>CAJNDS010001233.1:0-15000 GCA_905221605.1 Symbiodinium natans | reverse complement strand
CCCCCTTTCCCCGCCGTCCCACCCCCAACCCCCCCGCTCTTTACTTCAAACAAAAACAATCTCGTCTCTACTCCTCTGAGTTTTGAACAATGAAATACAAAAACAAAACAAGATTTGAGAGGGGTGAAATTTAGACTAAAGTCCTTTCTCTCTTCTCCCCTCTTTCCAATAACAGGCAAAATGGGGGGGGCTGCGCCCCCCCCAACCCCCCCGCTCTTTACTTTTAGAAACAACAACTGTCTCGTCTCTACTCCTCTGATTTTCGAATAAGGAAATACAAAAAACAAAAGAAGATTCGAGAAATTCGAGGGGGGTAGAATTTAGAATAAATTCCCTTCTCCCTTCTCCTCTGAGTTTTCGAAGAATGAAATACGAAAAACAAAAGAATATTCGAGGGGGGTGGAATTTAGAATAAATTCTCTTCTCCTCTTTTTGCTTTAAGAAACAAAAAACAGTCTTGTTCCCTTTCAAGATTGAACAACCCAGGTTCAAGCCAGGTTCAATTTTTTTTTCCGAGTTGAGCGAACAAATGCGATCCACCGTCTTGGTGTTTGGGTTGTGAAAACCGTGACTCTGTACTGGCACTACTGATGGCCCTCTTGGCCCTATGGTACAGGGGGAGGAAAGCAACCTCCTCCTAGGCTACCATCCACTTTGGGATGCTACCAGAGGTTGTACCTCAGGGGAGAGGATTGAACCTCCTGGCAAAAACCACCTCAGGTTTCGGTGCAAGGGGTTGCAAAACCGTGAGGGGGGGGCCAGGGGTGCTCTCTGGCAGCGAGGATGAACCTCTGCTTTCATCCTCTTTGGGATGCTACCAGAGGCTGGTACCTCCCGAGAGGTTAGGAACCTCCTGACAAAAGGTCCCTCAAAGCCTTTGATGCACTTGGTGCAGGCTGACAGAGGGAGGCGGCCAGGGTTCCGCTCCGGTAGCGAGGATGGTACCTCTTGCCTTTCCTCGCTGGGAGGATGCAACCTCCTAGGCTGCATCAGCTGGTGGCTCCCTCAGGGGGACCAACTCCCAGCGAGGCTCTTCCATGATGTTGCCGAGGGGTCGTGCTAGCCCATAGTCCGGGGAGGGCAACTCATAAAGGACTTTCATGTCAATGAGAGCCTCGACAAACACCATGTCCATGTTCTTTAACTCCCACAGCAACAGGCTTGCCAGCATGGGGATGCTAGCATGGTGGAGGCTGACCCACCTCGACTTTGTTGCTTAGGGTGGGGGAGTCTTGGTCGAACCACCGGAAAAAGGAGACGAGCCGGGTTTGGCTGGGGAAACCGTAGTGTTCCCTTGTGCCCCAGTTGGCTACGTCCAGGGACGTTAACCGGTGGTACTTGGGCATTCCCAAGTACCCCCAGTTATGCTCCCCTTGATCCCGGGGATGGAGGTACCCCTCCGGAAGGCGTAGTCCTGACCAGAAGCACAACATAATGCACATCTGGAGGAATGAACCGTCCGGTGTTGGGCGGATGGGGGCCACCATCCGCTCAACTGTGAAGGCCCTCAGGTCCTGGGCCGGGATCCCAGGAACCTCGACCTGGAGGGTGAACCTCCGGCAGACCTGCGGCCAGGAATCGAGGGACAGCGCAAAAAGCTCCCACTCGAAGTGGTGGGCCTCTTGGGGGCCCACCTTCAGGACCCAGCGGGGTTCCCGGTCAAGGGTGTAGCACACCCTTGACCCCCCCCGAGCAAGCATGGTCAGGAACCGGGTTTTGCCCTGGACCTCATAGGTGTGAAAAACGCAGAGCTCTTTTTCACTCCACGCTTGAGCCAAAACACCCAGAGGTGTTCGGCAAGTCTCTCGCAGAGTCAGCGCAGCTTCACTTTCGTGAATTCCATCTCAACTTTGTTAAACAAAGGAGGAACACATGCAAACGTCCTAATGCTTCTCAGGACTTCAGTGCTTCAGCAAAACAAGCATACAAGTGCACAGCCACTCTGCTCGAACCTCAGTACGACGACACGAGCGAAGCGAGGGTCGGCGGCCAAGATTTGAAGAGCAAACTCAGAGCAACACGCACTTCTTCAAGGATGCTCCTAAAGCATCTCGAGTGCTTCTCTGCTCATCATGCACACTCCAAGCATTTCACGTCAAGCTCAAAGCAAGAAACACTTTCAAGCCAAGCTCCAAACATGCTATGTCCATGCCTGCTTCTGCTAACACCAAACAAACGGTTCAAGCACAGTTCTCAACTCATGCAATGCAAACTCGTGGTTCATGTCACATGTGCAAGACATCCTGTCAACTGTAAAGGCACTCACAAGGAAGTCAAAAACTTTCTTCTCGGAGCGCGAGGCGCGGCCGCCGAAGCGGCAATTCCTAAAACCGTCCTTGGGTTTTCCACCTTTGGTGGAGGAGCCTAAAACTTCTACCACACTTACTCCTCACTTTGGAGGGTTTGCTCAAGACCTCTTTGGGCCGTTGCCCTACGAGCCCTTCAAGAGGTGCCCTGCTTGTTCCCCCCTAAAGGGTGGGTAAGTGTGGTGGCGGTTGCCGTGTAGGCCCATACTCCCCAAGGTGGGTGAGTGAAAACAGGCAGAGGCCATTCCGGGTTGGCTTGGGGCAACCCTGCCGGGAAGTTGTGCGAACACCACTGCAGAGTGGACGAGGGCCTAAAGAAAGCTGCCGCTACCCTACTCCTCTCTTTGGAGGTAAGCTGGACTACACAGGACTGTACAAGTACAGGCCCTGCAAGAGGTGCCCTGCTCCCCCCTTTTCGGGTGGGTAGGTGTAGCGGTGGGTGCGGCGTGGGCCCCCGCAGGTGGTGTGCACAGGTGGGTTTTGCCCCCCTTCCCGGCGGGCTTGCGCCTCAAGGTCTTCAATTGAGGCGAAGCACCAGTCCCCGCTACTGTTGACTCCATTGACCGTCATCGGGAGGCACAGGTTCAGCGAGGGACTAGGGATGATGACCCCTTGTCGGATCAAAGTCCCAAGAACCTCCTTCCCCCCATCTGTGGCAAGGAGGCGCTGCCTGAAGGCGATGGCGAGTCGCCGAGGGCTTGAGTGGTCCGTACGGACGACGCCTCGGGCCCACGCCGCTACCTCGGGGGTGTTGGCTTCGATCCACCCCCACCATGAGGCAATGCGGACGCGTTGGGGAAAACCAAGCGGGGCATCTTGGAATGCCCAACCCCCACAATCAAGGGCCACGATTTCCGCAGGCCCTTGATCGGGCCCGTGTGGATTGGGGGGACGAACCCCCCAATTCTTTCTGTTCAGGTCCCTGACCCAAATGCCAGCACCCACAAGGGCTGTGAGGACCATGAACATGTGCAAGACCTGGAGGTTGGAGGGCTGGTCAGGCAACAGCGTAAGACGCTCAACCTCCAAGACCTCAATCTCCAGGGTCTTGAAGTCACGGATGGTGAGCTGTCCCGTCCCCACCATTCTGGTTTGCGTGGCACATAAACCTGGGAGCCGCTGCCCAATGGTTTGCTCAATCCCATGGTGGCTGGGATCTGCTTTGAGAGCAACCTTCCACACCTTGCCTTCTGAGGAAGGTGAGGTGTACACTGCTCGCGTTCCCCCTATGCCCAGGAGGCTGGAACCCTTGAAGGTTGGGAAGCAATCCAACCACAAGGTTGGGCCGAGGTTAGACAGCCAGAAGTCACGGTTGTTGCTCCGGCGAACCCGGTCAACCGTGAGGTGGAGGCTGTCTGCCAAGAGAGGCCAAGGTAGAAGAGGTGCCGCCTCTCCTGACGACTCTTCGGAGCTAAACTCCTCGGTTGATTCCTGCTTGACTGGCATGGGGTCAGCGTTTGCCTCTCCCCCCTCGGCAGGTGGGGTTGGGCTCGGCTCGGGTTGGTGCCGCGGTTGGTCGGGTGAGGCTCGTCGAAGCTCTGTTGAGTTCGACGATTGCGAGGGGGACTCCGCAGCTGGTGCTTCTGCATCGGTCTCCTCTTGGCGCGGTGTGCGGCTGCGGCTCGTTGAGGGACTTCTTGCTGCTGGAGCCCCCCGTCTGACGGGGGGAGGTGTGGGTGGTCTGGCGTGACCCCTTTCCTCTGCCGGGTGTGGGCCTGCTCGGGCGTTCTTGCCTTGCCCCTTGGGAGGTGGCCACAAACCCAGCTGCTTAAGGCGGTCTCTGTCCTTCTTGGAAGGCCGCTTGAAGGGGATCTCGCCTTTACCTCCAGGAGGATGGCCCCCTTTGCCTGCTCCGGGAGGTTGGCTCCCCCCCCCTTTACCTTTGCCTTTGCCTTGAGGAGGCTGCGCCCCCTTTCCTTTGCCCTGGCCCCATCCCATATCTACAGGTTCTAAGGTAGCTAAACTGCCCTACGGCTGCTACCTGTGTTTGAGACCAGCGGCTGCAGTGTGGGGATTTTATTCCATACGGGAGGTGAGGGCAGGCAAGTGGAAATCAGGCAGGTGCAAAGGTACTGAAGGGTAGTTTAACACAAGACACTACAAAATGCAGATTTCACATTGTTCATACCTGAAAATCACTATAAATTTCTTGGGCCCCCAAAGAAGGTGGCGACCGACGGCGTACCCTGGGCTGCTTTATTGAGTTTAAGGGCATTCATTGGGGGCCTCTTATTCGGGGCGTGTTGGCAGGGTCTCTCAAGGGGGCCATGGGTTAACCCCCCAACACTTTGAGTGCTACTGCATTTTGCGCACACCCATCGGTTCCCTTCATTCACCATAACGTGGGAGGCGTGCCACGTCCATGTTGGGGAGGGAACGCTGTCCGGATGACCCTTGCAATGGTTATGGGTCTTTCGGTTGAATGTGTCTTTGGTGTCAACTTGTTGAATCCACAAACCGCAATTTTCACATTTGATTTGCAAATTGTTAACGGTGATGACAAAGGTGTGACCTTTAACGTCCAGGGTGCCTTGCACCAAGCCTGTCAAAATTTGTTTTTTGTTAAGGCTCCCTGTTTCTTCAGGTCGTGCTGTGGTAGCGTCACCCCCTGGAATGCCATCCGCCGGATTCACGGTGGGGGAATCCAGGCCTGTGGTGGCTTGGTTGCCCCTCGGAATTTTCCGGCGTTTCTTCCACCGGTTTTTGGAGAAGGTGGATTGGTTTGAGGAGGAGCTACTGGAGGGAGGGTTGGCCGGTTCTTCCTGGGGTGGATCCTTAGGGAAAACAACTTGCGGGCCATCCTTCTTGCCTCCCTCAAGCAAGGAGAGGAGCCGGCATCCTAAAAAGCTGGCCACATCGGTAGCCAGTTTGTCCTGTTTCTGTAGCCTTTCTGCACGCTCAGTGCTGTAGAGGGCTTTGGCATGTCTGGACACCAATGCATCAACCTCAGCATTGATGTTGCGCCGCCATTCTTGGCCTTCCCCCATTTTTGCCTTAAATTCCTCACATCCCAAATGGGATGGGACCCATGTAAGGCGAAGCTCATGGGTGGGCGCAGTACCAAAAATGTCTTGGTGTGCTCCTCCCCCCGCGGGGCCCCTTCTGGCACGCGCAACGGCCCCTTTGCAGTCACTGGTGACGTCGGTTCCTTCTGGAAGGAGAAGGGCCGCTTGTTGGATGGCTTTAGCCTCCCCTCGGTACACTGACTGCTCATTACCAAGGAGACCGGCAATGGACCCAATTCGCTTGGGCGTGTTCCCACACCATTCATAAACTATCAACCCCCACACCACGGTTTGAAGCCGATGGTCAGTGGTGGGGCCCCCACTGGCGTCAGTGGCCGCGAAAGCGCCTTCAGGGATTTGGTCTGGATTGCGGAGGACTCCTTGGACTTCCAGAATGGAATCTCCGGAGGGCATTTCCCTGGGAAGGTTGGGCATGAGCCCAAAATTCCACAGACAATCAGTGGATTGATGCTCCGGGTAATCTTCCCACCATCTAGGCGGTTGTTCACCATGCTTTTTCCACCATTTGCATTCCCAGAGTACATGCTTCTTGGTGGCAGGAAGGTTACACAGGGAACACGTGGCTGTTGGAGACGCCTTGACAGCGCCTTGCCACAACGCTTGGAGCGCCGCCTTTTCTTGCTTGTTGGCTTGTTTGAGGAGCCTTCTGGGGGCTGTCCAGTCCGGTCCTGTCTCTAATCCTTTGCCACCATCTGATTGAGCAATGCGACGGTGTCGCCTGGTGTCAATTAGATGTTTTAGCTGGAAAAGAAGTCTATGGAAGTCAGGTCCCTGACGGATGTCAAGAATGTCGCCTTCAACACGCCACTTGCTGAGGCTGATGGCCTCCCACCCCAACTCTTGAAGGTAGCACCAGGCGGCTCCAAGCGGTCCAGCCGCCCTTTTCCAGGGATGTTCAGCTTCGCTCAGCCATTGCCCGAGTTTGTTCCAGCTCTGGTGCAATCTGCCAATGTCCCTGTCGGGCCAGCTGAGAAGAAGCCTCCGTATCGCCTTGAAATGCTGCGACAAGATGGTGTAGGCTGGATCTACAACTTTGTTCGAGTGGAACTCAAGGGCTGAGTCAGTGCTGGCAAGCGTGGGTCTGCCCAAGGCTGCAGCCAGCAAACTTCTGAACCATTTGCGCCGTTTAGGCGCGACCCCAACCCCTTCATGCCCATACAAGGCAGAGGACCGGATGGAACCGTTGAAGAGTCTCACTCTGATGCTAGTGCTTTTGACTTGCAGCTTGGTCAATTTCCTGGCTCGCTGCCCTCCTTTAGCGTGCCTGCCTTTGGCCACTGTGATTCGCCTCCTCTGCCCCGCAGCATAATCCAGACCAAGGTCCTTGCCTAAGGTTTTGATGGGGGGTTCATGTTCTTCAAGCAAGGATTGCAGCTCTCTGGCCGAGGCTTTGTTTGAGCAGATGAAAGCCGTTTTGGTGGTGCTGACCATCAGGCCCTGATTCTCGAGGTCAGCTTTGAGCTCCCTGTAACACTTGATGGCTTGAGCAGCGACTGTCGGCGCATGAGAATCGACAAAATCTGCTGAGCAATCGTCCACCCACAAATCGATGTGGTGTACAGGGGAGGCAGAGTGCATCTTCGAGATCGGATCATGGAGCACAACTCTGGAAAGAGCAGGGGCGAGAGGGCAACCTGCTATGAGACCTCTTGTAGCTCGGATGGGGCGAGACAGACTCCCCTGCGCTTCTATGTATCGGCTGCCTGAGTAAAGGCTTAACGCTCTTTCAAGTAGAAGCGGGGGAAAGGAGTGTCGGACACCCTGGGCTAGGAGCTGCCAGTGTGGGACAGTCTCATAGAAGGATGTTAGATCAAGGAGAAGTGTAATGGTGTGACGCTTCTCTCTTTTGTTTGTTTCAGCCCTGATTAGGCGGCGGAGGGCCGTGTCAAGGGAACTGTTCCCTGCCTTTGCCTGATTCCAGGGAGAGGTAGGGTTGTAACTGTTCTCCCACTCTGTGATAAGATGCCATCTCGCCTTGCAAAATATCCTGTGAAGGACATGGGTTAACCCGATAGGCCGTTCGGATGTTTCATTTTTGGGGAGCATGGCATACTGTGTAATATCACAGTGCTGGGGAAAATGGGCTTCGATTTCCCATTGGCGCACCATGCTAGCCAATTCAAGAATGGCTTCATGAGGTAATGCTCGGAGCATTTCATAGCACCACCCATCTGGGCCTGGGGCTTTGTTTGGGACCTTTTTTAGGAGGGAATTCCATTCCTCCACCGAAATGGGCGAGAGGTTGGCTGCTTGTTTCCTCGCTTGGTTCTGCAGGGCCAAGCGAGGGTCGGTGCCATGAGTGCCGCTCAACCCACTTGGGGCCCACATGTCAGCCCACCATGCCCTTCTGGCGTGAGGCTTAACCTCCACCGCAAGGTCCGCAAATGGGCGAGTAGTGGTGTTTTCCTCAGTCTTGAGTGCCCGGTAAAGGTGGCGCAGATGGTTTTTCCCATCACCTTGGAGCCAGGCCTCGTACTTTTTGGCTTGTTCCTGATGTGCTTTCCTCAGGTGAAGTTTTCGTTGTGTTTCGATGATTTGTTTGACCTCTTTGGCTTTGGGCCCTTCTTTTCCAAAGTGCTCTTGGACGAGGTTAACCGCTGTCTGGCACCTGAATGCATCGCATTCCTCCCAATTGAGAAGGAGTTGGGAGAGGTGGGATTGGACCACCTGCTGAAGCTTGGGACTCAGACCAATGCGGAGGCCTTGCCGGTGCCAGACCGTAAGTCTACCCCAGAATTTGGACTTCCCACCAGCCCAGACGAAACCTGTGGGTTTAGGCGGGGCTAGTGGTCCAATATGGGTTTCAACCTGGCAACCCCTGCCTCTGATGTCTGAGGGATAGAGGCTCGCCTCAACACGCTGAGTAAAACCGGCAAACCCAGCTGTAATGGCGTCATCCGCCCTCGGCTCTAGGAGGAGGCTGGGATAAACCAAGGTGAAATGTCCTTGGAATGGTGCCTGTTCATCGTCAACAGGTCTCCGGAAGGGCCTGGCTTGTAGGGTACAGACTCGGAAAACCCCCACATTGAGTGTGTACCGAATGGCGCAATGGGGCCTGAAGGGAACGTCCCAATCAGTTGTGATTTCGAGCCCATTTGAGACGGTGTGGCTAGCTATGGCAAAGTCGATTTCATTGCCACCCATGATGGTGGGCTCGTTAGTAGCTAGCACTTTCCCGCGCAGGAGGGACTCAATCGAGGTTTCGAGTATGTCTTGCGGTGGGAGGTTGAAATCCCCCGCTACAAACCATTCAATGGTGAGGCCTTTAATGAAGGCAATAAGATCACCGACAATGGTGGGGTTGTGTCCTCCAGTGAGGCCTACACTGGTTTCAAGGTAGATGGAAATAAAAACAATGTCCCTCTTCCCGGTTCTACCTACCACAGCCACATACCCTTTACCTTCAACACCAAAGGATCTCAGGAATCGGAAATTTCGATCTTTTTCAACCGCAATCATGACGCCTCCAGAGTTTTTTCCCCCCTCAGTTGGGTGGGCCGGTAGGGTCCAGGCAGCGTACCCGGCCTGATCCAACTGATGGATGGCAAGATGCTGTTCTTTGGCTGTGAGGTGGGTTTCCTGGAGACACACCCCCTGTGGTCGCCTATCTAGGAGCCACGTTTTGATCTCAGCTCTCCATCTTGTGACATTGGCAACTGTGATTTCAAATTTTGCTGGTTCGTCTTTGGGCTGCCTTTTTGCATCAGCAATTGCCTCCAGACAAACACTAGGTTCGTTTCTGTGAGTGGCCAGTTGATGCAATGCATGGTTGGCCGCCCATTCTTCAAGAGACCTTTGGCGGATTGGCATTTTGTCCACCAGTTCCACCAATTCCTCCTCACATGCAGCAAGTGACTGGTCCTTGGCCTTGAGGAGGAGGGAGGTGAATTCATCGTTGGGATTTTCGTCTTCCGCCAGGGCTGAAAACCGGTTGTAGAGATTGATTGGGGAAGGACCGAACTCCCTCCACTCAGGTGAGATGTTGTTTGTAAAAACCCCCTAGAAAGGGGGAAAGGGTCAAAATCGTCCTCCGTCCCCGGCTTGGATGGTGTGGTCAAAACAGCCTGAGACTCGGGAGTGCCTGAAAGGCTCGCGGAGGGCACACGGGTGCTAGCCTTCTCAACGTCTTTGGACCAAGAAAGCTGGCCCTTCGCCTTCCACTTCTTTTATATACAGTGACAAAACCTTGTTCGGCTTCCGAACCTCCTGGCCACAGGTCGGGCTCCTGGTGAGGCCAATAGCCCACTATTAAACCCCACGTGGCGCCCTCCCGGCCGGGTTCCTAACTCCTGGTTTTGGGCGAGCGGCTGCGCTCCCCTTTTTCCTTGCCCCCTTCTTTGACGGAGGTGGGTGGGGAGGCGCTTTGGGTAGCCAGCTTGCGTCGCTTGCGCTCAAGCTGCACTTCAAGTTCTTCTCGTCTTAGCTCAAGGTCTTCGATTTCCATGTTGGGGCATCCTTGCTCAATTGCCGCCTTGAGGTCGATGGTTTGTGAGGGGCCGGGCCACTGCCCAGTGATTACCATGTTCTTTTGGTCTGGGGTTAGGGTCACCCCAATGGCTTCCAACTGGGCTGCAATGGCCTGACCCCCTATACCTGGAGGACTCCCCCCCAATCCAGGCGGGAAACCGGCATGGGCCAGCAGCTGCTCCGCAGCCTTCTGCCTTCGCTGGAGCTTGTGCTGGGCCTGGGCATCCCGCACCTTTTGGAGTTGGGCTTCATCAAGGGAAAGGCCAATGCTTCCAAGCACCTCGGACAGATTAAAGTCCTCATCTTCTTCTTGAACGGGCGCCTGAAGTACCTTGTCCCGGAAGGTCTTGGCAAGGGTTTCCATATTTTCCTCAGCCGCTTTCAGCTCTTGCATCAAGTTTTGCATTTCAACATACAACGCTTTGAGGGCGGCTTTCGATTCGTCAATCTTGGCTTGGAGACGAATTTTGCGGTGGCCTAAGGACCGCAGCTTGGTGGATGCCCCTTTGAGCTCGTTCGTGGCTGTTATGGCGGCTTCTTCTGGCGGAACATCAGGAACCTTGTTCCTGTTGTGCAGCGCTGTCTGGACGTCCGCTGGCAGATCCCCAATGTGGGCCTGCAATAGGTCCAGAAGGGCCACCTCATCCGACGACTTGTCCTCCACCGGGGCCCTGAAACCGGCCTTGGAGAGTTCAACACGGGCAGCTTCGGGAATTTGTTCCCATACCCCTTCCAAGGCCTTGTAGACCTTAGGGGTTCGAGGCGGCTTGGGCGACGGCGGGTTGGGCGTGCCCCCCATTGCCTCCCCATTCTGGGCTTTGGGCTTAGGGGTTTTGGGGTTCCTCCAGGTGGCAGATTCCCACACTGTAGGACGCCTCCCCTTGGTGGGCCAGGTCTTTGCACACTTCTTGCATTTGAGGTCCTGCGTGATTAGATCTGTGTAGATCCAATTTCCGCAGCCCTTGCAAACAGTGTATTCCCGACCCATTGCGGGAGGCGTGTTGACCACCCTTTCTCCCCCGATGATGGTGGGAGGGTGTGTTGGTCAACCCCCGTTAGGAGCGAGCCCCTTTCCGGTGGGTACGGTATGCTATGGCACTACAAAGAGACTGGGATTCAAGATGGAGCCTGTTCCCCCACACAAGGTTTGGGCCTCAGGGCTTGTTTCACAGTCGCTTTCCTACCACAACACCCCACCGGGGTCTGAGCCGAAACTTGAGCCAGTCAAAAAAAAACAGTCAAAAAAGTCAAAAAACTTTCACACCCCCTCATGCCTGCAACAGTTGCGTCCTCAAGTCCTGTCTTCTTCCATAGCTCGTCTCGCACCCTTCAGCATTTCTTCTCCTAACAGCTCAGGGTACACACCTGACGCCGGGAGCTGAAGGTGGATGTGTTGGTGGCTCTCATCACAGCGGTTCCTAGCCATACTGTTGATGAAATTCGAAGAGTTACTACAAAACCACCATCTCTTCCAGGCTCTTTCAGAACCTTTCTCGAAGCAACAGCGATCGACGACACACCCCTTCGCAAGACCAAGACGTTGACCTACAGACCTAAAGACCGTTTCATTCCACAAGTCAGATCTAGCTGGCCACTCGTGAGAAAGAAGAAGACGCGGACAGTTCGCGTACGGACGGAGAAGGTTCCAAATCCTTCGCCAAGACCTCTTGTGGACCAAAAGAGACTCCCGCCACCTGGCGTAGGACTGTCCACCTTTTCGAAATCTCAAATGACGAAGTCCGCACCCAGCCGAACACGGCGTAGACAAGTGCGCATACACCTTCACCCCTTCCTGAAGTAACACGCTAAAGACTTCTTTGAGAAGCTGGTATCCGTTTTCACTTAACAGATCCACTTGCTTCGTCACTCCAAAATACGCGATACGAGGATTCTTCGAGCAAGCTTTTGACAAAGAGCTTCCTTCTTCACAGCAGAGCTCAACCACAACATAAGAAGCCTGGTTCCTTGCTACCTTCTCTGCTGCGGCTCGCCAAGAAACAGGGACGTTCAGTTCGCAGACTTCATCTGCTGGTTTATTGGGCTCTTTAAACGTGACAGAAACGCTGGTTCCGGAATCTTTCTCTTTCCAATGGACTGGTTCCGGAATGAGGCCACAAGCCTCGCACAAGCTGACCAAACTATCGTTAGTTGGGCTTTTTGTTAGAGCATCTGCCGGGTTGACAGCACCTGGTATGTGCTCAATCGTGAATCTTCCAAGCTGGACAAGTTCCTGGAGAAAAGCGGCTCTTAACTCAATATGGCGGACCTTCCTCAACAATGTCCCCATTTTGGAAATGGACACGGCGCTTTCAGAGTCCGAATACCCCTTAAGAAGGTAGTACCCCGTTTCCCGGTCCTTCGGGATGCCCTCCAAGATGGTCTCCGTCAAGAGAGCAATGTGCAAACCTTCCCTGGCTATTTCAGTAAGCGCCGCAAGCTCACTCTCGGCGCTCGAAAGGGCTGTGGTGGACTGCTTCCTGCTGAACGTCTTTAAACAGCAGTTTTCCCAAGTAATCACACCACCACTAACAGAATTCAGGCTCCAGCTTGCGTCCGTAAAGCACGATACCGCTTGGGGATCCGCATCGTCTTCCAGGATCTCCCGAGTCGACGGAAACACCTGAACCTTATGCGGAAGACCTTTGACCCATTTGAGGACATCCCTCATGCATGTTTCAGCTGCCTCGTCAGGGGCCGACTGATGACGCCCCAAAAATCCGCAGCAGAACTGCAAATCTGGTCTGGAGAGGGCAGCCCATGCTAGACGCCCTAAGGTCCTACGGTACTTCTCGTGAGCAGCTGGACTGATCTTTTCGGTTTGGCCTTTCTTAATGAGGTCAGAGTAGCGCTTCTCCAATGACGGAAGCTTGGGGTTCGGTTTGGTTATCCCATACTCTTCACAGCAGGAATCCAAATACTTAGCGTCCACTCCAAAATAGACTCGCTTCTCTCCCTTATTCCTGAAGATTCGCCGTCCTAGAAAGGATACTTCTCCCGCACAATTCTCATGAAGCTCACCAGTCAGTTTCAGCTTGTAGCGTTTCTGTAGATCTTCGAAAACCTTCTTCCCTTCGGAGGGGTCCTCAGAGTAGATTAACAAATCGTCAACATAAAAGAGGACCAGCGTCAGACCCTTGGAGGTCTTCCTGCGGTATATCGTCGGGTCCAAGCTTGGACTGAATCCGCTCTGCTCCAAGTGCGAACTCAGCTCCTTATACCAAGAAAGCGGTGCTGATCTCAGTCCGTTCATGGCTTTGTGTAATCGAAGATACACTTTCTTGTTTCCGGCCTTTTGAGGGATTTTAGAGTCCGCAATACTCACGTTACTCGGAAGCTCTACGTACTCAGGCCTTGACACTGCTGCATGCATAAAAGCAACGCTCACGTCACAGCTCAACACTGAACCTTCGACAAAGCAGTGCCAACAGAAGCCGCAATCCCTCCAAACTCGTAGTCGGGCTGTAGATACCTTCAGACAAGGTCGTGCCTCCCATCGAAGCATAATCTCTTACTACCAGACGTGACCGGTACAGCCCTTTACGCTTGACCGTGTTGACCCACCGACTGGTAAGCACCCGCCTGCCGCTCTCACGTGCGGACTTTCGGGCCTCATCTTCAGAGATCACCTTTCCTACTCCGAACGACTCGAGTTCCTCTAGTTCCAACTTCATTGAGGCATACAAAAGGCTCGGATCCAACTGTTCTCCGGATGTTTCAGAGACCGCATTTCGTGGTACCTGGCACTTGACCCTACTTCCTCCGAATTTCAAGGTAAACGAGTCAGCCACCTCCTGTGAGGTAGCTCGAAGGTCAGGTCCTCGGTACAAAGACTCCAAGAGGTGATTCGTAAGCAAATCAATCTCCATGTCCTCCATGTTTTCCCCCTCATCAGGCAGGATCCCTGCCTCACCTTCTTCCGCCGGGGCACTTACGGGAGCATAGGTATCGTCAGCAATCATCTCTTCGTCTTCTTCATTTAAAGGACCAACACCACCTTCCATGACTTCATCTTCAGGACCATTCCCATCATCAACACCTTCGGGTTCATACAAGACAGGCCGTTCTGGGTCTTTACCATCAAGAACCAAAGACTGCGCAACAGCGAGGCCTTCGACAGTTCCCACCTCGCACGCTCCATCAACGATTCTTCCGGTCGGAAATACGTCAATCTCCGTACTACCAAAAGGGGCCGCGAAGATCCCTCCACCTCGTGCGTTCACGGGTCCTAAGTAAACAGCCTTGACTGTTTTCGCTCCCCTGTATTTAGCAAGATGCGCCTTCGACTTGCTAACTTTTGCCTGAACCACACAACCAAAGGGAAGCGTTCTAGTTCGGTGAACTATTTCCTCGTGCAGCAAATCACTGCTGGTGGTGGAGTCACCGTGGCTCGAGGACCACAGATTGTAACACCTCGACACATAGAACACACAGGCTTGCCACAAGAGACCCCCTAAGGGAAGCTGGTACTTTCCCAGCTCTGCATCTTGACCAGGGAACTTCTTTAGAGCAATTTGGCGCTCCAAGTCCAACCACACAGCCCAGAAGCCTTGGCGTACCGATTCAACTTGTCGTTCTATCGAGCCTTTGGCTTGTGGCCTATATCCTGGAACCACATCAACAATGGTTGCGCTGTGGGGGCAGTTTCGGGACCTACTCAGTCTTTCCGCCAAAGCAATAATCCCAATAGACCGCTGTAGACAAAATTTTGTCTTTGTCTACTGTAGACAAATTTTTGTCTACGTAGACAAATTTGAAAATTTGTCTACTGCTGAAAAAAATAGACAAAATGATGCTGCAAATTTGTCTACGCAGACAAATTTTGTAGACAAAAATTTGTCTACGTAGACAAATTTTTTAACAAAATTTTGCATCAAAAATAGACAAAAAAATTTGTCTACGTAGACAAATTGGTCACTTTTGTCTACCCAAACTTCGGATAAACTTCGGGAAAACTTCGGGTTAAACTTCGGGAAAACTTCGGGTTAAACTTCGGGTAAACTTCGGGTCAGATTTCACAACCACAACAACCAACAACCAACAACCCAACACCCAACACCCAACACCCAAAACCCAACAACCAACAACCAACAACAAACAACAAACAACCAAGAACCAACAACCAACAACCAACAACCAACAACAAACAACAAACAACCAACAACAACAACAACAACAACAACAACAACAACAACAACAACAAC
>CAJNDS010001232.1:0-27548 GCA_905221605.1 Symbiodinium natans | reverse complement strand
TCAACTTGGGTTTAGGGTTTAGGGTTTACGGTTTAGGGTTTAGGGTTTAGGGTTTAGGGTTTAGGGTTTAGGGTTTAGGGTTTAGGGTTAGCATCTGATATCTTTGGGGGAGTTTCGGGTTTCCGGCTGAACAGGCTTTGGGATGCTGCATGAGTCTCAGGGCGTAGGGATCAGGCTTTTGAGGCCGGGCCTCAGCCGCTGGAGTCTTTTCTGAGACGGGAGTGCCCTAGACGTCCAGGGACCTACAATAACGACTGTGTAGTTACCCCTAAACCCTAAACCCTAAACCCCAAACCCTAAACCCTAAACCCTCTAGTGGAACCCAAGTATTTTGCCCCTGGAAGTTTGCAGATCTTTGGTTTTTTCTTGCGAGTGGAAGCCATAAAGTCAGGAGCCACTGCCAAGGTCCGGGGTTTTAGGGTTTCGGGTTTAGGGTTTAGGGGCCTTGCAGTACATGGGCGGGGGCTTCCGAAAATGGGGGGGGGTTTAGGGGTTTAGGGTTTGGGGGTTCAGGTACTTTATTCGTTTGTTATTTGTTATGAGTTTTTTTTTGTTGGGGGGGGGGGGGGGGTCCTCTTATCACTGAGGGGCACCCCCAGGTTCGCGAAATGACCAAGTTAAGCTAGGGCCTCTGGTGTCACGCGCGGTTGGGGTTTGGAATTGACAGGGTTCAGGGTTTAGAGGGTTTAAAGGGTTTGAGGGCTTTAGGCTCTGAGCTATAGGGGAGTTTTGGGTTTTGCGGTAAGCCTGTATCCCTAAACCCGAAACCCTAAACCCTAAACCCTAAACACACGCTCACACACACAGAGAGCAGATGCATGAGATTCACCTTGTTTAAGGCTTGGGATGTTCCCCCTTGAACAGTCCTTAAAGGGGATTATAAGGGGGAGTACTATAATCCCTTTCAAGGACTACCCTAAACCCTAAACCCTAAACCCTATGTCGTGCGCGATGAAAGCGTACCTGGTGCTGGCCATGCTGTCCTGGATGTCCTGGATGTCAAGAACGGCAATTGAGTCGTTTCTTCCGCCATCGCGTCGGGCGGGCGCCGGCTTTGGATTGCAAGGCTCTGAATTGTCCAGGCACTGGCCTATCACCATGCAGAGACGGCCTCGAACCTTGACAGTTTCTGCGTATGCCGGGAGTCGAACCTTGACAGGTTCCGCGTATGCCGGGCGTTCCCAAGGTTCCGCAAGCCATTCTCCCAACCATGCAATGCGTTTCGCACGCAACTTACATGGGCAGTGTGATGTCACAGCAGCGGGAAATGTTCATGCCTGTGCAGTGCAGTCAGATGGTCATCTAGTTTGCTTCGGAGCCAACGACAGTGGGCAGTGCGACGTGCCATCAGATTTGGGACCAGTGTTGGCAGTCTCAGCGGGCGACATTCACACCTGTGCAGTGCAGTCAGATGGTCAGCTAGTCTGCTTCGGAGCCAACGACAGTGGGCAGTGCGATGTGCCGACAGATTTGGGACCAGTTGTGGCAGTCTCAGCGGGCTGTCGCCACACCTGCGCAGTGCGGTCAGATGCTCGGCTAGTCTGCTTCGGAGCGACTGACGATGGGCGGTGCGCTGTGCCGTCAGATTTAGGACCAGTCTTGTCTGTTTCAGCGGGGTGTCATCACACGTGCGCAGTGCAGTCAGATGGTCAGCTAGCCTGTTTCGGAGCCAGTGCTTACGGGCGGTGTGATGTGCCGTCAGATTTGGGACCAGTGTTGGCAGTCTCAGCTGGCGATGTTCACACCTGCGCACTGCGGTTAGATGGTCAGCTAGTCTGTTTCGGTGCCAACATAAACAGCTATAGGCTGTGCGAGGTGCCGACAGATTTGGGACCAGCGTTGGCAGTCTCAGCGGGGGATGTGCACACCTGTGCAGTGCAGTCAGATGGTCAGCTAGTCTGCTTCGGAGCCAACATTTATGGGCAGTGCGATGTGCCGTCAGATTTGGGACCGGTCTTGGCAGTCTCGGCGGGAGACGTTCACACATGCGCAGTGCGGTCTGATGGTCAGCTAGTCTGCTTCGGAGCCAACCTGCATGGGCAGTGCGATGTGCCGACAGATTTGGGACCGGTCTTGGCAGTCTGAGCATTTGATGCTGGGAGCAGTGCAGTCAGCCAGCCTGAATTGGAGTGATGTGCCGTCAGATTCGGACCCGTCCTGATAGCAGTCGGATGATCAGCTCGTCTGCTTCGCCAACGCCTACGGGAGCCGAGTGAGGTGGCGGGCGATCTTCACACACATGTGCAGCGCGGTCGGATGGTCAGCTCTGCCAATCCGTACTGGCATGCTGGGTGTGATGTGCCGTCAGAGGTGGCGGTCTCAGCCTGGGATATTCACACCGGCGCACTTCGGTCGGATGGTCAGCTAGTCTGCTTCGGAGCCGAGGACCATGGGCAGTGCGATGATCGATTGCAGTTCGAGGATCGCAAAGAGGTGTGTTTCCAAGAACAATCCCATACCCCTAGGTCCCACCCCCCCCCCCCCCCTTTTGCAAAGGGCGCCCGCCCTTGGGCCCGACGTGCCCCCGGCCCTGCTCCCTACCAAACACACTAAGCCCTTCCAACCCTGAACCCCAAACCCGAAACCTGAACTCCTTCAAAATCGGCGACTCAAGACACGCCGCAGAGCAGACGATGGAAGAGAGGGTTTAGGGTTTAGTTGGGTTTAGGGTTTAGGGTTTATGGGTTTATAGGTTAGTAGGGTTAGTATTTGGGTATTAGGGCTCCCCGAACCCCCTAAACTCCCAAACCCTAGAGCCTAAACCCTAAACCCCCTAGTAGCTAACCCTAAACCCTAAACCCGAAACCCGAAACCCTAAACCCTTAACCCTACACCGGAAACCCAACGCGTTGCATCCGAGGTTCCTGTCCCTCTCGGTGGAGCTCCTGGGCCATAGGATATTGAGGGTTTAGGGTTTGGGGTTTAGGGTTTAGGGTTTGGGGTTTAGGGCAAGGTTAAGGGTTTAGGGCTCAGACCCTAGGATTCAGGTCTTCAGGTTTTCGGGTTTAGGCTTCCTGCCCGCCATAGGTTTTGGGACTTCAGGCTTCTGGGTTTAGGGATTCAGGGTTCAGGGCGTGAGGTTTTGAGGTTTGGGGTAGGGTTTAGGGGTTTAATTAGAGCTTCTAGTTCTTGGATCTGAGGTAAGGGTTTCGGGTAGGGCTTCAGGTTTTAGGGGTTAGGATTTTATGGTGTGGATTTCTAGGGTTTCAGGGACCAGTGTATGCTTTATATTACTGGGTTGCAGGGTGCAGAGGCCAGGCTGTGTTATGGCTTATAGTTTGGGGTTTAGGGTTTAGGGTTTAGGGTTTAGGGTTTGGGGTTTGGGGTTTGGGGTTTAGAGGTCAGCTTCTGCTGCAAGGCTGGAGTTGGCTGCGTCAGAACCCCTATCTCTAAACCCCAAACACGACGTTAGTATGGAATGTTCACCCTTCATGTAAACACTTTAGTGAGCCTGAAAGCCTGATACTCCACACCCTAAGCCCTAAGCCTCTAAACCCTAGACCCTATGCCCTCAAGGTGCAAGCTCTGGCCTTTGAACACCTCAACCCCTAAACCACAAAACCCCTAAACCCTAAACCACTAAAGCCTAAACCCCAAAACCCGAAACCCCCTAAACTAAACCCCCGAAACCCTAAACCCTAAACCCTAAACCCCTAAACCTTAAAACCCTAAACCCTAAACCCTTAACCCTAAACCCTAAACCCTAAATCCTAAACCCTAAACCCTAATCCCTAAACCCTTAACCCCAAGACTCTCAAAAAAACAGTCCCAGGCTCGCAATCGGCTCCAGCACCGCCAAGCCATCAACCTGCAAGCGTGGCTCGCAGAAGGCCCTTTGTTTTGTTAGAGGGGTTTAGGGTTTAGGGTTTAGGGTTAGGGGTTTTAGGGTTCAGGGTCTGGGGTACTTGGAGGCAGCTACAAGTAGGGTTCTAAGTGGGGAAGGGCCGCGAGGGGAGAACTCGTTCCAAGCGTTTTTTCGGGGTGCTTATACCCCTTGACGGCCTCTGGCTTAGAGGCCAGGAAACCCCAGCCCCCCCCCCCCCCCAAACCCCAAACTGCACGCCTCAAACCCCAAACCCTAAGCGAAACAACCCAAAATCCAAAGCTGACTCAAGTCTCTTTTTTTTTTTTTTTCGGGAAGGGGGGCGGGAGTGCATTTCAGTGCCGGGTGCAAGTGCAGGGTCGTACAAATTGGTTTATATTGAGGTTGGCTTCTTTGGGTTCAGGTTTCAGAGGTGAAGGGTCTTGGGTGGGTGCAGCCCTGCGTTCAGGGTTTTAAGTTTAGGGTTTAGGGTTTGGATGTTCGGGTCATAAATCGTACTTATCATCAACCTAACTGGCCTTTTACCGGCTACCCCAAGCATAAATAGAATGTAACCCCAATTAACCCTGGGCAGTGCGCTACCGCCCCCCCCCCCCCCCCCACAAAAAAAAAACTCCAAACCCTGAGTCCTCAGCCTAAACCGCACACTACCCTAAACAGCCTTAAACCCTACACCCCAAATCCTAAACCCGAAGTCCTAGACCCTAAACAGCCCGAAGCAACCCTGAGCCCTGAACTCTAAACCCACACCGAGCTGGCAAGTCCTTCGAATCTTCTACCCCCAAAACCTGCCACCTAAAGGCCCAATGGCCAGGGTTTCCGGGTTTTCGGGGGTTTCGGGGTTTAGGGCGCAGGGGTTTAGGGTTTAGGGTTTAGGGTTTAGGGTTTAGGGTTTAGGGTTTAGGGTTTAGGGTTTAGGGTTTAGGGTTAGGGCTCTTCAGGTCTAGGGATGCCTGTATTGACAAGGCCATATGGAGCCCGGCTGAGAGGCGAGATCTTCCCTGGAACGCCAAGGAAGCTGGGTTCTGGGTTTAGGGTTTCGGGTTTCGGGTTTAGAGTTTAGGGTTTAGGGTTTAGGGTTTCGGCTAAGTTCGCAAAGAACCTCTTAACAAAAAAACCAAAGACCTGAGTTTCTAAACCTCTCAACCCTGAACCTCTAAATCGCTGTAGTTCCTCAGCTTTTTGGGCAGCGCCTTCTCTCACCCCTGGGGTTCAGGAAGCTTGGGGTTTTTGGGGTTCGCGGGTTGGTTTTGGAAGTTCACGGGTTTTTTGGGGTTGGTTTTGAAAGGTCGGTAGGGACTTCTAGGGATGGAGTTCGGGGTCCACGGCCCCGAGCTATTACTACCAGCGACCCTCGACAGAAGCCCGCACAATCCCAGAGAGGTCCAACATTTACTGGGATATTCCCCCTTGTACTAACAGTCCTTAATCGGGATTATAGTAGGGTCCCCCTATACTCGCAGTCCGTAGTAGAGATTATCATAGGGGGTTCTATAATCCCGATTAAGGACTGTTACTGATGTTACTGCTGTCATCAGTTCGACAAACAGCCCCTGCCTGTGGGGGTTGGCTTTTGGGGTTGGAGGTTTGCAGTTTAGGTTAAGGGTGTGAGGTAAGGTTGGTTTAAGGTTTAGGGGAGAGGCTTGTGGTTTGTCGGGGGGGTGGGGGGGCGGATACCATGGTGCGGGGGTGGGGGGGGGGGGGGAACACCGTACCGGCGCCCCAGCTCCCGCTGTAAAGGTTTCGCCCCCATCATCTACAGAAACACAAACGGAATGAGTCGCTGAACTCTAAAGCTTTTCTTGGAATGGTTGAGAGGGCCGACGCTTCGTCTGTAGAGTTTCCGAAGGGGGCAGCATACAGCATAGGCTGGGCAGCGCTGGCAGAGCCCCTCACCGATTCGATTGGAAAGGGCTCCTCGTAGGCTTTCTGCCAGCCTCCGGAAAAGTTGTCTCCAGCCTCTGGGAGAATCGGATAAGAAATCCGCAGCCTTTGGGACAATTAGCCCCCAGGCGCTGAAATAAGGTTGTTTAACCTTTTCCCCAGCCTCTGGGATAAGTATCCCCAGCCTCTGGCACGCGAAATTTCAACAAATGAGATTTTAAATTTTAGACTCCTTGCCCTTGACCTTTGGGAGAAACTATCCATGCCCAGCACTCGGGGTAGGAGATGACCAATGTCGCTAATGGCGGCGCCCGAGCCACCCCACAAATCAAAGAGCAAGGCTCAGTGTCAGCTCTCCCTCCCCCCCCCCCAGTGTGTAGACCGCGTGGCTCGGATCACCACAAAAAGTTCAAACCTCATTTCGAACGACCAAAGTTATCCCCCCCAGCCCACCCCAACCCCCTTCCAACCCCCCCCTCCCCCCCCCCCCCCCACCCCCCCCCCCCCCACCCCCCCCCACCCCCCCCCACCCCCCCCCCCCCCCCCCCCCCCCCCCCCCCCCCCCCCCCCACCCCACCCCACCCCCCCCCCCCCCCCCCCCCCCCCCCCCCCCCCCCCCCCCCCCCCCCCCCCCCCCCCCCCCCCCCCCCCCCCCCCCCCCCCCCCCCCCAAGATGCCAGTACCGTCCCTCCTAAACCCTAAACCCTAAGCCTTAAGCCCTAAACCCTAAACCCTAAACCCTTAGGACAAGTGGCTTTGGGTGCGCGTCTTTGATGGCGGAGACTTCCTGACCTCCCGCCAGCTGGCCGGAGAAGGGCGCAGCCTGGCCTGGTTGGGTTTAGGGTTTAGGGTTTAGGGTTTAGGGTTTAGGGTTTAGGGTTTAGGGTTTAGAGTTTAGGGTTTAGGGTTTCGGGTTTAGGGTTTAGGGTTTAGTGTTCAGGATTCAGGGTTCTTATGGGTCCCTTCTGAAATTTCCCTCCTACTACCCCCTTGAGGTTTAGAGTTCGGAGTTCCCAAATCTAGTCTAGGACCCACTGTCGTGCGCTCAGACCACTTTGGGGGGAGAGGTTCCTACATATATATATATATACATATTTATTTATTTATTTATTTATTTGTTTATTTATTTATTTATTTATACACACATACCTATACGTCCCATGAAAGCAAAGGTCCTTCCAAACTCCAAACTCTTGAGCCCTGAAATGCAATTCCCCTTAAGCCCCTTACAGACCCATAAACCCTAAACCCCAAACCCCAAACCCCAAACCCCAAACCCCAAACCCCAAACCCCGAACCCCAAACCCCAAACCCTAAACCCTAAACCATCCGCCGGGCAGCCTTCGTTCCGTCTAAGGTGTCGATCTGCATTCGCTGCTGGAGCCATGGCCCAGGTTTCCGGGGCAGGTGGGCTCAGGATTAGGGTTTAGGGTTTAGGGTTTAGGGCTTCGAGCTCTAGGGCTTAGGGAACTATTCTGCTTATGGAGTTGGGGTCGGGATTCTTGCGATTGGGGGGGTTCAGGGTTTATGGTTCGCGGGGACCCTTAACCTGGAATCTCTCCCTGAACCCCTTAAGCCCTAAACCCCCTAACCCCTAAACCCTAAACCCAAAACCCTAAACCCTAAACCCTAAACCCTAAACCCTATACCATACCCGAAACCCTAAACCCTAAACCCTAAACCCTAAACCCTAAACCCTAAACCCGAAACCCTAAACCCCCCCCCCCCCCCAAATGCTTGTGGGGTACCCAAGGAGCGCTCCAGCGCGGGCATGGAAGACCTGGCCCTGGACGTGGATCTTTACGCGGAGGACGACGACGAAGACGAGGAGGAGGAGACATGGGGTTTAGGGTTTGGGGTTTAGGGTTTGGGGTTTGGGGTTTAGGGTTTGGGGTTTAGGGTTTAGGGTTTGGGGTTTAGGGTTTAGGGTTGGGGGTTTGGGGTTTGGGGTTTAGGGTTTAGGGTTGTTTTTTGGGACGAGTATTGTGAACAACTATCAGATCAGCAAGAAGGCTTATGACTTCTGTGAAACCAAACACCCCTTAGTTCCTTGAACCACCCTCGACACAGTTCTCACTGGGCTTGGAGGTCGGGTAACTATGGTTCAAGATGGTTTGAACCCTAAACCCTAAACCCTAAACCCTAAACCCTAAACCCTAAACCCTAAACCCTAAACCCAATTTGAAGCACTTACCAGCCTACTGAAACCTAGTCATGAACCTCCAAGTACTCCCTGAACAGCCTAAACACCCCAAACAGCCTAAACACCCTAAATTCCCACCCCAAAGACCCTAAACACCCCCCCCCCCCCCCCCCCCCCACCCCCACTCTAAACACCCTAAACACGCCAGCCCTAATCACCCCCAAGCACCCCGAATGCCCCACCCTAACACCCCAAACCACCCCCCCAAAACACACCAAAACCACCCTAACACACTCCAAAATCCGAACCCAAAACCCTAAACCCTAAACCCGAAACCCTAAACCCTAAACCCTAAACCCTAAACCCCAAAATCCGAGCCCAAGCCAAAGCCATGGAAAGGAGGAGCACGACCTTGAGCCGGACGACCCGGCCCGGGGCGGCCACATCGGCTTCTCTGCCGGAGCTGTGTGGGTTTAGGGTTTAGGGTTTAGGGTTTAGGGTTTAGGGTCTAGGGTGTAGGGTGTAGGGTGTAGGGTTTAGGGTTTAGGGTTTAGGGCTTAGCTGTGGATTCAGGGCTTACAGACTGGCAGGGTTTTGGATGTCAGCGTTTAAGGCTCCAGGCTCAGGGGCTCATAGGGTTTCACCTTGCGCTCATAATGTTGAACCCTTGGGATTGGGGACCCTTTGTCAAGGTCCTCTGAGGGCCTTTGAGGGCCCTATTGGGTCTTAGGGCGTGCATCCTTAGTAGGGGTCCGAGTATGACTCCCCTGCAGGGTATATATATATATATACTCTCTCTATATATATATATATACATAATGTGTATATATATATACAGGATTCAGGGTTCAGGGTTTCAGGGTTGAAGGTTTCAGGGCTTAGGGTTTAGGGTGCGTGTCTGGCTTCAGCAGGGTTTAGGGTTTAGGGTTTAGGGGTTACAGCATTACAGGGTTTCAGGGTTTCAGGGTTTCAGGCTTAGGATCAGGGCTTGCAGGGGTTCAGGGTGCAGGGTGTCAGGATTCCAGGGTTCCAGGGTTTCTGGGTTTTAGGGCTTGGGGTGTCAGGGTTCCAGCGTTTCAGGGTTTCACCTACCCTAAACCCTAAACCCTAAACTGCCGAGAGCGCCGCTGTCCATATGCATGGGCGCTCGAGGCTTCGACCGAGGTCCCCGACCGAGCATCTCCACAGAACGGTGAGGGAGGGTAAAGCCTCCCGGTAGACGGGACGGCAGTGGCTGGCTACGCTCAGACCAAGGGCGTAAGCCCTTGGTAATGAGGACCCCAAACTGCAGGCATTGAGGTGTTTGGGTGTTTTTTTTGGGGTCGGGGGGTACCCCTTCCAGGGGGCCCTGGCCTGGCAGATTCCAGACACCTTTTACTGGCCTACACACGTCAAACCTCCCTGGAATGCTGGGCACCCCCCTGACACGCCGTGGGACCCGCCCTGAAACCCCCCTTTCTGGGACGCCCTGAAAACCCTGCCCCACCGCAGACCTTCTCTGGGACCTTTTGCTAGGACCCAGCTGCCTTTTCTCTGGGACCCCCTGCCTGGGACCCGCCTGCAATGTTTCAAACCCTTGTATGGATTGTTTAGTTTCGAAAAAGCAGGGGCCAGGTGAGGCCCCTCTACCCCCTACCGCTCTGCATGAAGCCCCGCGATGGTTTTGGGCACCCCTCCGTTTTCCTCCGTGAAAGCTCCAAGAAGCCTACGAGCCACTGACAGGCTCCACAAAGCTCAGGAGGCCCCACCTTGCTCTTTTGTACAAAGCAAGAAAGCCCCCTGGGTGCTTTTAGCACCAGCGAGCTTCCCTTCTACACACCCTAAACCTTAAACCCTCAACCCTCAACCCTCAACCCTAAACCCTAAACCCTAAAGCCTAAACCCTAAAGCCTAAAGCCTAAACCCTAAACCCTAAACCCTAAACCGTTTGCCTAAACCCTAAACCCTAAACCCTAAACCCTAAACCCTGCCAAGGCTCTGCGCAGCTGAAACTCAGCCTCCTCGACATGACCGGATCTCTGAGCTCACAGCCCACGAGTTTGAAGAGCACCTTCAGCTAGGAGAACAGCTTGCCGGAAGACCCCACAAGGTTCCCCTCTTTTAGGGGGGGGGGGGGTTAGGGTTTAGGTTTAGGTTTAGGGTTTAGGGTTTAGGGCCCTAAACCCTGAAACCCTACAAACGCCCACACCAGAAGCTGTCCTAGACTGAAGTGGGAGAGAGCCCCCAAGTTTCGAGACGACGGGCCCTGAAGGCTCCAGTGCAGTTCCCTCGACCTTTGTGGGCCTGCTGGCACTCATGGGTTCTTTAATTTAAGGATTCGGGTTTAGGGTTTGGGGGTTAGGGGTTTCTGTAGGGTTTATGGGGCTATAGGGATTAGAGAGTTGAGGACTTATTTAGCTTAAGGTTGTAGGGTTTACAGGTTTTTCACAGGAGTTATAGGTCACTGAGGGTATAGTGTATAGAACTTGGGATCTTATGGGGTTGATAAGTTCTACAGGGCGTAGAGGGTGCAGAGTAGGGGGTTTACATGCGTCCGCGCTCCGCATTCTCGATTTCCCCTCCCCCCATCTCCCCGCCCGACAGGCTTGGGTCAAAGAGATGATTTCGGGCTCGTGGCTGGCTGCCCTAAACCCTAAACCCTAATCCCTCCGAGCGCAGGTGCAGAAGGGGTTGATTCGAAAAGCTGGGCAGTTCGGCTACCCACAGACCTTCGAGCCAAGGATCGTGGCATTTTTTTGAATGTCCTTTCACGAATGTGGCCCCACCCACACTAGCGTACCCACAGTTTCTTAGGTAAGAGGCAACTGCAATGTCTAGGGCTTTTCTTTTTTTGTTGGATTCATGGGGCTTACCGGGGGACAGGTTTTGGAGGGATAAGGGTCATCAGGGGATTGCACTTGAGCCGCAGAGTCGTGAACTGAAACCGCGATGTCAGCGACCATGCTGAATCCGGGGCACGGTGGGCAGCGAGGAAAACATGCCTGGAAGCATCCCTAAAGGCTCTACAAACCCTAAACTTCTGTACCTCGAAAAGCCCTCAACCTTAAGCTCGATGGTCCCTAAACCCTAAGCCCTAGATCTTCGCAACCCTAAACCCTAAACCCCAAACCCTAAACCCTAAACCCTAAACCCCAGACCCTGAACCCTAAACCCTAAACCCCGCAGCCCTGCTTCCTAAGCTTGACTCTAAAGGCGATTTGGGGGGCTTGGCCAGTAGGTGCGAAGTAGAGTTCTACGTACCTGACCCTACTTCTCTCCTCACGTACAACTACCCGTATGAACCTCCACATGTAGACCCCCTTAAGTAGCTTAAGGAGAATGCTAACCTTAAAAGGGTTTATGGTTCACATACCTTGATGGGGATTATAGTAGTATAGAGGGCATGTGGCCTCAATTTTAGGGGTTCATTTGGGCCCCCCAAGGTACCCAAAACTCCCCTGTGGGCGCCAGGTAGGCACGTCCTCCTCTTCGGTGCAAGCGCCACACATGGGGCGCGCCAGCGGCGACGTCCTACGAGCCCTAAACCCTAAACCCCCGAAACCCTAAACCCTAAACCCTAAACCCTGTGAACCCCAAAGACCTGAACACTTCGGGAGCCCCCCAAACCCCAGAAGCCCAAACCCTACCAATTAAGCCCCGGCCCCCCACCCCAAAGCCCGCAAACCCTAAACCCTAAACCCTAAACCCTAAACCCTAAACCCTATAGACCCTGTGAACCCCCAAAGCCGTGCGGCCTGCGCGCAGGGTTTCGGCAGCTCAGGCTTTAGGGCTGAGAGGCTCAGAACGCCAGGAGTTAGGGTTGAGGGTTTCAGGTTTAGGGTTTCGGGTTTAGGGTTGAGGGTGTTTGGGGGGTTTATAGGTTCAACATTTTTTAGGATTTAGAGTTTACGCTTTAAAGTTCGGCATCAGACATGGCGTCTGTCTGCATGGCATCAGCGATGCCCGGCGTTTGGTTCTGAGCTCGTTTACAGCAAACTCTCCCGGCCCCAGAGGCCCAAGCGACCCTAAACCAAAAGCCGCAAACAACCTTAAACCCTAAACCCTACACCGCCAACCCTAAACCCTGAGCTAGGACAAGCCCTAGAGATCTGAAAAGCCCTGACATACCCAAGTACAGGAATCGTGAACGCCCAAACAACCGTAAAGCCGTACGTTAAAACACCCCAAGCGACCAATAGCTAGGACCCAGAGTATGCCCCTACTCTTCTCTTGTAGGGTTCAGTTTCCCTTCTAAGCCCCTTTAACCCTAAACCCTAAACCCTTTTTGTTGTTAGGGTGGTCTTGGGTCTTGGCAGCGACTGGCAACAAGACCACAAAACACAGCAGCAATTGCAAAGAGCAGCTGTGCAGATACCGGCTTGGGGTATATAGGGTTTAGGGTTTAAGTTTAGGGTTTTCGGTTTAGGGGGGTCGTACGTCTCCAATCCTGAGCTTCTAAACTTGTTGGCTTCCTTTAGCCCCAAGTCTGGGCCCCAGAACTGCGCCCGACGCCCCAACCTCACCCCTGCAAGCTCCGGGAGTCTCCGTGCCCAGAAAACAATCGAGGGTTCGGGGTGTGCAGGGCCAGGATTTTGGATTTAGGGTTTAGGGTTTAAGGAGGGTTTAGGCTTTAGGCTTTATTAAGGGCCCCCTACACCCGAACCCCTGAGACTCACTCTCACAGCCCCACGACCACTCTCCCCCCTTTAGGGCATAGGGCGTTGTGGCATGGACCTTTAGGGTCTATTTGGCACTTCCTTTTTGTTTGCTATTTAAACGGTTCAATTCACACATACAATTTGTGGGGTTTAGGTTTAAGGCAAAATTTATGGCTTAGGGCTAGTTCGGTTCACGGCTCAGGGCTCCCATGTTTGGCATCACATCTCTTATTTTCCTAGGGCTTCGCCACCTACCTCTCATTCCGTTTTCCATTCAACCCTCGTCTAAGGGTCTGGTGTTTGCGATAAATATACTACTTTAAAAGAATCAATAATAACATAAATAACGCTAACTACAGGAGCTGCTGGAAATGACAAACCCTGAGCGCCTTCAAGTGTGTTGCTTCAATTAAGACGATAATATACTCTTTTGTTGATAAATATTCCCATGACCATATTGTTGTTTCAGCCGCTTTTCGCCTTTTCCTATTAGTATTGTTTTTGTTTACCTGATATAACACCAAGGAAGGGGAAAGGGAAAACACCACTTCATCTCGATGTGTTTATCTCTCCTTTCCTTCCCTCTCAAGATTTTTCTTTTGTTAATCTCCCTCTCTCTCTCTCTCTTCTTCGCTCTGTCTCGCTCTCTCTCTCTCTCTCTCTCCCTCTCTCTCTCTCTCTCTCTCTCTCTCTCTCTCTCTCTCTCTCTCTCTCTCTCTCTCTCTCTCTCTCTCTCTCTCTCTCTCTCTCTCTGTCTGCCATCTCTTGCTCTCTCATCCCTCCCCTCCCCTCTTTCCTTCCTCCCCTCCTTTCCAAAACTTTCTGCGGAGAATAAGGACAACTGTTGCGGACTTTTAGTCGCGATCTGAGCCCTGCAGGTTTGCATGGATGCACATTACAAATCAAGATTTAATTAAGTCAACTCCAAACTCTCATTCTGGAAAAGAGGCAACGAAGAACATGTGCAGCTAAGGTACCTGAGACGGGAGGGTTTTCAACATGCCTCCCGAGCCCAAGTGGTCTACACACGGGCGAGCTTCAGCACACCCGGCTCAGTAGAAGCACTTTACAAATCATTACAAGTCAAATTTGTTACATTGTTGCCCGGCGAGAGTTGACATCACAGATGTTGGGCTCACACTTACTGCGGCCCAAGGGCTCTTCAAACGGCTTACTTGCTTTGTGAATTTCGAAAACACATGCGGGGCACTAGCAGTGGCTTCAAGTCACAGCCAACGCAAGTGAGTGCTTGCCTGTCGAGAACCGACAGTTCATGGCCGACAACAACGCAGAAGCGCGAGCTTCATGCAAATGCTTTGTGAACATGTCAGCCCTGTTCACATCTGTACATATTTTAAACACTTTTACATCTTTGTTGGCTACTCTGTCCTGCAACCAAAGATACTGGGTCTCCAGATGCTTCGCCCGGCCCAGTCCCTTCTTTTCTGCCAACGCCTTCCCGGCAGAGCTGTCTGTGCACAATCGGATACCGACTTCAACGCCGATATCTGCGAAGAGACTTCTCAAACCCATGGCTTGACTGCATCCCTTCAGCATGCCGTAAAACTCGGATTCTCCAGTTGACAAGGCGATCACCGCTTGGTTCGAAGAGTAGCTCCTCAAAGGGCTACTTCCGAAAAACACGGCACCACCACTAGTGGATTTCCGAGTCTTGCCACACCCTGCGAAATCAGCATCAACCTCTGCAACCAGGTCTCTTGGCATGTCTTGCCATTCGAACCACAAGAGCATACGGCGATGCGAGATCAAGTAACGACCAAGCCTGCGCAATCTTCTCATTGATGCTTCTGTCGGGGATGACATTTCGCGAGCGAGTTCCTTCACACAGTACTGGCAGTCAGGCCTTTCAGAACACATATAGGCTGCTCTCATGACACAAGACCTGAACAGAGTGGTATCTGCAGGTGAGAGCCGCTTCTGCGTCAGCTCTGCTTCCTCTTCGGGTTGCAGCTTCACGCCTGGCGTGCTCAAGCCTTTGGCATTCTTCAGGCCCAAGCTGCTGATCAAGATCTCTGCGTGACGAGGATCCGCTTCTAGGGAGTAGCCAGAATTCTCACGAGACAGCAAGCGGCCAAGGATTCGAACACTTTGTCCTGGACTTGAAAGTGTCGCGCAAAACTTGCACTTCCACATTTCTCGAAAACGCTCATGCAGCCACTTGATGTCTAGAGCTCTCGCCACAGACACGAAGTCATCACCGTGAACTTCAAGTCGAATGTCTTTGTGCGGATGATAAAACAAGCAACTGGATGCGCGCCCCTGTAAAAACCCAAGTGAGAGAAGCACCTTGGTATACTGTTGCTCCCAGTTGTGGGCCGCATCTCTTGTGCCATACATACTCTTCTTCAAAACAGCGACATGTTCAGGCATTTCCATTTCGGGCGGCAGCTCTACGACAACATACCTGGTGGCGTCTGCGCACCAATGTGCACGGCTAATATCAACGAAATCCATGACATACTCCGGGTTAGTAGAGGCTACAGCAATGAGTGCTCGCAAGCTTTCTGTTGGCGGCGTCGACGCATAGAAACCAACCTCAGATGGCTTGTGTCCCTTAACTTCTTTCGCCACAATCCTGGCGCGGTAACTGGGCGATTTGGAATCACCTTTGTTGACCAGCACCCACCTTGTAGGTATGACTTTGGTCCCACTTGGCAGTTCTGACCTCAGAACAGGCGTCCACAAGCCCATCTCGTCAGCTATGCGCAGCTCCTCCTTTTTCGCAATCTCTACCAAGCGAGAGTTGAGTCCTAAGCCACTGACGTCATCGAAGTACTCGTCCCAGCAATCTTTGCTATGACTCTGTTCACACAAACTGGGTTCATCGCAAATGGGCTCCTGAACCGCAGCATCCATTGAGAATACTTCGCTCCGATGACTCAGGATGGCCTCTTGCAGCATGCTCTCGAAAGAATCCGTCATCGCTGTCTGAGCTTCCGGACCCAAGCTCTCAGGTTCTGCAGTCCGTCTCTCATCCATGGCTTCAGGCGGCTGCTCGGCAGGCCGTTTGGATGATGGGGACCTTGCCTCCTGAGCAGAGTCCACTGCTGCACTTGACTCAGCTGCCACTGCCACATCACCAGGTTGTTGCTCCAATCTGGCTCGCTTCACGGCTTTCTGTTCCTCGTCATACTTCTCCACCTGTCGGGCCAGCCATTTGTCACGTCTTCCGTCTGCAGAAGTGACTTTGGAAACCAGTTCTTCATCTCCGCTGGCTTTCCATGCTGCTTCAAACCTGGCCCTACACTCCTCACTATGCTTGCCATAGAGGCCACGCCTTAACTTATCACACCCATCGCAAAGTGGAGTGAAACCGAACTTTAAGGCGTCAGACATACGGATGGCTGCCCTCCTGGGAGCACGGTGGGCATTAACCACGAACGGCACTGGCAGACCTTGTGGAGGCATTTCAGGAACAACAACTTGCGGGGCTTCACCGCCTTCGGCGTTCAACCCCCACGGTGTAGCCCTCATGGACAAAAGCTTCTCTTTGTGGGGCCACAACTGAGTCTCGCGTGAAGCTCTTACGCTCCACACTTTGACTACTTTCATGGTCTCAAAACACAAAACAAATCGTTCGGTGGTCAGGTCGGAAGTGCCAAGGTAGCATCCCTCTGACCATCTTGGCGCGAGTTTGCCAGCTACAGCTTTCAGTTTAAACACTATTGCAGCACCAAATTCAAAAACTGGCTCTCGCCAGGGTCTGCCTCTCAAGTTCTGACAGGCAGTCCTTCCAGATGCCGTTCTGTGAAAATGATGCAACAACCACGACGCATGCCGAACTAACCAAGGAAAAATGGCATGGTTCGCCGGGAACTCGCACTGCAAACGTTCGTGCAACATACTCAGCAATGTGCGGGCTTGTTCCTGCACGCTTCTACAGGCACGCTCCACAAAACCGTTGGCCTCGCTCTCTTCAACGGGACTGTGCTCAAAGGTAACTTTGACTTCAACAGGAAGCAAGGCAACTGCTGCACGAGCTAATGCCACCAAGGAAGGCTCGCCATCTGTCTTGAGTGTAAACTCGCGATAGCCTAGCACACGGAAAATGTCAGCAAGTGCTTGAACACTGTACTCATGCACACAGCCTTTTGAGGGAACTAAGCGCGCAAAGACAGCCAGGTCGGGCTTGGATTTGACAACCATCACAGGACTTTCGCTCGCGTTTCCCTCGCTGCTGCTCAAAAAGCAATAGTCAATGGCCACCAACGGCTTGGTGTACTCCGTATTTGAAGGCTCTTTGTGCGCCAAAGCTGGAGCTTTGCCCCGGATGCAATGGCGGCACCAAGGACGAAAAGGCAAATGAGTGAGACAATGCTCTCGGACTTCCGAGTCCGAGGGCAGAACTGGAGATTTGGGAGTTGTAGCAGCTTGCGCTTCAGCATGCTCCGAATCTCCGTGCTCGTCGTCTTGAGGACTTACAGTGTCGTGCCCCAAGACACCACCTGCCTCCGGAAACCCTGCCCTTCAGCAGAAACGACACCGACAACACCTTGCACACCCTGGTGCTCTCCTACACTCACAGGCGCTACAGGGGCAGAGTCTCCAGATCCAGACCCTCCACCTTCACTAAAGGGGGCTAAAGGAACCACGCTTGCGACTCCGCCACTGGAAGGTGACAGCCACACGCCAACTTTGTAAAGACCCTTCGTCTCTTCCATCCAGATCTTCCCACAACCCTTTGGTTGGATGTAGCTGTTCCCTTCCTCGAAGTGACAGATGCCACCTTTGCTACAAACATCCGACACAGCAAGCAGCGGTTTGTGTATATCGGCCACTGCGGAAGAAAACGAAACAGCTACCCCAGAGTCCGTGAATGCCCTTAGCTTCTTACAGCCTTGGTCCGAAACCGTGTGGCCAGTTGCAGTTTTAAACTGCCGACCAAGCTTGCTCGTCTCACTCACTTGGACAGGCTCTTTCGGCGCAATGCATGGCGGAATTGCAGTAGACCCGGCTCCGGAATCAACAGTGAGCTCCACGCGCGACCAACCTTGCTGAACAGTGTGCCAGGACTGGGAAGCAACAAACTGATGGTCACCATCCACGTGCGCGAGGTCTACTTCAAAACCGCCAGCTTCAACCGGCTCTTGCTGCTGAGGGGACTCATCCAACGTGTTCAAGCTCTTGTCCTTGCCCTTCGCAGACTTAGATTTAGACTTAGACTTGCCTTTGCTTTTGGGTGCTTTGTCAGGGTACTTGTCCCAACAGTCAGCCTCCTTGTGGCCTTGTCGATGACAGAAGTTGCAGTTACCAGTAAACTTCTGAGACTTCCCTTTGCCACTAGGAGTCTTGCCATGTGGGTTCGGAGCACCTTTTCCTTTTCCTTTGGAAAAGGAAGCAAGCAAAGAGCTCAACTCCTCAACAGACTTGACACCAAGCTGTGCGAGACTACCGATGTCCATAGGCACGGGCCCTGTGGAGGATGAAGAAAGCGACTGCGAGGACTGCGACGCTAGTTGGGTCTGAGCTTGCAGTTCAAGAAAGTGCACAACCTCCGCACGTGCCTTTTCATACGTGTCGAAACTTTTCAAGTTCAACTGCATGTGTGTCTTCAAGGGATCTACCAACATCTTCAACAGCATCACGCGCTTGAAGCCATCAGACAGTGTGTCTAACGTGCGTGTTTCGTGCTTGGTCATCATTTCTTCCCTACGCTCCAACTCGGCAAGAATCTCCGTAGGGTTAGTGCTGGAGAAAGGACCCAGGTTCACTATCTGCGTTAGCAAAGAAAGATCTGTCTCCTCTGACTGGGGATCAAACCGATGACACAAGCGACGAAACGCGTCCAAACCAGCACTCGGCCCTTTGAAACTCTTCTCTACAACAGCAAAAGCTTTACTTTCACAAACGGAGAGAAGAGTTGCATTCAAATGGGCAGATATCCGCTCAGCATCCGGATGTTTGCTGGTCAAACTCTGAAAACGTGCAGCATCTACAACTGAGGTTTCGTCGTCAAGAACATCCGTCAGCAACTTTTCGGCCGACTTGAATGCGGTTTGCACCCAGTTGACGTACTTGAGCTTCCAAACCCTGAAATCTTTTTCAGCTACTTTGTCCGTCAACTTTTCAGGCTGCCCAACACCGCGAACGTCTACAAGGCTACCCAGTCTTTGCTCACCAGAGGAACTCAACTTGCCTAGCGCTTGCGTGAAATGCTGATGCTGCGCAGTCAGTGCTTGCTGCATCACTTGTATCCTCTGCTCGTGGGACTCCTGCTGCTGTTGCAGCAGCTGCTGGGTTTGAGATTGCAACGCTTGGATGAGCTGTTGCATCTCCGACATTCTGAAACTGGGTGTGACAAGGTTTCGGCTCACGTGCTTTTCAGGTTTCCCAAAGGAACTCAACCAGAGCTCCGCACTACCATGTTGCGGACTTTTAGTCGCGATCTGAGCCCTGCAGGTTTGCATGGATGCACATTACAAATCAAGATTTAATTAAGTCAACTCCAAACTCTCATTCTGGAAAAGAGGCAACGAAGAACATGTGCAGCTAAGGTACCTGAGACGGGAGGGTTTTCAACAACAACAGAGAACAAAAAGGAAAAGATAGGATGAAGGCAGATGGTGGGGACAGGAAGGGAGAACTCCTCTTTCGCTCGGCTCACACGTTTTCTCTTCCCTTGCCTTCATCCTCTGCTCTTCTCCCTTTTCTCTTCATAAGAAGAAAGGACAAATGAAAGGAACCGAAAGCTCAGGGAAAGCAAGACGCCCTCGCTCTCATCATCTGCCCCTTCCTCGACTTCATTGCTCTATTCCTTTTTCTTCTCTCCTGTCTCATTGGTGATCAGTGATAAACCAAGACGAGCTTGCCGTTCTTTCATTTTCTTTTTCTGGTGGAAAGCTAAGAAGCAGGAAGGAGAGGAAGGAAAGTGGAGAAATAGAAAGAGAAGCAAGAACGGAAAGAACAATACGCAGAAATGACAGAGAGGAAGGGAGAACTGCAAGCCCAGCAGAAGAAGAAGAAGATAGAGAGAGAGAGAGAAGAGATGAAGATAAGATAAGGGTGAAAAGGTGAAAAGAATGAAAACAAAAATCTAACAGCAAAGTAGCTAAACAAAACCTTCTGGCCTACCCCCTCAACTCTAAACCACCCTAAACCCTCGGTACATTGAGATTTAACGGCACAGTTCCCGTAGCATGCTATATCAGAAACCATTTATTCCTACGAGACGTACAACCGCCTAAAACACGGTGACAAAAAATAAAACAGCGAGGCATCTGAAAAGACTTTCTGGCCTTCCCCTTCAACTCTAAACCACTAAACCCTCGCTATATAAAGGCTTAACAGCACAGTTCCCGTAGCACGCTATGTCATTTCTTCTTACGAGACGCACAACATAAACCAAGGTTTCGTATACTTTTTGTAGTCAGGATGTGATATCCTGTTGCTTTGGACGAGTATTACGTAAGACTTTAAGCGCCTGTGGGTCTTGCGGATAATTGGAGAATAAGCATCATCCTTGACAAATGATAACCATGATGGGAGACCTGTGGGAAGCATTGAGAATGAAAAAGCAAGATACTTGCGAGCAATTACTTGCAGCCTGTTGGAAGGTCTCAGGAAATCGCGAAAGGACATTTGCTCACAGTATTCTCGTGTCCCTGGGGCTTAAAGTAAATGATTTTCCGCATTACCCTATGCGCTCGAATACTTCTGAGTCTCATGGTTCGTTCTCCGCTATCGGTATTTGATACGCCATACATTTATCCTATATACACACTTGATGTGGGCACCTATTCTACGTACTTTCTCTTTGCGTTTTGCTGACTGAGAGATGTTTTCGGGTGTGAAAAGGCCTTACGCGCCAACATCTGCTTCTGGACAACAAAGTAGAGATAATATGTTTTGTGAAGGGGGGGCCAAGACAGTGCTTAATCGGCCCTGGGTTTGACGATTGAAGATTGAAGACGCCGGGGAACTCTCCCCGGATTGAAGATGCTCCGGGGAGAGTTCCCGGGCATCTTCAATCTTCAACCTTCAAACACAGGGCCGATTAAGCGCTCCACCTGCTGCTTAATCGGCCCTTGGATTGAAGATTGAAGATTGAATATGCCGGGGAACTCTCCCAGGAGTATCTTCAACCCCAGACCCCTGCCGATTAAGCACTTCATCTGCCTAGTCGGCCCAGGGTTGAGAATCCAGGATTGAAGGTGCTCCGGGGAGAGTTCCCGGGCATGTTCAATCTTCAAACCCAGGGCCGATTAAGCAGGCGGAGCGCTCAATCGGCCTTGAGGCCGAAGGATCAGGATTGAAGATTCTCGGGGAGAGTTCCCCGGCATCGTCAACCCGATTAAGCAGCTGGAGCGCTTACTCGGCCCTGGGGTCCAGTAGTTCAATATTTCATATGCTCTGCTAAAGTCTGTAGAATTTTCAAGCCCCCCTCCCAAAGACCCATCTGTATTTTGGTGTTTGGGATACCGTAAGCCAAAGCTAAATGAAAGGGAAGAAGTCCCTTTTTCCTCTGCCAATCTTCTTCCTCCCACTCCTCTCTTCCTCTCCTATTCCTTTCTTAGCATAGAGCATGGAGTGATGAGAGGGAAGGGGTGAAAGCGGATGAGAAAAGTGACAGAGAGGGCAGGGCGAAATCTTCATTTCCTTGCCTTTTTCGTCCCTCTCACCTCTCCTTCTCATCGTTCTCTTGCTTTCTCGTTTGAGAAGGATGTGGACAGGGCATGGAACAAGGCGAGGGAAGGGGGGGGGGCGAAATCGAGTGAGAAAGGATGGAACAAGGAAGAAATGAAGAAAAATGGACAGGACAGGTCAGGTGTTTGGTTTGGCGACTATACACGTACCTGGACCAGCAGAGCGACAAGCCCAAACCAAAGAGAAAAAGCAAATCCAAATCGCCCACCTCCCGCTCACCCATCTGAAAAAAAACAACAAAAATGCATCCGTAGCGAGTGTTCGCCTACGGTCAAATCGATCTACAGAGGTCCCGGCACATCCCTTGTCGAACAGGCAAAAAAGCAGAAACATAGCAAGGGGGGGTCGGGCTTGCCATTGGTGTTGGCATGTGGCCAAAACACCGCCACAAGGGGATCGTGTCCCCCTGCACCCTTCGGCTAGTCGTGCCAGCCAATCCCTTGACAGGCAAAATCCGACCACGACGTATCGACGCCTCCCCCCGCCACGAACCCGCCTTTTTCGTAGAAGCTGTCAACAGGCCCGATTTCGCCGATTCCGAACCGGCTGAAAACGACGACACACTCGCAACAGCATGTGAACAAGCGAGTGAGGGTACTCTGGGTGTGAAGTTACCGCAAAAACCTCGAGAAGAACTTGACCGAGAGTATCTTCGTCCGACAGCCCACCCAGGAAGCTGCCCGAGACGACACCGCTTCGAGAGAAGGCGGCGAAGGCACTCCATGAGCACCCCCCCCCAACACCTTCCCCCGAACAAAGAAACCCAATGGCACGGGACCAGTGGAGCAAGACCGCAAGAGTGCGGATGCCGTTAAGAGAATTGGCGGCACTCTCACCCCATCAGTATAAAAGGCCCACCAAACTGTAACCAACCAAAGTGACAAAGGTGACACCCCTCAGGGTATGGAGTTGGTCTCAGTAGGGGCACTACCTTACCCCTAGCTGAGTCCCTTCCCTCGCCCACGTGGAGGACTCCGCCGTCGGGGTGAGGAAACATGGCTCAGAAGAGGAAGCGAGAGATACCCTATCCCATCCCAATGTTGCTATATCTCAGGGGCCTCCCGAATGCAGGGGCCTCTAGAGGCTAGAGCTTCCAGTAGCATCCAACCCTCCCTCCCAGCTCGACATGAGACATTGCCTCTCCTCCCCTCCCCTCACCTCTTCCTTTCCTCGCAGAAAGAGACAGACCATAGTCCGCAATCTTATAATGCCCTTCATTCTCCTTGCTTAAGCTTGCCTTTTCTATCTCCCTACTTAATGGCAAAAGGAACAGAAGAGGAAAGGCTCATGGGCTGGACACGAGAAAAGCGAGAGCGGGGTCAAGGAGGAGAACGAACATGGAAAAGAAAGGAAGGAGAGCTAGAGGGAAGATAGAGAGATAGAGAGGAGAAATGAAGGACAAAGACCGTGGAAGAAAGGCGTGAGCAATGCTCGGGACATAAGTGTAAGGGGTGAGGAAAAGGAACAGTGGATAACAAAAACAAGTGTCCTGCTTGACCCCTTTTTGTTCTCCAAGCGGCCCTCTTTTCACCATCGCTTCCTTCTTCCTCTCCTTCATTGTTTTTGTTTCCTTCACCCTGTTCCCCTATCTGTCGCTCTTCCACTGTCTTCCTTCTTCCTCTTCTCCCTAATTGTTGTCTCCTTCTCTTTGCTTCTCTCTCTCACTCCGGTGCTCCCCGGCGTTTTCTGTTCAATTGCTCATCCTTTCCGACTTTACGAGGCGGACCCTGTACAAACGATGGGTCCTGTTCTGGACATGGTCCCGCACTGCCTCTTTCCACACACTCCAGACCCCTCTGACCCGCCCCAAGAGTTTCGGGCGGCCTTCAGAGAGCGTCTCCCAGGGGCCTCCAAGAGCCCCCATATTGCCAAGAAGAAAAACCACACAGAGACATGTAGAGAAGTAGTTACGAGGAGCTGGAGAAGTCCTCCTTCCATCATATCATTCCCTTCATTCTCCTTGCTTAACCTTGCCCTTCTTCTACCCCCCCTACTTAATGACAAAAGGAACAGAGGAAGAAAGGGCCGCAAAAGGGACACAAGAAAGGGAGAGTGCAGAAAGCGGGCGCACGAAGAGCGAAAACGAAAGGAAGGAGAAAGAAAGCTTCTTAAAGACAATAGCATTCAGAAGAACAACGAAATCCTGTCATTTATTGAAATACTGGATGGACTCGTTGATTCCTTTTCAAATGAAGGGTTCTATCGTTCACGGTGTTCCTTAGAACAGGAGGGCCTTTCAGGACAACGCCCTCATCTGTATTCAACATAGGCAGGGCTACCTCTGATTAAGAATACACGGAACGGTTCATTCTAAGAAAATAAACTCTCTCATTTCAATCGGAGCGGACGGACCCACTCATCTATCAAGCAAAAGAGCCGAAAGCATTTGGGAGGAATTAAAATACGAATGAGGGGCTATCGCAGTATCTTTTTGTCTTCTGACACGGATTCTTTGACAGAAGGGGTTCCTGCCTCTTGTTTCTTTCAAGAAAGGGAGGCTTTCGAGTGGCAAGGGGCGAACTCACGCCCACCCCAGTCTTTGGGGCCACTCTGAAAACAGCTTGGAGAGGACAGTTGCTTCTCTCTCCTTTTTCTGTTTCTCTATCTCTTGCTCCGTGTCTGTCGTTCTCCTTCCCTCCTTCTGCGAATCTGCTTCTTTCAATATCCACCAGGGCCCCGCCGTTTTCGGGTTCCTTGAAGGGGCTCCCTGAAAGGGCCTCCCAGGGGTTTGAGAGAAGACTGCGAAAGGGCAAAAGGGGACACTTCTTGAAGGATGTTGAATGGCAAGTAAAAAACGGGAGGGGCGAGGAGGAAAGAGGAAAGAACAAGAAGAAGGAAGAGGGGAAGAGAAAGGAATGATGGCAGGAAGGAGGGAAGGAGGCAGAGAAGGAGAGAGACAGAGAGAGACAGAGACAAAGAGAAGAGAGAGGGAGCGAGAGAGAGAGAGAGAGAGAGAGAGAGAGAGAGAGAGAGAGAGAGAGAGCGAGAGAGGGAGAGACAGAGAGAAAGCGAGAGCGAAAGAGAAAAAGATGGAGAGAGATACGATGAATAAAAGAACCACACTGAGCTATTTAAAGGGTGTTAAGTCTTTTAGAGAGCCCATAATTTGAACATTTTGAATAATTGAATTCAGGTCTTCATTTTTTATAGTATTTTGAATTCAGGTCTTCATTTTTTCATAATATTTGGGAGGCTCAAGATATCACATTGGGCGCAATCACTGTAACTGAACGATGCAAACAGTTTTAGTTATGGTTACCGCAAATATTAAACTGTAGGGTGGAGACCAGAGACCTCAATCATACGATTTGTTTACAAAAATGCACTTCTTGTAGCCTGGTAAAGATCTTGAAGCATTGAAAAAGTAAGACTGCAACAACGTTAAGGAACGTTGTTGTTTTGCAAAACCTTAAAGCACCATCATTGCTTTAACGAAAAGGTTCGATTTGAACCTTGATATGTCCTCAACATCAAAAAACGAAAGGTTTGTTTATCAACCTGGTGCGCCTGCATTTTTGCGTAAACCCTAGTGTGTCCTAAACTTCAAAAACGACGGGATTTTTGTAAGCCTGGGTGTGCCCCCATCCTCGAAAACGAAGGTGTGTTTGTAAACACGTTCAAGCGAACTTCTTCCTCTCCTTCATTGTTTTTGTTTCCTTCACCCTGTTCCCCTATCTGTCGCTCTTCCACTGTCTTCCTTCTTCCTCTTCTCCCTAATTGTTGTCTCCTTCTCTTTGCTTCTCTATCTGTCTCCATCTCTCTCACTCCGGTGCTCCCCGGCGTTTTCTGTTCAATTGCTCATCCTTTCTGACTTTACGAGGCGGACCCTGTACAAACGATGGGTCCTGTTCTGGACATGGTCCCGCACTGCCTCTTTCCACACACTCCAGACCCCTCTGAGCCGCCCCAAGAGTTTCGGGCGGCCTTCAGAGAGCGTCTCCCAGGGGCCTCCAAGAGCCCCCATATTGCCTGCCAAGAAGAAAAACCACACAGAGACATGTAGAGAAGTAGTTACGAGGAGCTCGAGAAGTCCTCCTTCCATCATATCATTCCCTTCATTCTCCTTGCTTAACCTTGCCCTTCTTCTACCCCCCCCCCTACTTAATGACAAAAGGAACCGAGGAAGAAAGGGCCGCAAAAGGGACACAAGAAAGGGAGAGTGCAGAAAGCGGGCGCACGAAGAGCGAAAACGAAAGGAAGGAGAAAGAAAGCTTCTTAAAGACAATAGCATTCCGAAGAACAACGAAATCCTGTCATTTATTGAAATACTGGATGGACTCGTTGATTCCTTTTCAAATGAAGGGTTCTATCGTTCACGGTGTTCCTTAGAACAGGAGGGCCTTTCAGGACAACGCCCTCATCTGTATTCAACATAGGCAGGGCTACCTCTGATTAAGAATACACGGAACGGTTCATTCTAAGAAAATAAACTCTCTCATTTCAATCGGAGCGGACGGACCCACTCATCTATCAAGCAAAAGAGCCGAAAGCATTTGGGAGGAATTAAAATACGAATGAGGGGCTATCGCAGTATCCTTTTGTCTTCTGACACGGATTCTTTGACAGAAGGGGTTCCTGCCTCTTGTTTCTTTCAAGAAAGGGAGGCTTTCGAGTGGCAAGGGGCGAACTCACGCCCACCCCAGTCTTTGAAAACAGCTTGGAGAGGACAGTTGCTTCTCTCTCCTTTTTCTGTTTCTCTATCTCTTGCTCCGTGTCTGTCGTTCTCCTTCCCTCCTTCTGCGAATCTGCGTCTTTCAATATCCACCAGGGCCCCGCCGTTTTCGGGTTCCTTGAAGGGGCTCCCTGAAAGGGCCTCCCAGGGGTTTGAGAGAAGACTGCGAAAGGGCAAAAGGGGACACTTCTTGAAGGATGTTGAATGGCAAGTAAAAAACGGGAGGGGCGAGGAGGAAAGAGGAAAGAACAAGAAGAAGGAAGAGGGGAAGAGAAAGGAATGATGGCAGGAAGGAGGGAAGGAGGCAGAGAAGGAGAGAGACAGAGAGAGACAGAGACAAAGAGAAGAGAGAGGGAGCGAGAGAGAGAGAGAGAGAGAGAGAGAGAGCGAGAGAGGGAGAGACAGAGAGAAAGCGAGAGCGAAAGAGAAAAAGATGGAGAGAGATACGATGAATAAAAGAACCACACTGAGCTATTTAAAGGGTGTTAAGTCTTTTAGAGAGCCCATAATTTGAACATTTTGAATAATTGAATTCAGGTCTTCATTTTTTATAGTATTTTGAATTCAGGTCTTCATTTTTTCATAATATTTGGGAGGCTCAAGATATCACATTGGGCGCAATCACTGTAACTGAACGATGCAAACAGTTTTAGTTATGGTTACCGCAAAATATTAAACTGTAGGGTGGAGACCAGAGACCTCAATCATACGATTTGTTTACAAAAATGCACTTCTTGTAGCCTGGTAAAGATCTTGAAGCATTGAAAAAGTAAGACTGCAACAACGTTAAGGGACGTTGTTGTTTTGCAAAACCTTAAAGCACCATCATTGCTTTAACGAAAAGGTTCGATTTGAACCTTGATATGTCCTCAACATCAAAAAACGAAAGGTTTGTTTATCAACCTGGTGCGCCTGCATTTTTGCGTAAACCCTAGTGTGTCCTAAACTTCAAAAACGACGGGATTTTTGTAAGCCTGGGTGTGCCCCCATCCTCGAAAACGAAGGTGTGTTTGTAAACACGTTCAAGCGAAAGGGTTTTAATTTTTTGTAAACCCTAGCATAGGGTTTTTGTCAGCCCTAGCGTGCCCTCAACCTCAAAAACGAAAGCTCCTTTTAAATATTAAAATCTCTTAACATCCTTAAAACCTAGAAAATTTCAGCGTAGAAGAAGGCAAGGATTTTTCAAATTTAAAAAGGGGTCCCGGGGTCTCAGGGTTAGGGGGTAGGCGCTGAGGCTCTTAGGAGCTTAGGAGCTTAGGGTTTAGGGTTTAGGGTTTAGGTTTAAGGATTTCGGAGCCTAGGAGTATAGGGTTTGATTTAAGGTTTAAGGGTAGGCGCTTAGGCGCTTAGGAGCTTAGGAGGGTTTAAGGATTTAGGGGGTAGGCACTTAGGTGCTTAGGACCTCAGGAGCTTAGGGTTTAGGGTTTAAGGGTTTAGGGGTTTAGGGGTTTAGGGGGTAGGCGCCGAGGAGCTTAGGAGCTTTGGAGCTTAGAGTTTAAGGATCTACTAGTGCAGGGGGTAGCTTAGGACTTAGGAACTGGTTTAAGGTTTTAAGGGTTGAAGAAGTAGGCGCTTAGGCGCCTAGGAGCTTGATTTAAAATAGAAGAAAATCCTTAAAACCCGTAAAAAACAAAATCCGAGGCGCCGAATTTGGTTTTAGGAGAAGCCCCAAACGATTTAAATTTTTAAAAATCCTTAAAATCCATAAAAAAAATAAAATCAAAA
>CAJNDS010001231.1:12500-27597 GCA_905221605.1 Symbiodinium natans | reverse complement strand
TTGAAAGGCACAAATTTGAAGCACAACAGCAGAGAGGACTTGAGAAGGTACCAATTGAAGCACATAAGCAATGGACTTGAAAGGCACCATTTCAAGCACAACTACAGAATGAACTAAAAGGCACCAATCTGCAGCACAACAGCAGAACGGACTTGAAAGGCACCAATTTTCGCACACAACAGAATGGCTTGCAAGGCACAAAAACTCAAACACACAAGCAGAATGGACTTGAAAGGCATCAATTTGAAGCCCAATTTGAAGCATACAAGCAGAATGGACTTGAAGGGCACCAACTTGAAGCACACAACAGAATGGACTTGAAAGACACAAAAATTAAAGCACACAAGCAGAATGGACTTGAAAGGCACCAATTTGAAGCCCACAACAGATTGGACTTGCGAAAGGCACCAATAAGCATACTTGTAGAATGGACTTGAAAGGCACCAATTTGAAGCACACAAGCAGAATGGACTTGAAAGGCACCAATTTGAAGCACACAAGCAGATGGACTTGCGAAAGGCACCAATTTTCGCAAACAAGCAGAACGGACTTGAAAGGCACCAATTTCAAGAAAAGCAAAATGGACTTGAAAGGCACCAATTTGTAGCACACAAGCAGATGGACTTGCGAAAGGCTTCAATTTGATACACACAAGCAGAATGAACTTGAAAGCACTAATTTGAAGCACACAAGCAGGATGGACTTGAAAGGCACCAATTTGAAGACAAGTAGAATGGACTTGAAAGGCACCAATTTGAAACACACAAGCAGAATGGACTTGCGAAAGGTAATAGGCACACTTGTAGAATGGACTTGAAAGGCACCAATTTGAAGCACACAACAGAATGGACTTGAAAGGCACAAAAATTAAAGCACACAAGCAGAATGGACTTGAAAGGAACTTAGTCAAGCATACAAGCAGAATGGACTTGAAAGGCACCAATTTTCTCACACAAGCAGAATGGACTTGAAAGGCACCAATTTGAAGCATACAAGCAGAATGGACTTGAAAGGCACCAATTTTCGCACACAAGCAGAATGGACTTGAAAGGCACCAATTTGAAGCACACAACAGACTGGACTTACACAAGCAGGATGGCACCAATTTGAAGCATACAAGCAGAATGGACTTGAAAGGCACCAATTTGAAGCACACAAGCAGGATGGAATTGAAAGGCACCAATTTGAAGCACAACAGAATGGACTTGAAAGGCACCAACTTGAAGCACACAAGCAGAATGGACTTGAAAGGTACAAAAATTACAGCACACAAGCAGAATGGACTTGAAAGGCACCAATTTGAAGCACACAACAGAATTCACTTCAAAGGCACAAAAATTAAAGCACACAAGCAGAATGGACTTGAAAGGAAGTTAATCAAGCACACAAGCAGAATGGACTTGAAAGATATAAATTTTCGCACAAGTGGAATGGACTTGAAAGGCACCAATTTGAAGCACACAACAGAATGGACTTGAAAGGCACCAATTTGAAGCACACAATAGAGTGGACTTGCGAAAGGCACCAATAGGCACTTGTAGAATGGACTTGAGAAAGGCACCAATAGGCACTTGTAGAATGGACTTGAGAAAGGCACCAATTTGAAGTACACAAGCAGAATGGACTTGACAGGCATGAATTTGAAGCACACAAGCAGAATGGACTTGAAAGGCACCAATTTGAAGCACACAAGCAGAATGGACTTGAAAGGCACCAATTTGAAAATGAAGCTGGACTTGAAAGGCACCAATTTTCGCACACAAGCAGAATGGACTTGAAAGGCACCAATTTGAAGCACACAAGCAGAATGGACTTGAAAGGAACGAATTTGAAGCATATAAGCAGGATGGACTTGAAAGGCACCAATTTGAAGCATACAAGCAGCAGAATGGACTTGAAAAGTACCAATTTTCGCAAACAAGCAGAATGGACTTGAAAGGCACCAATTTGAAGCACACAAGCAGATGGACTTGCGAAAGGCACCAATTTGAAGCACACAAGCAGAATGGACTTGAAAGGCATTAATTTGAAGCACACAAGCAGAATGGACTTGAAAGGCACCAATTTGAAGCACAGAACAGAATGGACTTGAAAGCCACAAAAATTAAAGCACACAAGCAGAATGAACTTGAAAGGCACTAATTTGAAGCACACAAGCAGAATGGACTTGAAAGGCACCAATTTGAAGCAGAACAGAATGGACTTGAAAGCCACAAAAATTAAAGCACACAAGCAGAATGGACTTGAAAGGAACTTAATCAAGCACACAAGCAGAATGGACTTGAAAGGCACCAATTTGAAGCACACAACAGAATGGACGTGAAGGGCACCAATTTGAAGCTTACAATCAGAATGGACTTGAAATGCACCAATTTTCGCCCACAAGTAGAATGGACTTGAAAGGCACCAATTTGAAGCACACAAATTATTTTTCTTTGACAGAATTCTTTCAATTCTGTCCATTATATTTCTTTGGCAGAATTCTCTCAATTATTTTTCTTTGTCAGAATTCTCTCAATTATTTTTCTTTGTCAGAATTCTCTCTATTATTTTTCTTTGTCAGAATTCTCTCTATGATCTATTTGCCAGAATTCTCTCTGTTTATGAAAATCCAGGATATAATACAAAAGGAGAATTGAAATCTAGAATATATTTAAAACTTATCAAAAAACAAGACATACTCGTAAAAGAAGAAAATATATTTTCAAGAAATATTTTCAAAAATAATTTCAAAAACAATTTTTGAAAAGATTGTTACGTATAAATACTCTATGATTTATTTCTTTAAATATCATTTCGATACGATTGGTTTTCTTCTTATGAATATTAACATTTTTTTATATTTATTGAGATCCAAATGGGAATTATATAGAAATTATAATTATATTAGAATATTTTCTTCATATGAGATTCATAAAATCAATTGGATTGGTATTATTTTTATAAATAAAATTCAATTCATTACGAAATCTTCATGGAGAGAGATATATATTCTCAATAGAAATCAAAAGAAAAAAACGCACTTCCATATTCTTGGTCCCTTTTCTGGAGGTTTGGACAATTTAAGAGACTTAATATTTGCCTTCTATGGAGGTATATGAATATTCTCAACTAATGATGCGAAAATCGTATTATCTATGCCAAAATAAAAAACACGCCCTCCAACCCCCCATATTTTTTAAGGAAATATACGATTATCTCTAAAACAAATATGGGGGTTCTCGGCTTGGCCACACTTTCCCTAGCTTCGCCTTGAAAAATAAAATAAGATCAATCTCTATGAAATCATTCTGATTCTTGAAAAAAAAATCCTCCCGAAGAAGGTTCAAAATCCTTTAGCCCCTTGAGCTCCCTTTGAAATTCTTTTGAAAGAGTCTCATATCTCTGGTTTCATATGGAATTTAGAATTTCCTTCTCTTCGTAAAGGAGTATCCTTTTTTAATTCCCTTCAAGCCGCCCAAGACCCCTTTAAGACCCCTGTAAACCCCCTTCAAACCCTTTTATCCCTTGAAACCCCCTTTAAACCCTCTTGATTCGTCTTTTAAATCCTCTTGAACCTTCGTAAGTGTCTTCACCCCCCATATCACCGACCTGATCACCTCCTCATTCAAAAAGATATCCGAGCTCAACGAGAAACAAACGGACATTGATATCAACCACCCCATTTTGCCAATCCTAATTTCCTATGAATATTGATGAGGGTTGGATCATCCTCACGCGTATTCAATAAAGGGATCTACGTATGCTAGACGAGGATAATGATCGTATTTCTTTAGGGAGAGATGACTTGAACGAAATTATATCATCTATCCTTGTCACAATCGTAGATTTCATAATCTTTTTCATTTATTGAAGGGATCCTCTTGCGCTCACTATACTTGGGTTGACCATAATCTCCCCTTCATAGAAAATAGGATTCCTAGATAAGAATTTTTTGAATCCACTGAGAGAAATCATATAAAATGATCCAAGGATAAAATTCGTTCCAAGATATATCTTCCAAGGCGCGATATCGAAGGATTTCAATGATTGACCCGGATATGTTCATCAGGTATGCGCGCAACAACGCGCCCATATGGCGCACATTGCGGCCCACGCTGCTGGCGGGGGCTATCTGGGCTGAGCTGTCGTTTGCCAGGTAGACGGTAGGACATTTGTTCAGTAGTCCATGATCGGGCTTAGAGCCTCGTCTTTGTCTTCGGTCTTGGATTTACTCCGCGCATTCTCTTACTTCGGGTGGCGGTGGGGTTACTTTTTCTGAGAATATATGGAGTAATGATATTGAATCTCTTCATCGAGACTCTATGATCTCTATGTATATATTTCATTCTCATTTATATTGATTAGGATGCCGGGGGTTTTTGGATATATATATCGTTCAAATCTTCTCTCACATGATCTCTTGTATTTAACGATCCTTCATCTTGAATTTTCTTATTAAATTTTCAAATACTTCCTTTTGGGAGCAGAAGCCTCCTGACATTCGATTCTCATTATTCTCATCTCTATGGAGGATTCATCTTGAATTGATATTCTTGGGAATATACGTTTCTTGCGCCATCGATTATATATTCTTATCCCTCCCTTCCAATTCCATAAAGGGAATACGCTCTTGGGTTGAAGAAGGACACCATAGGAAGGATCATTGGAAAAAATCAGAGCGAAATTTCTATCCAGATAGGGAAAATGTGGGGACGGGGGGGGGGCAACAATAGGAATCAATAGCGCCCCAAACCAAGTCCTTAAATCGTAAGATTTCTCTCCATTCCCAGGGGTCGGGGATGAGGATGAAATTGGAGGTCTCATTATTGATATCTCTAAAATAAATCTTGGGCGTCTTTATCGGCCTCTGTGTCGAAGGATGAGGTCCCTTGTAGCTCTTAGAATCTTGGAAATTTATAGACGATTTATTTATCTCGTTGGGACGTATCATTATTTCATATGAATTTAATTTAAGGTCCAGATTAGGGATATTAATAATTTCAGGGCTATATAGGTCCCAGCAAGGCCTGGACCTCAATCCCATCTAATGATTTGAAACCCTCCGGAAAATTTATCTAAATCATTATGGATCCTATTCGTCCAAATCTTGGTTCATTCAATAATCAATGATCCTACGAAAAGAGAATCATCCTATAAAATAAGATATCATATTCAAGATCCATAGAATCTAATATGATCCTCGCACGTCGGATTACGCCCGCAAGTCTATATGTACGCCCAACGTTGCTTCTGAAATATAAGATATAAGCGTCTTTATAATTTCATAAGACGTGATGATATCGTCACCTTTCAGAGGAAGATATTTAGAAATCAATCGAGATTCGAATATGAAAAATTCGTTGGGGCGACCTATCCTGCAATCCTTATTTCGTATCGATCGTTTCCCAAATCATTTTCAAATGATGATATCCATCTAATATTGATATTGGGAATGATGATGGGCCCCTTTCCTTGAGAATACGAGGATCAATTATGAATCTATCTTCATGGAGATTCTGATTGAATTCGATATCTTCCTTCGTTTGGATTCTCCGAGATATAAATCTTCTGGAATATCGAATTGAATTTGATCTAAACGATATTTAATTCATTTTCTGGGAGGATAAATTTCAAATAAATTGAAATTTATAATGAAAAGATTTTGATTTTATCATTTTCTCTCCATTCCTTATTATGAATTTGATTATTTCAATGAATATAGAATTTTCAATGATAAATATTTATATCAAATATAAATTCGATTTGAAAAATTACTAGAAATAGAACGAAATCATGAATGAGAGATATGAATCGAATATATTCGAAATCATGATGAAGATCTCCATCAGAAAAGAAATATATATTAGATTGATAGAGAATATATCATTGATGAATATGAAAAGAAATATAAAGCAAGATCATCCAGAATAACCCGGAAAATGATAATCAAATATCCAAAAGATAGATGGAAATCTCCAACTAATTAATAATCGATTAATCCTAAATCAAAAATTCCAAACGAATTCCTAGATAATCCAATATTCATCGGAATATGATGAAAGGGATATCCCATGCCGAAGAAAGAAAAAATATAATTCAATATCTATTTAACCCTACCACTTCCCATCTTTGGACGACAATATTTTTTCGATTCAAATATTTCGTTATAAATCCGAGAATATTTTTTCTAATAGGAATGATGGGGTCGGGTGGGGGGCTCATTATCAGAATCCATTATATAGAAATTTCAAATAAGTTTTCATTCGAGAATATTCCGAAATATATTATATTGAATTTCGTATAGAATTATAATCTTAATTCATCAATAAGATTATTAATGAGAAGTCATTCCTTGAATATCAACAAGAATAAATTCAATCAAAGAAGCCATTGATCGAATTGAAGATTTACGAGAAATTTCTATTCACCTAAGAATGAAATCATTCCTTAAATTATTCTAGATATTGAATAAATTTGAATGAATATAGAAATCAATGATATTCATTAATTAAATTATTCCAGGTAATCAATCATATCTATAATCTTCATTTCAAATCGAATCATATCCTAATGATATGGCCATGAAATTTCTCTTCCGGCTTACGATTTTTTTTATTCTTCCCACAATTAAAATTATCTCGAGACGGTCTCTCCTTCGATATATCTGAGAGTCTTGCATTAAATATGATGGCTTCTACGCCCAAAAACACAACTTAGAAATTGATGTTGCGAAATATTCGATCATTCGTCTCCGGGTGTAATCGAGATAAAATACATCTTATATTATTATTATATATATATAATCTTGTATTGTTATCTTTTTTTCATCTATGTATATATGTATATATTCCAAATTCGTATCTCGAGATAGAGAGTCCCAAATCCCCATACTTTTTGAGGTGACGTTTCCATAAAATATATCCATGGCCCTGGGTGGCAACATTTCTACAAGATGGCAGGGAATCTCCTCTGAATATCAATAGAAAAACGAGTTTCCCAATCCTATTTGAAGTGCGTAAAGGAGAATTCGTAACCCGGTCGTATTCCTAATTTATATATTCTTCAAAAGATTACGACCATCTCATATCCACCAATAATTGCCAAAAATAACCAGGTTCCCAGTTTCCGTATTCCGATCCCGACGTTTGCGTTCGGCATATGCCGCGGCGTCCCCAGCCGAACCCGAAGCACCGTCCAAGGCCAAGCGAGGATTTTTGTTGGAGTGGCGACACAAAGCATATCCGCCGAACGTCTACCACCGGCATTCGGCAATAGACACGCAACCTCAAGCCGTGGTCGCATACAGTCCCAGCCTGTGCGCGACCGCATAGATCGAATCTTGAAGAGTGTAGTGCATACGAGTGCGAGCTCCTCCAGCCATACATGTCATGGAATGATGCCCCAAAGAATCCATTGCTTGATGACAAACGGACATTGCTCTCTGGAGAGGAGAGTACCTGTACTCATGTTAGGTGCGCCGATGAGCCAACCATCAACACGTGGGAGTTGACAAGCTCGAATCCTAAGGGCGTCAGTAGATAACCCTTGCAAAAAAAAAATCCACTGCTCGTTGAATGGCTAATTAGCATCAAGTCGTGATGATTCACTCGGGCAAGTCTTGCCGGGAGCCTGGGAAATATTCGGGAGAAAGAGGGTGAGGTTCTGCAGAGCGAACTACTAGGAAAAATGATTCACATAAAAATTATGGCTGAAACAATCCTTTTCTGCGCTGCGCATCCGCAGAGTTCAAGCGATGTCGTAAACCTAAGAAAGCCTACAAGAATGGCGGAGCTGTTCCGAAGGACCCTGCGAAATGCCCACTTTGCCGTTGAGGATCAAGTTCTAGTTCCAGAGGATCCCTCACACAGACTCCCGTGAGAAACACTTGGCCACCGGCGGCCACAATGGGCGGAAGCACGGTAGACAATCTAACGGAAAAGGAACGTGAGTCGCAACCTAGAGCTCGCGTCCTCTTCTCACGAGCTGCTGCCGAGTGGGGGTTGGTCTTCTGTGCTCCTCTGTGCGCAACCTCATCTCGCAGCGCCAAGGGTTTGGGGACAGGTGCTGGCTCAGGGCAAGGCCACGTCAGAGACGGGCTCCTGCATGGCTTTGTCGACCCAATCGAAGCCCAGCTCCACATCGGAGCTGCGCATGGTGAGCTTAGCATTCTCACCCGAGCCAGTCAACGTCCAGCTGTCACAGGAAGAGAGTGCTCCTGAGAGCTGGCTCTCGAAACCCTGAATGGGTGACATCATCCTGGTGCTGGCGATCATGCCCACATCCAGATTCTCTGTGCTGCCGGAGCTGCCCGTGATGGTCACTTTGGTGTTCAGGATGTTGAAGAGCTTGAAGTGCAGCTTGAACTCGTTAGCATCACCTGCGCTTTGCTCCAGCTGCATCACGAGATGCCCCTTTGGTGGCTCGCCCGGGCCGATGTAGGCACGACCCCGACCAGCTCCCTTCGCCGTTTGGGCTTCATCCAAGCTGACGGTGGCCCCATCCTGCACGAAACGTGTAAGCTCCCAGGAGTTGTGGGCCGGATGAGGGGTCCGCTTCTCCTGGACCCGTGGCTGGCGCTTCAGGGAAAGCTTGAAACGATCCCCTGGCTTGCGGGCGCAAACAACGGGGTAGACGGTGGCCCCTTTCTCACGCTTGCAGCCCTTGTAGGCCTCGCCCAGGCACTTGTCGCCATCCCACACAGTCATCCCAACAGAGCTGTCATCGGTCAGGTCCAAGGTGAAGCCAATGACCGAACCCTTCTTGACGGGCTCGCCAAAGCCGATGCGCTTGCCGCATGAGCCGTCCGAGAGATTGCCGGGACCACCGAACTCGAGGGCGCGGATTTTGTATCCCTCCTTGAAGCCGGCCTTCGTGGTCACACCGATGAAGGGGCCGTCGCCCTCAAGCACCTCGACCTCAAAGTAGCCCACGCCATCAGTGAAGCCCGTGTTGCACATGAAGTTGAAGTGGCCGCTTCCCTTCATAGCCTCACCAACCACCGTGAACTCCCCGCCCCCCAGGTCCTTCACCCTAGCTGGGGTGGCACCCTCCCAAGACAGGTTCACGAGCGTGATCGTCACGGGGGAGTCGGGAACTTTGTCGGTATCCTCCAGGGTCTTGCCGCCAGCGCTGAGCTCGAAGCTGCTTTCATGCCGCTCCATCAGGGCGGCAATCTCGGAACGAAGCTTTGCGCAGCTCTCTCCGGCCGGCGTCTTCGTGTTCAACGTCAGCGAAGCTTGCGGCATGGTCCCGCGTGACCTGGCTTCAAGCTACAGTTGCTTACTACACGCCCCCTGTCACTCAAACTCTTAAGCCAGAAACGGCTGCCGGCTTACAAAGGTGGCAGAAGACCGCGACATCAGAATGCCCTGCGCGCCTCAGCAGCACGCAAAACCCGCTCCAAAGTATTCGAGGCGACCTGTGTTGAATCTCGAAGTGGCGCGTGCCTTCTTGGCCAGCGCGCTGGAGGTGTGAACCCTATATGGCCTACTTGGAGGTTCATGGGTACTTATAACCCCGATTATAAGGATCTACTTATAACAGACTTAGGGGACTAAGGGGGCTTATTCAAGTACAGCTAGAATTGGGAGTTTTAAGCACCCTTGAACCTCCCAGTAGAGCCATGTCTCCCTTGGAGAGGCACGGCTCGTCAGATGTTCAGCGAACTCGCCGCATGGAAATCACCCTCCGGGGATCCCAGATCATGTACTCTCCACCGTCGCCGGGGTTGAAGTAAACCGAGTCATAGCCTCAGAGATTCAACAACTGGCTGCTGGCTAGTTCTTAGTAGGGGATGAGAACCCTATATAATCCCTTCAAGGGTATATATATATATATATGCGGCCCTAAAAATCCCTTAAAGGGTACATATAGATATATATATATATATGTATACCCTAATTCCCTCATTCCCTACTAAGAACCAAGGGGACAAGGGATGTGCGGACTGAGGGCGTCAGGACGTCAAGCACTGGCGACAGAGTGCAAAGGCCAGGCATGACAGGCACCATCTGCCAGGATGAGCTTCATTAGGCCTTTAATAAAAGGGTTTAGGGTTTTAGGGTTTAGGGTTTAGGGTTAACGCCCCAACAGCAACCTTCTAAAGGGCCCTTTTGTTAAGGGGGCGATGGGCTGTTAAGCCTTAACGCCCTCATAACCAACCTTATAAAGGGGCCTTCGAGGGTAGAATAAACCCTAAACCCTAAACCCTAAACCCCAAACCCTAAACCCTAAACCCTAAACCCTAAACTTTAACCCCTCCTGGTAGAACCGCAGGAAATCTGAGCTTCTTGCTGCGCCTCTGGCTGGATTCTCTGTGGTTAAACCATCCTCAAACCTTGGAGGCCTCCAAAAACCCCCACAGAATGTGGGGTTTAGGGTCTGGGGTTGAGGGTTGAGGGTTTAGGATTCGGGTTTTGGCTGTTAGGGTTTAACCCTAAACCCCTTCCTTGCTTCACTTCAGTAAGTGCCGGCCGAGGGTCCTTGTGACTGGAAACGGCCTGAGGTCCATGGGTGCTGAGTTTACAAGCTTTACCAGCAACCTCTTTACCCTGAAACAGGAGGAATTTACTGCAGACACCTTGTACATAGATGTTGCAGGGGTAGGTTGCTCTGGGTAGGGTTTCTGCGTTCAGGTTCCTTCGGGTGGGATGTGACTGGCCAGTGATTGCAAGGTTGAACATTTGCAATCCCGTCGGCTTGAACGAATTTATGAGTTCAGGCTTTAAGGATTTAAGGGTTGGAAGTTACACAAGGAGATTGGCACATACGAGTATGCATGGACATGCTTTTCGGGTCCGATTCTGACTTGGCTGGGCCGTTCATGTTGGGTTGCTGACGCAAGGGCACAAGGCACAACAATACACTGCACCAGCAGACGCCACAAATTCACCACATTTGGTGCGTTACCCTTGGGATGTTCCCTATTAAACTAACAGTCCTCAATAGGGATTATAGTACCCCGTACTATAATCCCTATCAAGGGCTGTTCGCATAAGGGGGAACATCCCAACCCTAAACCCCAAACCCCAAACCCTAAACCCTCACCTCCAGGTGCCTTTGAAAGACCGGCATAAGGGGGAACATCCCAATGTTACCCAGTCTTTAGGACCCCGCCTCCCTGGTAGGACCGGTCGATGCATCGAATGGCGCTCTGGACCGGAATACCCCAGCATCCGCGGGAGGAAGTGCCTGAGGTTGCCAATGCAAGGATGGGGTTTAGGGTTTAGGGTTTAGTTTAGGGTTTAAGGTTTAAGGTTTAGGGTTTAGGGTTTAGGGTTCAGGGTTCAGGGTTCAGGGTTTAGGGTTTTAGATTTTAGGGTTTTAGGGTTTTAGGGTTTTAGGGTTTTAGGGTTTAGGGTTTAGGGTAATTTCACGGCACCCTGCTTCACTGAGGGGTAGCACGATCTGGCAAGGCTACTCTGGTCAAGTTCAGATAGGGATCGCCACCGCCGCAACCAACGTCAAACCGTCAAACCCAGATGAGCAACAAAGTGAAACACACGCAGGTGCTCCCCAGTGGGCTATTCTACCCTATAACCCCTTAAAAAGGCCCTTTATAGGGTTGATTATAGAGATTATAGGGCCTGCAACCCTGAACCCTAAACCCTCAACCCTAAACCCTAACCCCTAAACCCGAGACTCTAAACCCTCAACCCTAATAGCCCATCCTGGAACCAGTTTTATGGTGAAGGGCTTGCTTCGGCAATCAGTCGCGACACGTCTGCAGATGATTCTGGATTGGGCTCCGGGAGTGGCTTCAGCTGCTGTAGGGTTGAGGGTTTAGGGTCTAGGGTTGAGGGTTGAGGGTTTAGGCTTTAGGGATAGGGCTTAGGGTTTAGGGTTTAGGGTTCAGGGTTTAGGGGAAGGTTTGGGGTTTAGGGTTTAGGGTTTCGGGTTTAGGGTTTAGGGTTTAGGATTTCACCTCCCACTGCGCAGTTCCTGACCAAATTGTGCCCAACCAGGTTTGGATGTTGCAGAGGCTTCAGCAACACCCAGATTCTTGCAACCCTTAAACCCTAAACCCTAAACCCTAAACCCTAAACCCTAAACCCTACCCCTAAACCCTCAAAGTCGTGGGTTTGCCCAGCCGCAGTAGGCGGGCATGTGCTTGGTGCGCCCGAGGTCGACTTTGGCTTCGATGATAAAGCCATGAGCTGAGTCCACTCCTGGCATTATTTTTGGGGGTGAGGGTTTAGGGTTTAGGGTTTAGGGTTTAGGGTTTGGGGTTTAGGGTTGAGGGTTTAGGGTGTAGGGTTACGGGTTAAGGGTTACGGGTTAAGGGTTAAGGGTTTAGGGTTTGGGGTTTGGGGTTTGGGGTTTAGGGTTGGGAGGGTTTATAGGGTTGAGGGCATCGGGTATGGGGATTAGCTTGAGTCGACTTCACAATCTAGTAAGATAAGAGTAAACCTCATCAAAGACTGCAAGCAGGCCACCACCCCCCCCCCCCCCCAGTCATTGCGGTGAAAAGTAGTTGGGGCTGGCGCGACAGGGGGAAGGGGTGGGTAGGAGCGCTTGAACAGCAGTGGCAGCCGTCGTGTTCTTCTAGCAGGCTAGGTTTCGGGCACACTGCCTTGTGCATGAGTGGCATAGGCCTTAACTAAAATGAAGCCTAAACCCTAAACACTAAACCCTAAACCCTAAACCCTAAACCCTAACTTTAAACCCTAAACCCTAAACCCTAAACCCTAGTCGAATGGCGCGGCTTATGGATTTAGGATCCTCAAGGGCTTCAGTTGACAGGACACTGCAATTAGGTGATCTTGCTTTGCCTCGAGTGGCTCACCATTTCTAGAGAATGCCTCCGGGTAGACCCAAACTCGATGGCATTGCAAAGTTCTCTCAGGCCCTAAACCCTAAACCCTAAACCCTACACCCTACACCCTACACCCTACACCCTACACCCTACACCCTAAACCCTAAACCCTGAACCCTAGCCCTAAACTCTTGTGATCCTAAGCCGTGGCGCCCACAGCTTTGTGGTAGGTGGCCCCAGCACTCAGAGCGAAGTAGATGCCACCGCCACACCAGCCAACGTGTCCTCGACCTTTGCTGCTGTGACACAAATGCGGGTTTACGAAAATAAGGAGGGGTTTAGGGTTTAGGGTTTGGGGGTTTAGGGTGAAAATCGGGGACCCCTAATATAAACCCCAAATAGTACGGTCCCATAAAGTACCCCTGATTTCGTAAACTCCCACAAAGGAGCTTGCTTTCAAATCGCGCCGCCTCATAGCTACCGCCAAGAACATCGACGAAAAACCGCCACCACCACCACTACCAAAAACAGCCATGACCATGACGATACTCGCATGGAAACGATCCTAGCTGAGCAAATGCACGAAGCAGTAACAAGCAAGCTATACCCTACGTGGGCTTTATGTACATCATGGGCCCATGATGGGTCTCCAGTATCGTAATGCTCCTAAAGTGTCTTAGAAGCTGAAGGAGTACACCTTACACTTTTTGGGATACTATAACCCCCTATAGAACTGAAAGTGTGCACTTTTTGGTTGGGCTTATGAACGCAGCAACTTAGCTGCAGTTGTAGTCTAGGGTGCCAAGGCTGTGGATCCACCCCTGCACGGACCTGGACAGGGTTCTGGGAAAGGTACAGACCGTGGCGTGTTTAGGGTTCGTCGCAGGATTAGACTTTGTCTGGCCGATGTCGCCAATGCAAGAAATATGTCCACCTGGCTGCTGGCATTGTCAGGGCTACGGGCAGTTTGTCGCACTTGTCCGGAATGGTCCAGTTTCTGGCGGTCTTTGCTTCATGGCTCATTGAGGTCTTTGAGAGGATTGGCCCCCTGACTCCAGGAATGGCAATCAGAAACCAGTTGGCTGAGCTGGTGGGGGGTGGGTAACCCTAAACCCTATAAGCCCTAAACCCCAAACCCTAAACCCTAAACCCTAAACCCCAAACCCCAAACCCGAACCCTAAACCCAAAACGGGTGGGGCGCTTTGCGAGAGCAATGCTCCTAAACCCTCAAGGCGAACAGGGTTTCGGGTTTCGGGTTTAGGGTTTAGGGTTGGGGGTTTAGGGTTTAGGGTTTAGGGTTTAGGGTTTGGGGTTTAGGGTTTAAGGGGGTCCTCACTCCTAAAGCCTCTGTAAAGTCTAAGTCTCCGAAACCGTAAAGAAAGGCTTGTTGCGGCAACGCTTGTGCTGAGGGTTTAGGGTTTAGGGTTTAGGGTTTAGGGTTTAGGGTTTAGGGTTTAGGGTTTAGGGTTTAGGGTTTAGGGTATTGTTGCTCTGACCCCGAAGGCGCACTTCGTGAATTAGGACCTTAGGGTTTGGGCTTCCGGGCTTCTCAGAGTCCGCGGGGCTTTTCGAGGAGTGCCCATGAAACAAGGCAGTTCTTACGCCATGGCCAGGACCCTAAACCCTGAACCCTGAACCCTAAACCCTAAACCCTAACCCTAAATCCTAAACCCTAAATCCTAAACCCTAAACCCTAAACCCTAAGCCCTAAACCCTAAACCCTAAACCCTAAACCCTAAACCCCTAACCCTAAACCCCAATGACCTCATGAAGGCCATATCCAAGCCGCGAAAGCCGCCATGCAAGATCTTCGGTCCGGCAGACCTACTGGTCTGATGATACCTCGACTGACACGTCTAGGGGGTCCGGCGGTTTGGGGTTTGGGGTTTGGGGTTTGGGGTTTAGGGTTTAGGGTTTAGGGCCCATAATTTGGGTCCCCTGCTACCTTATGTACACTACACATAATAAAGGCACATACTTCGGATCCCTGTGAACCCCTTTAAACAAGGATAGGGGACACGTGTAGTATCGGGGCCTGAATCATCAGAATACCGTTTTGGGGGCTATTACAAACGGACCATCGACCCTTACATTAGCCTGGGGACTTTGGGGGCCACTTAGGCTGCAGCATGGCTTCTCTATTGGTGCTTTTCACTTTGGTAGGGCTTCTGCTCGACGAGCCCAACGGAATCTCAGAATTCGTCGGCGACGAGGATGACATGGCAGCTGGCCCCTCCCGACCCATTCAATTTCCAAGGTTCTGCACAAGCCACCTTACCCATTGCTCCCAGCACAACTCTGTCGACAAATTCCCGTGCCAAAAACGTCACGTGGCGCACTCGGCAAGGCTTGCTAAATCG
>CAJNDS010001231.1:0-10000 GCA_905221605.1 Symbiodinium natans | reverse complement strand
CCACTGCGATGGCCCGAGCTGCTGCTGGACTCCAACCTGCACCACTGACTATTTAAAATGATCAGTAAAAGGGTTTAGGGTTTAGGGTTGAGGGTTTTTTTTTTGCCACCCGCTTTAGGTTGAGGGTTTAGGGTTCAGGGTTTGGGGTACGCTTAAGAATTATCCCTTTTGTTCCTTACTGGGTTTAAGAATTCATAAAAAGGTAAAAGGATTCTCGACAATGGCCCAGCAGCATGGGCGTCTCGTTGTAGTCCGGCTGGGCCGCCAGGAAGATCTCCAAACAGTCCTTAGGAACCTACACCCTAGTAATTACCCCCCCCCCCCCTCCTCCCCCGACTCCCAACATAAAATACCCCTAATATAACTATAACGGGGGGTCCTCAAAATTAAGTATTAGGTGATAGGGGGGGGGTTAATATTCGGGGGAAAGGATTAGGAACCCACACCCCAGAGTAGCCCAGGAGTAAACATGGGTGCCCTTTTTGGCTTAAGAAAAGGGGCTTGTTTAGGGTTTAGGGTTTAGGGTTTGGGGTTTAGGGTTTAAGGGCCTTGAGTACGTATCTGGGCCCTTGGGAACCGGCAGAGGTGCCGTCACAGATCGATCTCTGGATGTGGTGCGTGCATGCATGATGCAGCTTTGAGGGGATACTGGGCCTCTCCACAAGGAGTTCAGACCGGAATTCAGATTTCGATCACTGCAGACTAGCCAACACACTAAACCCTAAACCCTAAACCCTAAACCGTAAACCCTAAACCCTAAACCCTAAACCCTTAACCCTAAACCCTACACCAAGCCGAAGGCCCGAAACCGCGAATACACCTACCAGCTCTTCCCTGCTCTGGGCTCTTCCTGGGAAAGGTTGCCATCGGCAGCGCTTTCATTGCCGGCGGCACTTTCATCGAAGTCATTCCTCAGCATCGCAACTCGTGAAACCCTGTGGTGGGTTGTACTGAAGAAAGCATACAAGCTATGAGGTGATGGGGTTTAGGGTTCAGGGTTTTGGGTTTAGGGTTTAGGGTTTATGTTACAGCCTGATCTGTCAACAAGCTCGCTGCAAGTAGTGGTTCGGGGCTGTGAACAAACCCGCAGGTACTGGCTACCAGGCCCTGAGGTTGCATGACAACTAAGTTGGCCGTTTAGACCCTCTTCAACATTCCAAGACAATGCCATCTCAAACCCAAATTAGCAAATGTCATAGTGTCATAGTGTATGCAAAAGAAGATGGAAGATGCCACGAGCAGACCTCGGGTGAACTTGAGTGTGCGATCGGCACACTAGAGATGTGGACACACCATGAAATTCAGCGATCTGTTTTGGGTGCCCCCGAGCCCCCCCATCCCCCCCAACCCCCCTTAAGCAGGAACAAAGCGTGAAAATAGCCTCAACAAGCGTGAGGAGCGAGTGGTAGTTCGCCAAACGATCCAAGGAGTATGCTATAATGGACACCCCAAAGAGGCCCGTAGCTTAGTAAGATACCCTAAACGTGGGGTGTTCGATGTGTGTGTGTGTGTGTGATGGTGGCATGGTGGCAGCATGATTGGCCTGACAGTAGAGCAAAAGGACGAGGATCCATGGAGGACATACAGGAAAAAGGAAATCGATGAGTATTGGTGGTAGGGAAGAAGAGACACATTGAGTGTGACACGCAAAGAGACAGAAGAGATACCGAAAGGAGCTGACTCGAAAGAGAGCATGCAAAAGCCTAAACCCTAAACCCTAAATCCTAAACCCTAAGCCCTAAACCCTAAAAGCGGCATCTTGAGACAAAAGCGTCAGTGGCTTGTCTTGCTTCGTGGCCCTGAGCTGTGCGAGCTCCAACGCCTCGTCAGTGTCCTTAGCTCGGCGAAAAGTGGAAGTGAATGATGTTGCAATACCCTTAACCCTAGACCCTAAACCCTAAACCCCAAACCTTAAACCTTAAACCCTAAACCCTAAACCCTAAACCCTAGGGTAGGCTGTAAACATGCCTGTCTTTTGCCACGCTCATGACGCAGCCTACTCTCCGCAAAGTCTGGGTGCCATTGTGTGCTTACAGGTTCGCTACCTTGCTAGCTCTTGGCAGTCTGCTTTCTTCCCGCAGCTACTGCCTAAGCGCGAAGCTCTGGAGATTAGTTGCAAACAGCATGCCGCATGCCTCATACGTGCCCTGTGGCCCCGCAGCCCCGCAATGTACAACATGTCCTGGAGGTGACCAAACTGGGTACTTCCCAAGATAGGGTCCCCCACAATATACCCCCAAAGTACCATAATCCTCCTTAGTTGTAGCAACCCCCCTCCAAGATGGCAGCCCTAGTGTCGGAAGCCCCTAAATACTAGACTGAACTTGGAACCCCTGTCAAAAACTATATTTTTGCATGTTTTTTCAGTTTCTGAGGAATTATAGTGCCCAAAAACATCTAAATCTATTCCCAAGTATCCCTAAGAACATACTGCGTCAAGCTGCGCAGTCCGTGGCCTCGAGGATCTCCTCTGCCTATGAAGCCAGGATGGTAGGCTACGGCACGGGATAGGAGGAGTTGCAAGAGCATCATAGAGGATGCTGAATCATATCCAGGCATTTGGTTTATCAGAAACAGAATCATGTTCAGACATATGGTTTTTTCAAGAGAAGAGTTGGGAATTTCACATCAATCATTGGCATGGCTAGCCATACATAGTGGTATGAAGAATGGACAAACATGTTTCTATTTTTGCTGCTGGGTTCCACGTCCACCACACTTGGGGGTTTTGGGCTTAGGGATTAGGGTTTATGGAGTTAGGGTTTGGGGTTTGGGGTTTAGGGCTTAAGGTTTATGTAGCGTTTAGGGCCTTTAGGGGGCTCTCCGTGGACCTTTGTATGTCTCCCTTTGTTACCTCTTCTCTTCGCGCGAATGGGCTGTTTGCAGTTCCTCAATCAAACAAGCTGCCGCGGCTGTGATCACGGCCAAAACCAGAAACCGGCTGAGCATGGCGCCGAACGCTTTGGGCAGCTAAAGAGGTTGACCGGGTATGGGCCAAGCTGGCAGATGGCGGCGGCGAACTGCAGGCAGTGGGAGTCTGTGTTGAAAAGTGACTCCTTTTATCTTGGTAGCCCAATATCAGTAACCATGTTGCAACAAGGGTACCCTTTTTTGGGGGGTTACTTTATAGGGGAACCTTGAACCAACACAAAAACAAGAAGGCACCACTGGGCTACCAAGTTCTGGTCATTCCGCTTGGGCGCCACTTGCAAGCTACACCGGTGTACGACACAGGATCGGCCCTCGACTTCTATCCTACAAAGCCACAGGTTCATGTAGAGATCACGTTCAGAAGATGCAGCTCAATTGAAAGAAGTGTCAAAGCACGCCCAGGAATTTCGCCTCTGTCCTGGCGCATGGGCGTTCAGAGATTCTGAGGCACCTCACAAGTCCCATCCCTAAACCCGAAACTCTACACCCCAAACCGCTCTCCTTTCTTGCCGAACCACGATCCTGGGTTGTTGATTAACGGCGAGGTCTCGCACTTGGGGAGGGAGGGCGGCCTCTACCTCAAGAAAACCCACCATCTTCAAGGAAGTTCGCCCCGCCAGGCCCTGCCACATCCTGCCACCTTCCCCTTTCGCCACGTTCCATCATCTCTGAAGCCGTTGCCTCTTCCATAGGCTGGGGCGCCCTTCAAGAACCCCCTAAACCCTAAACCCTAAACCCTAAACCCTAAACCCTAAACCCTAAACCCTATAGCCTGGACTCTAAACCCTAAACCCCAAGCCCGAAACCCCACACCCTAAACCTGAAGCCCTAAGCTAGAACTCTTGACACAACCCAGGCCCCTAAGCAGGTCGACCGCGTCACCCCTGTAAATGATCCTTCTTCGACGTCTTTCTCTTAGCTGTTGTTTGGCAGATGTCCCTCAAACGCCTCACTCAGAAGTGACAAAGTCCCAACGTTTGGTTTGCAGACTTCTGTACGGTTTGGGCACAGGCGGACGGCGCGCAGCGTTTAGAAGACATGCTAGCAAGCAGTTTTCCCTCGCAATTTCCTGAGCAACTGAGGACATCTGTACAGATCCATGACGTTGCCCCTTAGGTCCTATGCCGGAAAGGAATTTCCTTCCTCACAGCGTGCATCAGATGCACTTCCGGTCAACAGCAGACGGGCCATGCTCCAGATACCTCGAATCGCATGAGTCAGCCCAGTCGAACGTGCAATCTCAGAACCTGAAGACTGCAGACTAAACCCTATAATCCGTATATAAAACCTATAAACCCTATAGATCCTATGGACCCTATAAACCCTATAAACCCTACGAGTACTGCCTGAAGACGCTGCATGTGAGTTTGTTTCAACAAACCCTCTAAACTTTGCGAGTATATATCCTCGTCTAAACCCTCAAAATCCCAAAAGGAGCCCTTAGGAGGGCGTGCTCGAAACGTGCGGAAAATTGAGCACCCCGCCAAGTTTGCTTGGAACTTTGAAGCAGAAAATTGTGCGCCACGCCTTGAAAAAGCACGTGAAAACCAACTGCAGCCCTCTAAGGTTTTAGATGCATGGGTTCTGAATACATGTAGGTCTTCACACATGGAGCAGGGAGCGCTGCTTCTGGCTACTACCCAGAAAGAACCCTAGACCCTGACTCGCCCAAACCCTAAACCCTAAAGCGCCTGAACTAGCAGCAAAAAACCGGCCCCGATTTCCAGCGCTTTCGGGCCAGGGATGCAGGCACAGCAGATGAAAACTGCGTCGCTGTACGAAAAGACTGTGAAAAAAAGAACTGGATCACTGAACATAGTTTCAAGACATATGTACTCCTAAACCCTAAACCCTAAACCCTAAACCCTAAACCCTAAACCCTAAACCCTAAACCCTAAACCCTAAACCCTAAACCCTAAACCCTAAACCCTAAACCCTAAACCCTAAACCCTAAACCCTAAACCCTAAACCCTGACTTGCAGACCCCAAGTCTAGGCCTGGCTGGTCTCTCCAAGCCACTCATCTCGGGAGGTCAAGAAACGCTGCAAATGTTGGTGCAGGCACACCTGAGCACTTTTTTTGTTTTTTTGTTTTGTTTTTTTTGGGTTTTTGTTGGTGTTTTTTTGGGTTTTTTGGTGTACATCTTTTTTCTGACTGTTGGTTCGTAGGGAATGAGGGATTGATACCCTTTACGGGATGGTATGGAGTACCTCATTCCATAGCAACCATTCAACAGTGAGTTTTCCGATCTGGGTAGGTAGCGGCTGGTCACAAAACATGGAGGGGCTGGTTGGTGGGTGAATGCGGTCTTGCTTGCTGGATCCCATTCCTCAGTCTGATTTCGCCACGTTGAACGCTTTGTACAAAGACAAAACCAATCATCTGAGCTGCTCAAGCTACCCTTTTTACATCCAGGCCTCTGAAGTCTGCCGGGTACCTTTCAAATTTCACAACCCTTTTGAACCGTAAACCCTGACCCCTAAACCCTAAACCTTAAACCTTTTCTTTGAGTCCCACTGCCTAAAGTTGCTGTAGATCTTGCGCCTTCCATGCAAGGCAAGAGTCATAAAGGCCGGTGGCCTCTTTATCTGTTGCCCCTCTAGCCCCTAGATAGCCCAAAAACAAGCCCTAAACCCTAAACACTAAACCCTAAACCCCAAGCCCTAAACCCCTTACTTGAAGAGACCACCAAGCCAGATAAGGCAAGAGGCTTTGGCTGCTCCACGCCATGCGGCATCTGCTCCGTCCGCCCTGACAGAAAGCCTCCCTCCTTCAGTCCGGGCAAAGATTCTTCTGGTCTAACTAGGGTTTAGGGTTTAATCAAGGTTTAGGGTTTAGGGTTTAGAGTTTAGGGCTATAGGGTTTAGGGATCTAGGGTTTTGATTCGGGTCCCTTTTTTGGGATCCCCTATATCATACGGCACCCTTACGGTAACAAGTAGAGACCCGGGAAACTGTGTCCCCTTTTCCGAGCGGGGGTGAAGACGCAATTCGAAGACGCGGCCCCGAAGACGATATTCCGCGCGAAGACGCAATTCGGTTTCATTCGGCCCCGAAATCGAAATTCAAGGCCATTTTGCAGTCGCAAGAGAACCAAATTCGGGCTTCAGGGGCCGAATTTCAGCTTCAGGGTCGATTTGCGTCTTCGGCGCCAAAATCTCGCCTTCCGGGCCGAACGAATTTCGGCTCCAGGGCAGAATTTCAGGGGCCGAATTTCGTCTTCGGGGTCAAATTTTCGTCTTCGGGGCCGAATTTCGTCTTCGCAGCCGAAATTAGGCTTCAGAAACCGAATTTAAGCTTTTTGGCGTCAGTGACCGAATGTCGTCTGCAGGGCCGATTTTAGGCTTCAGGAGCCGAATTTCGTGTTCAGTGCCGAATTAATTTCGTCTTCTCCGCCGAATTTAGGCTTCGGCGTTCCGTGCAAACCGAATTGCATCTTCGCGCCGAATATCGTCTTCGGGGCCGAATGGCGTCTTCAAATTTCGTCTTCGCCCCCGCCCGGAAAAGGGGAACCCGCTTGCTGGGCCAATGCATGGACCCAAGAAAGGGGCCCTGATTTAGAGAACGACCCAAACGGGAATGCGTAGAGCTCAGGCTTCCCACTCGATCCACCGCAGAGCGGTTTAGGGTTTAGGGTTGAGTCTTGAGGGTTTAGGGGTTAGGGTTTAGGGTCCCTGCACTGCGCACAGAGACACCACTGTATCCGCTCCGCGGGGACTCTTTGAGGTCATGGGATTGCTCTAGGATGGGGTCTCCAGGATCAACTGGGGCACAGGCATGCTCCGAAAACCAAACTAAACCTTACTCGATCAGGGTTTTGGGGGCCTAGTATAATTACAAAGGGACCATAAGGGAACGTTCTCAGTGTTTATTCCGGCCCCAGAGCCCCAGCCCCGTGATGTGCTGGGACCGTGAAGAACTTTGGGTCCTAAGACCACCCTCCTGACACCCAGTGGACCAGAGGTCTGTGTCATTGACACATCGGCCATCGAGCAGCAACCCCCACTCAAAAAGGGTTTAAACCTTCGGTGTCCCTGACCCTAAACCCTCAACCCTACATACCGCAGCGCAACGCCATGTCAGCAACAGGTGTGCCCACCGAAAAACGCGTCGGTGAAAGTGTCAATAATAAACCCACCGTGCGTCTCTTCCATTGCTCAACACCTCGTAGCCCAGTAACCATATGACAATGCAGGGACCCTTTTTTGGATTGGTTACCTGCGCGCTCAGGCGTTGCAGCGGCTGAATCCTACGATGCACGCAAGCGCACCCACCTCCAGACAGAGCAACACTGCAAAGCTGAAGGCCTTCAATTCGTCCCGCTTGTGGCTGAAGCCAGCGGCGGCGGTTGGGGCCCAACGGCTGCGTCTGCCTGGCGCCAGCTCGCGGGCCTGATCGCGGTGCGCTCCGGCGACAGTCCCGGGGTTGAAACAGATCGCCTCCTGCTCTCCGTGGTGCTGCAGCGTGAGCGCAGGCGCGGGCGAGGCTCGCCCCTTCACTGACCCCTTTTGCCTTAAGCCTGCTTGCCGCTTGTCACGCATCCCCGGCCCTCTCGCTCATCCAGCCTCCTTCCTTGTTCGTTGAAGGCTTTTCCGACTCGCCTGCATTCCGGCCTGCGCTTGGGCCCAGACACCCATCTCCTGACGCCCTGTTCCACGCTCGGTTCCGCTGTAGTATACACCTTCGTTTCGGCTGAGCCTTTCGCTCGCCTCCCCGAATCCAGACGGGGTTTTGATGCTCCGGTTTGCTCACAAGTAGTGACGAGGAGTTGTGTTCATCTGAGGCCAATGTGCTTTAGGATCCTTCTCGTAGCGACGATTATTCCCTGAACCCCATTTGATATCAACTTCCATAAAGGAACCCCGAGCCAGCCAGCCCGATGCACGTTGGTTGCCTTATGATATAAGGGAACCCAGAACCCAACAAAAAGGGCAAAGGGCACCACCGGGTCACGAAGAACATGCAGGGCCATGATTGTCAGACTCTGCTCGGTACCTCCGCCTGCAGGCCTCGTTCTCTCGATGTGCGCTCAGGCGACCAGCAGCCAAGAACGACCCCCTAAGGGATTCATGTAGCTGTGTAGTATGTACTTGGGCCCTAAAGCTACTATATGGTAACCCCTGCAAGGCCCAAGTATACACTCCAGAGGTACATGCACGCTTACAGAAAGGTATCTTACCGGCTCTTACTAGGGAGGTTTGGAAGGAAGTATGGGTATTAAGGTCGTGAGAATGTGTCCGCCCTTCCCAAACAGCAGACCTGTACGATTTTACGATTTCACGACACGCATTGGGGGGGGGGGGGTTCGGGTGGTCTCCTTTTTTGGGGCCTCGACATGCACATGACTTCATACATGTCGTATAGTACCACTGCCGCACTAGCGAGACACATCTTTCTTGTGGTATAGGGTTTATAGGGTTTATAGGGTTGAAAGGGTTTAGGGTCTCCTGAGAAGGTCTGGAGCCGCTGTGCAAGCGTCTGGCAGCTCCGATCGCCGATGAGGTGCACGGACCTGGCGTGATATTAGATTACTATATTGCTATAAATAAATGCAAAATGAATAAATAAACACATAAATAAATAACAGAATAAAACTATCTATATATATATATATATATATATATGCTACCCCCCCCCCCCAGGAGAATCTACCTTTTCAGGTAATCTTGGATCTTGGATGGGTTTAGGGTTTAAGGTTTAGGGTTTAGGGTTGAGTGATGGTACCCCCCCCCCCAATCTTATGGTTCGAGGCGTACCGTCCTTCCTTCTCCATTATCTGCAATTGATATACAGTACATATACCCTATATACATACATGATGTGGGCACTTATCCTACTTTGTCTTTGCTTTTCCTAGCCCTATGGGATTTAAAGTTCAAGAGTTTAAGCCTCAAACCCTATAGGGTTACAAGGTTCTGTTACTGTAGGGTTTAGCGGGTTTAGGGTTTAAGGATTCTAAACGTGAGCCCTGTAAGGCTTCAGGGTTTGTCGTTGAAACAGTAAAGGGGTTAAAACCCTACAAGGTTTCGGGTTACGATTTTTAAATTCCTAAGTCTTAAACCACAAAAGGGTAAACCATGTAGGGTTAAAACCCTATAAGGGCTAGCCCCGATAGGGTTCTAGAGATACACCCTGAATAACCCTAAAGCTTTACATCCTATAGGGTTTAAATATTTCAACCTAAACCCTAAACCTTTAAACCTATAGAGTTTAAAGGCCACCTATTCGGTTTAAATACCTAACCCTATAGGGACTCTATAGGGTTTAAGGTTCAAGCCTTTAGGGTTACAGATTGAATGCCCAAGCCTTAGGTTTTAATCACTAGATCTTGCACCTGTAAAATCCTATGGGGCTTGCAGATTGTAATGCCTAAACCTCAAGGCTAAATTCCTAACTTCATTCGCCTTCAAAACCTAAGGTCTGGGCATTTATACTTTTAGCGCCTTTAGGGTTAAGACCTTGGAACCTTCATAGGGTTTTAGGGTTCTGACCCTAAAGGGTTTAGGGTGAGGTTGAAATGTCTAAACCTTAAACACTTAAGGTTTAAACTCTATGGGCTTAGGTTTGAATGCATGAGTCTTAATTAAACCCTGAACCTTTACACCTTAAACCTATAGGGTTTAAAGGTTAAGGGCTTAGGTTCAATTGCCGGTTAAATGCCTGAATCTTAAACCTGTAGGATTTAAAAGTTAAGGGTTTTGGTTTAATTTCCGGCTTAGATTTGAAATCCTTACATCTTACACCCTAAACCTTTAAACCTTAACCCTATAGGGTTTAAAGGTTAAGGGTTAAGTTTAGTTGCTTAACCTTGAAACCCCATAGGGTTTAAAGGTGTAGGGTTTAAGGTGTAGCCCTAGATCCTATAGGTTTAAGGCATAGCGATTAAAACCCTAAACCTGTAGGGTGTCGGGGCTTCTCTTAAATCCTTAAAGCCTTAAAGCCTTAACCCCGATAGGGTTTTAGAGACAAGCCCAGCCCAAACAACCCTTAACCTTAAGAAAAAAACCCTGGAGCTGGAGCGGGAGCCGGAGCGGAGCGGAGGGAGGGGGGGGAGGGGGGGGGGGGGGGGG
>CAJNDS010001230.1:0-27641 GCA_905221605.1 Symbiodinium natans | reverse complement strand
GCTTCGAGCTCAAAACCCTTCAAACTAGCTACTGCCGTGAAACTGTTTGTCAATGTGCACCGAAGCTTTCCCGTCTCTCTGAGGGAAAAGACTTTTGATAGCACGCTTGCCTGCGCAAAGACATGGCACGCTTGCCTTCATGGACATGACGTCGTCCTATGTTCTGGGTCCATACTTCTGGTGAGATGTCGGAACTCTTTCGCTCTTTCGAAATCACAGCATCTTGCGGCTGCCCTGGCTGTTTGTAGGTGACAGGTCGAGGCTGGTGCCGAAGCTCCTTGGGCTCACTCTGGGAGAGCTCGGAGAGCCTTCAGAGCCTTCCAACTCGAGCTGCGAATGCTGCGAATGCTGCGAATGCTGCGAATGCTGCGACTTGGCTCGGCGAGCTTGCCCTGCCTTGCGGATCCTATCATGGAAATTCGCCAATGGAATGGGCTGCACACTATTCCTTCGATTGCTTGTACGAAGCCGCTGCAGTAGCTTCTCAGCACGCTTTCGGCCAGCAGCCCGGGTCTCCTGTGTTTCTAATTCCTGTGCTGTGACCGTCTTTCGTCGACCCACTTGCTTCTGGGATGGCTTGACTGGGCCCGGAGGCACTCGAGACAAGGCCACGTTGCCCGGATGGTCGATCTTGCGGGAATTGTCCGCGGGTCTCCAGGGTGCCAGGCTCCTCGGGCTGTCACTGTCCCTTTCGCGGCTGTCCCGGTCCAAGTCCACGGTTCGCTTTCGCCGGAGCGAGGACAATGTAGGTCTTGCTAAGCTTTGCCCTTCGCTTTTCCCACTTTCCCCATCTGTGAACTCATTCGACTCATGCCAGCAATTCTGCCAGCCAGGCAGGATGGCCTCATCTGTCAGAGCCGGAAAGGCTCTATCAAACAGGAACCTATTTGCACGGCCTTCCCGATAAGCAATCCTTTTTTCAAGATCTGTCTGCTCATCTGCTGTCGATTGCAAAGCCTCCCGCACAGCTCCTTTCAATGAGCTACTCTTGCTCTTGGGTCGAGAAGGGGACGGAATTATGCCCACAAAATAAGTCTTGGAAATCTTCTTGCTGGCCCTGCATGGCCGAGGCAGCGTGGGTATCGTAGGTGGCAGCTTCCGCTGTGACTTTACGTGCGCCAGTGATTCGGTACGAAGCTGCACTTCAAAGACTTTTGAGGAACTGGCCGCAAGGTAAGGCGGCGACAGCTCGACCATGCGCAAGTGCACGCTCAGCTTGCAAACAAAAAAGCGAAGAGTACACGTTGCGGACTTCGAGCAATTAGGGCTGATGAGTGAGTAGAATTATGTCATCACTGGACTTGGCTCGCTTTGGTTTGCCTTTTCTTCTCTGCCCTTCAACTGTAAGCCACGGATGACATAAACGGGTCTCGCTCTTTCGCTCTCTCTCGCTCTCTCTCTCTCTCTCTTCCTTCCTTCCTTTCCTTCCTCCCTTCCTCCCTCCCTCCCTCCGTCCCTCCCTTCCTTCCTTCCTTCCTGTGCAGATGCTCCCTCTCTCTCTCTCTTGTCTGCCCGGGCTTTGCAATGTGAACAGGAAGGGGGTCAGGGAAAAGCTAAGCTGCACCAACAGAGCTCAGAGCAGTGCCGGGCACGTATGCTGTGACGGCTCGCATTGGGGTCTTGCCTGGGGCAATGCTGTAGTGGCTTCTCACCCCGCATTAAAGGCAGGCGCCTATGGCATGTTTGCTTATCATCTCTCCGTGCATCGCTCGCCGGATGTAAGCATTTAACTACATCATTCCCTTGGCCCTGTGGGCGTCATGTGGACGTGAGGCGTCCCGCCTTCGCATTTCGTCTCTCTCCAGTAGCTGTTCATGTCGTTCTGTTTGTTTTTGGGCGGAGAATTATTTTTGTACTTTTTTTTTTTTGTACCTTTTTTTTTGGGTGGGGGGGGGGGGGGGGTTGTGCGGAGGGGGGGGGGGAGGGGGGGAGGAGGTGGGGGGTGGGGGGGGAAAAAGCGGGGGGTTGGGGGGCCCCCCCATTTGCAAGCACGATTCTCGCATGATGGGTTTCCAACAATGTATGCATATGCTTTGAAACAAGCTTACGCGGCTTCAAAAAAATTGCAAACACGATTCTCGCGGGTTTTCAAAAATGTATGTTTATTCCTTGCAGCAAAAAAAACGCGCGGCTCTGGGCAATTTTTCGCGGCCTGAACCCAAAAGTCTTAAGCTGCAGTACGGACTCTGGGCCTTTGCTTCCCGGCCTGAACCCCAAAGTCTTAAGCTGCAGTACGGACTCTGGGCCTTTGCTTCCCGGCCTGAACCCCAAAGTCTTAAGCTGCAGTACGGACTCTGGGCCTTTGCTTCCCGGCCTGAACCCCAAAGTCTTAAGCTGCAGTACGGACTCTGGGCCTTTGCTTCCCGGCCTGAACCCCAAAGTCTTAAGCTGCAGTACGGACTCTGGGCCTTTGCTTCCCGGCCTGAACCCAAAAGTCTTAAGCTGCAGTACGGACTCTGGGCCTTTGCTTCCCGGCCTGAACCCAAAAGTCTTAAGCTGCAGTACGGACTCTGGGCCTTGGTTCCCGGCCTGACCCCAAAAGTCTTAAGCTGCAGTACGGACTTTGGGCCTTTGCTTCACGGCCTGAACCCAAAAGTCTTAAGCTGCAGTACGGACTGTGGGCCTTGGCTTCCCGGCCTGAACCCAAAAGTCTGAAGCTGCAGTACGGACTCTGGGCCTTTGCCTGCAAAAACATCAGCTGCAGAACGGCATTTTGTACTGGAAAACAAATGGAAAACACAGCGTGGCTAGGGCATTCATGGGCAAGGTTGGCATGGGGCACACAGAATATCAGAAACTCCTGCGAAAAAATTTGCGAGAGTTTTGTTCCTTTGACAATGGTCTGAAAATGCGCTCTGCACGCTATGCTTTTCAGGGCATTTGCGCTTTTTGCGCTTTTTGCGCTTTTTGCGTTTTTTGCGCTTTCTGCGCTTTCTGCGCCTTTTGCGCTTTTTGCGCTTTTTGAAGCCTTTTGGCGCTCTTGGCACTTTTTGGGTTTTAGCTTTGTTTTGCGCTTCTGAGCGTTTTGTTTGTCCTTTTTTTTGGTGTTGGTTGCGCTTCAATATGTTGTGTGTATGGTATCTATATATATATATGTATGTGTATATATATATATATATATACTAGATAGACTATATAATATACATCATATATAAATAAATATAAATATAAATATAAATATACATATATATACATAAATATATATATGTATATGTATGTATATATGTATAGATATATAGAAATATATGGAAATATATAAATATGTATATATATATATATAATGTCTATGAGAAATACAACAAAAAGACTATATATATATATATGTACATAAATATATTAAAATATGCAAATATATATGAATATATAAAATATTACTATGAAATCGAATAGATAATAGTATTCATATATTAATATTTCATATATTCATATATTCAGATAAAATATTCATATTTCATATATTCAATATTCATATATTCATATATTCATATATTCATATATTCATATATTCATATATTCATATATTCATATATTCATATGTTTATATATTCATATATTCATATATTAATGTATTAACATATATATATATATATATTAATGTATATATATATATATATTAATGTATATTAATATATTACTATGTGAATATCATATTATACTGTATACATGTGTTTATCTTTGCAAAATTTACTTTACGTACTATAGGGTCAGGAGGCTCAGAGGCCCAGGAGGACCCGTGAAAGGGCGCCAGAGGACCGAGAGACCGCGGGCCGAAAAAGCACAGGACCAGCAGACCACGAGACCAGCAGACCGGGAAACCAGCCGACCAGGGGACCAGCAGACCAGGAGACCAGGGGACCAGGAGACCAGCAGACCAGGGGACCACGGGACCAGGAGACCACCAAAAAAAAAAAAGTAACAAAAAAAAAGTACCAAAAAAATAGGCCCTCCTTTGTTTTTTGTTGTTCGCCTCTCTTTCTGCCTCTACGTGTTGTTTAGTTTCTTGTTTTAGTTATTTCTTTCGTTCTTTCTTTCTGCATGCCTGTGCACCTTCGGCCCTTCGGTTAGCCATCCCACCGCACCAACAACATTCAGCAACTGGCCATGACAAGCGTATGCTGTCGGCTAGCAATGCCTCATCGCCTCCTGACTTGCTTAATCCATGCCGGCCTCTGTAGAGCGAGCTTGCAACGCCCACTTCCTAGACAGTTCCTTCTTGGGCATGGGAGATGACCTTCCGCGACGCCGCCCGCGGCCACCCCGTCCTTGAGCATGCGTTGCAGCAATGCTTCGTTCGCACTGGTCCTCCTATGTCCTCCTGCATTTACATGGCCAGGCTGCCTGCTCCAGATGGGTGGGCCCAGGGGGTGCAAAACCCCTCTTTGGGCGTGGCTGCCGTTACCTGCGGAGGGCAAGGCCTTTTCGAGAGGAACTCGATGGATGCCGTGAAAAGAGGTGTTTCTCCACTGAAAACGAAAAAGCTCTAAGCTTGAAAGTAGAACCCCAATAGACCCAAAACCCCGCTCCCCCTTGCTGCAGCAGGTCGTTTCACTATTCCCTGGCCCCTTTCCGCGAGCACGTGAATGGAGGATGCCGCATTGGGACATGATCTCATCAGACACTTCTGAGGGATCAGTCGGTCACCCTGCTGTCCACAGTACTCTGGGACTGAGCTGCGTCCCAAAGAAGGGTTGTGGACCACAGCGACCCGCATACCACCCGCATGATGACGCCGCCTGAATACTGGCGACCGCCACAGCGACCGCCTCCCTTTGCTCGGGCGTCTGGAACAGCAGCGGTGGCAGCTTTTCAAATCTTCCCACTGCTGAGCTTTTCCCAGGTTCTAGGACTTGTTTTCTCCCCGTAGCACAAAGTGAGCCCCATAACCCACACCAACCTAACCGGTGTTGTGGGAGCACTTAACTCGTTCTGCTCGCTGCACGCCTTCAGAAGACGACATAGGCACGCAATTAGAGGCGTTTCCCCCACAGATTCGTTGATGAGTAGATCACACGGCCCATCATAAACAAGCCTGTGGTTCACCGCGGGCCCACGCTAGGCCGACTGTGCCCGAATGCCACAACCGGCTTGGCTTAGGTCTTTAGGTGGTGTGCTGGTTGGCTTGCTATGGGCCTTTTGGCAGCTGCACCTCGGCATGAGTTCAGCCTCTTTTTCGCGACCCCACACTCTTCGAACTAAAGCAGATTAAATAAACACTGGGTGTTGCACCGGTGTGCCCTGCAGCCCGGTTGATTGCCAAACCCAGTGCACATCGTGCACACATCTAGATTTAGATGGGCTTACTGCGTTCTCAACCAAGCTGTAACAGTAGGGCAGGACCCCGGCTTGCAGTGGTCGACTTGTAGCTTGCATGGAGTCCCTCAGGCTGCTCTCACCAGGCACTCCCTCCTTCCCTCAGGCCTTCAGGCCGATGGAATGTGACTCATGTGACTGCACCATACTGCACATTCTGCGCGTCTGATGCAAGCATACACGTCAACACACAAGCATCGGCGGCTCGCACCTTGGTGCAGTTGCTTCCCGAACCAAGGAGGGTCTGTGTTGTAAACCGAGAGACTGGCTCCATCACGGGTGGCCCGCCAGGCATGCACCTGTCATCCCACAGTTCGGGCAACCGTTTCGCGCAACATCACCCTTTCAACCGAAAATAACCTCGCCGTCCCGACCGCTTCACGGCTGCTTGTTCGTCAACGTGATCGAACACGCGCTGGCCTCAAGGCAAAAAACAATCAAAAACAACAACGGTGTCCAAACCTCGAAAGCAGACCAACGGAGCACTTGCATCCATCGTCTGAAGGCGCTTTTAACATCAACTGTGAACCATCGAAACATGCAACACGTGAAGGTCCACAAACTGCACAGGCGTCACATGTGCACAGCAGCCGGATTGTCCAAGCCACCTGGCAGCCACCTACAAAACAAAACTTCGGAAACAATTAATACTAGCAAGGATGGATGTGGAAGAGAACCCGCTATCAGCTCACCCATCTCACCACTTTATGTCTTGCGTGGAGGAGTGCAGTTCGCGACCGTGCTTGTGCCAGAATGTCAAAACTATCCGAGCATCTCCCTGTTAGGCCACCGGCAGTTTCCTGTGTTGCGCCGCGCCATGCCGAAAGTGTCAAGCATGAAATCCTGAACAGGCTACTCAGCGGCTACTCTCGGCTCTCTACATGGCTTTCCAGGACTGGGAACCCTGCCCAGTCTTTGGACCGGCCGGCGAAATGGTGCAGAACAGCCGACCTGAGAACACCCTGTTAAAACGGAACTTTCACCGCTCACCTTCCAATTGCGTAAGGGATCGTAAGAGCATAGCTCGGACAGGCCTCGCGCACCGACTACCTTGCGAGCAAGGCACAGCTCGCATCACGTTCTGGCTCTCTTGGAGAATTCCAAGCACCCGTCGTGGTTCACATCCACCAGGCGTGGGTCGGCGAATCGAAAAAACATTGATCGCCTCGCGCCAAACGGCCCCTTAGGCAGCAGCATGTGTTCTCCAAGTCTGATTTGCGACTTCTCGATTTAGCAGCGGTTTTGATAAGGGCCTGACTGCCAATCGTTCGGCCGTTCGCCACCAGCAAAGTGCATACAGCGCTATCTGAGGCACGACATTCATGAGTCTCAGGATAGCGGGCACATCGCGTGGGCATGGACACGCTTTCACATGTTGGCATAGAAGCCGATGAAAAGAACATGCAATGGGTCAGCGCAACAGGGCTTCTCGATGCTTCTCGCTCTGCATTTCAGATGCACGTGTCGTTCCGTCACCGGTCAACCGTCATCCTCCGAGGCCTGGAGGCGTAGGAGTCTTGAGCGCATTCACACATATCCACCACCCTGTCTAGCCGAACAGCATCCGGAGCGGATGGCAGCCCCCCCCCCACCCCCTGTGTGCAAATGAAAGATTCTGTTAACGTGTGTTTTTTGAAGTGTGTTCGCTTGCAGAGAAGTGGCACTCGCAATATGCCCATGGCCATTCCAATGTTGACGCGGGTGTGCTGTGAAGTGAACACTGTGATGGCCAGCTCTGAAACCATCCGGTGCAGAAGAAGACACTCTTGAGGCGGTCGAGGGCTTTGAAAAGCTCGGAATCTTATCTAATGGCGAGGACGCATGGGTTTGAGCCACGCAATGGCATGTTGGAGTTGGAATTCCGGTGCTCATGTTGGGTTGGTGGACGGGCGACCGTCCCTGGTCCGGATCACAGGCTGATTTTACCGTGTGACCATGTCCACCTTGGCATGCCAAGCAAGTTGCATACACTCGCACTGCGCCCGTCATCTTTTGTGAGGTTGGTCATTGTGCTCCGATCGGTTTCCCTTCGTTTGCCTTGAAGGACGATCAGGGAATTGATGACCTCGAGGATGTGGTTTGATGTCGGAAATATTGGAAGGGTCCAAATATCCAGAAAGGAGCGTTCGTGCTTGCTTCTTGCGCCATGTCATTTCCTTCTCGTGGAATTGAAGGATTCCTCGATGTTTGTGGGTACGATTGGTGATGCATTGTCAGGCCTCTAGGTTTGTCGAATAGTTGTTGACGGTGAGCGGCTTTCATTGTCAGTGCAGGCGTCAGTGCAGGCTGCTATAACTTCAGCATTGTGCAAGCAATGTTTATGCCGATGCACGCTGCAGAGCTCTCAAGTTGCTCTGATGGGTTTCTTAACAGCACGGGCTCAAGATTCGCAGATCAAAACATGTCCGAACCAAACTACGAGGACCTTTGTTTGAAAGTGTGAGCCCCTCTCACAAAAGTTATGCTCTTGGCATGTCTTCGCGCCTCGTGGTTGCCCTTGGCGTTGGGCCAAACGTACTGTGCGCATTCAGAGTCGTAGCCTGTTGGCAGCGGCAAGAAGTACTTGTCTGCAAACTGCCCCGTGCCATGTTCGGGCATGAAGCTTCTCCAGGCCAATTCTCCAGCATCCTAGTTCCCCAGGCCTGCTAGCTTTACAACTTGCACAGCAATGGCACATCAGCATGGTTAGCTGCGAAAGTTAACGAGCTGTCTTGGCACATCTTGGTCTGCAGCTTCCTCGATTATCTCGATTGGATTTCTGACATAACTTGACTGCCCCTCTTCCCACACACACACTTCGTCGCAAGTTACACCTGAGTTACGCCTCTTTCGTCCCCAAACTTTCTCCACAGCATGGCACTCTCACCAGCTTAAGTCTTAAGTTTAAGTGCCGCAAAACGAGTGCTTAAATTTATCTCAACTTTTCTGTTTCCACGTGCGCTTGGACAGTTCTAGCCCATTGGCTACATACACCGCAACTTGGAAAAGGCACAATACATGCGCAAATGCCTGAGCACGAGCTTCACGGATGTCGGTCAGAAGATGAAACACCCTCAGATTCTGAACCCATCTAAACGAAAAGAGAACTACGGTGCCCAATCTTATCCAGCATCCTGCCATTGCAGAGCCAACATCTCCTTGCAGTTTGCAGAACTTCGGATCTCTCAAACCAGCAACAGAGCAAGGAGGACAGACAGGGGCACAACTACACATGGGGTGACGCTCCTGAACGTGTTGTGTGTTTGAGGCTGGCCAATGCTGGCCATGCCGGAAGCCATCCGATCTAGAAAACGCGACATGTTCTCATGTTCTTACAAAACTGCAAGCAAGCCCCATTGAGGTTGATCAAGATTTATCACAGAGTGACCGGGCAAAAACACGCACAACGCTCAAGCATGCTCAAGCTGCTACGAACTCCAACTGCCACTGTGCCTTCCTCACCGCGCTTTTCGGCCTCGGGAAGCAGACAGTATATAATGCTACATGACTAAATGTGTTGTCCCTGTGTCGCTACATGACTAAATGTGTTGTCCCTGTGTCTAGAGCTTCAGGCGCTGTAAAAAGTTGAAGTGGCCAGTGCTGGCGACGTGCTATGATTCCTGCAAGTCGCCTCCATGCCAAGAACTTCCAGCACGGTCTCATCAAAGGCCCCTTGATCCTTCTCGATGTTCTGCATCCAAGCCGCCTCTTGGCTTGACTTTCTGCTACCGTTGCTAAATCCACGCTGTCTTCTTCTTCTTCTTCCCATTCCCCTCCCTCTCTCTCTCGTCTGAAAAAGCAAGTCCCTGTCTACTTGCCTACTTGTTTGTTCGCATCTGTCTAGCCTCTGTCAAAAACCTAAAGTGCGCGCGGCCTTCTCCAGGAGGAGATCCAAAAAGAAGTGTCCACGTTTCGATGCTCGAATCAGCACGACCTTGTGTTCCGTGACGGTCGTGTCACAATGCATGCGAGGCGACTGTGCAGTCCCGACAACGCGCACAGCGCCAAAATCAGCCGCTGTATTTCAGCTCAGCAAATCACGACAGCTCACATCAGCAGCCGGCATGCGAACATCATGCGAACCAACAGCTCATAACTCCATGGTTCGGAGGCCACCAATGCTGGCAGGTGCTGAAAGCAAACCCATCAAGTCGCGCACCCCATTGTTCAGGGTCTGTGGCCGTCCGAAATCACGAGTGGCGACGTCGGGAGATCCATAAAGGCCACCTTGAACGAATGACACTCACAGACTCTAAGTAACAGATGGCAGGGTGGCAAAACGCAGCTGAAGTTGAAGCTTACACCTGAGGTACCCCACCGGCCCATGCTCCCAGAACAGCAGGGATTGACACATTCCAGCCTGCGTACAATAGCCGGTTGGCCAAAAGTGCACCCGACAGGAAATCACTGGGGCGCACATTCGGGCACCACGAACTGGTCGGGATCCACGATCAGGAGTGCCTTGTGTATCTTATGTGGCTGCGAGTCAAGGCTTCGAACCCTGCACATTGACACAAACCAGCCTTGTAGTAGCTGAGATATTTCTTTGCCTCAAGTCGCTTGCAGCAGGCCAGCACTATCCTTCTCGAGCCCATATACGCCCCTTGGGCAACAGTCTAAGGCTCAATCTGTGAACCAGCGCAACCAATTAGGAGCACGATGATGAGGAGGCCTGACCTCCATGCTTACCAGCGTGGGAAAACCGAATTCCGCCAGCCCACCATGCTCGAGGCCTCTGTGTCATCAGTCTCCAAGATGAAGGCTAAACCATGTCCTGTGACGTAGGGGAGGGCAAGGCAGGCTCCAAATTTTGACCATGTAAGCAATCAAGCACTGAGTCACTAAGCTGCCTGCGGAGGGCGTAGCATCTCCAGAGGTTCAAGAAAGGTTGGTAAGTGTGAATCCTGAGCACGCGAATCATGCTTCAGATGCTCTTGACAACAGCACCACCTGTTTCCACACCACCCCGACCGAAAATGCAACTGGCTTGGTGCGGTGCCCCCAATTCAACGGTTGCAACCATCATGCCCAGATTCACAAGTAGATTCAGATGCTCGATGTTGGGGGAGGAAGTTGCGCATTTAGTGTGAGAGAGAGAGAGCGAGCGAGAGAGACAGAGAAAAATAGATTGAGAAAGAAAGAGATTGAGAAAGAAAGAGATTGAGAAAGAAAGAAAGAAAGAGAGAAAGAGAGAAAGAGAGAAAGAGAGAAAGAGAGAAAGAGAGAAAGAGAGAAAGAGAGAAAGAGAGAAAGAGAGAAAGAGAGAAAGAGAGAAAGAGAGAAAGAGAGAAAAGAGAGAAAGAGAGAAAGAGAGAAAGAGAGAAAGAGAGAAAGAGAGAAAGAGAGAAAGAGAGAAAGAGAGAAAGAGAGAAAGAGAGAAAGAGAGAAAGAGAGAGAAAAAAAAAAAGAAAGACAGAGAAAGAGAAAGGTAGAGAGAGAGAGAGAGAGAAAAAAATAAAAAGAGAGAAAGCGATAGAAAGAGAGAGGAAGAGAGAGCAAGAGAGAGAAAGAGAGAGAAAGAGAGAGAAAGAGAGAGAGAGAGAAAGAAAAAAAAAAAAAAAGAGAGAGAGAGAGAGAGACAGGGAGACAAGGAGAATTTGGCAAAGGCCACCCACACGAAGGGAGACAACTTTTCAGAGGGAGCCCAGGAACCTGGCAAAGGCCGCCCACATGAAGGGAGACAAGGGAGACAAAGGGAGACAAAGGGAGACAAAGGGAGACAAAGGGAGACAAAGGGAGACAAAGCGAGACAAAGGGAGACAAAGGGAAACAAAGGGAGACAAAGGGAGACAAAGGGAGACAAAGGAAGACAAAGGGAGACAAAGGAGACAAAAGGGAAACACAGGGAGACAAAGACAAAGGGAGACAAAGGGAAACAAGGACCCGGAACCTGGTAATGCTCACCAGAACGTCGGCAATTCCTTCAATGAGTTTGGGGTAAAAGGGGAGACAGGCGGAGACAGGCAGCCCACGGACTTGGCCAAGGCCACCCACATGAAGCGAGACAAAGTGCTCGCACTCAACGCACCTAGATGCACCTAGAAAGTACAACACACTCGATGCACTTTTGGCTCGATGTTCGGCAGGCGGCGGTAGGTGTGTCACTCTGCGCACTGCAAATACAAGTCAGGCGAGGCACAACCTGAACCCCACCGATATGGGCGGAGTGGGAGGTTTCGAAGAAACCTATAGAAATCTGAACCAGTTTCGCGCCACAAACTTGCGCCATCAAGCGCGTACCGTGGCTCGCAACATGTCACTTCGTACACACGTGTACTACGAGACAAGCGGAGACAAGCAGCCCGGGGACCCGGCCGGAGCATCCGGCTAGGTCGGAATTCTGAGAAAGAAACAAGAACCCCTACAGGAAAGGGGACACGAGGGGACACAGAGAGGGACACAAGGCGACACAGGAGACACAAGGGGACACAGGGGGACACAGACACACAGAAACACAGAAACACAGACAAACACAAGAGGACACAGGGGAACACAGGGGGACACAGGGGACAGGGGGGGACAGGGGACAGGAGACGGACAGGGGACAGGGGCGCACAGGCACCTTGCTTGCCACAGGCGTTGTCCTTCCGGTTTCGAACCGAATTCCAAAAAAGGGGAGGAGCAGGATAGTGGGCAGCGCCTGAGATTGGCGACTATTTCTGAACAGGACGGCAAACAAACAAAAACACATGTAGTCGCACATGACACAAGACGAACACCACGGATCAAGTAGATGCAGCCTGGAACAACATACCTCAGCTCCGTACTGATTCGGTGTTGCCTTGGCACTTCTTGGCACGGGCTGGGGGGGTTCTTGTGGTCCTGACCCAGGTTTGGATTTGTTCACAACCTAGCCTCTTGCGGCCACGCTGAACTTGAAATTTCGGCGCGTGCCGGTTGCCTTCCCAACCCTAAAATCCAACGATTCTGCACCCTGTGCAAGCATCTCGCCGAGTAAACCTCAAACATTTAATTCTGCACGAGATCCAGAGTTCCGATTTTCAAGTTTACGGTGCACTTCACAAGTTCCATCATCATAGTGCTCGCAGTCTGAATCCTGCCGGGGCTTTGGCAGCCACCAGCAGGGCCACCTGGCCACCGGCTCCTGCAAAGCTGCCGAAGCCAGGACCTGACGGCAAGGAGTGACAATGAGACGTTAAAAGCCTGAGCCTAAAGAAAGGAACCACCAAGTCTGTTGAAACCATCTGACGCCTCCAGCCCGTGCCAACGCAGGAGGCGGAAGCCTGTGTGCACGCGGTCTATGGCACTATCATGCACTATCCCAAGTTCACCAAGAAATGGAAACTGGCTGCCGGCACAAGTGTTGTCAGCTCCCGTCGGCGAGCCTGAGCTGGACTCTTGGAGACTGGAAGGTACCAATGGTTCAACTATGTTCAACTGGTTCACCCCAGTGTAGCACATACGGGCAAAACACAGCTCACGTGCTTCGTGCTCGGCATGCTGCTGCCGCACATTGCCCTCGCCTCACAAAAACCTCAGCACCAGTTCACAAGTCTTTGTAAGTTGGCTGTCTTCGAGCTGACGAAGCATGTTTAAGAGTGCGCGCTGTGTGCCCGAGCCATCTCCGCAAGGGCATCCACGTCCTCACTAGAAACCGCCTCAGCGTGGGACGCCTCAAAAAAGATCCGTTCACACTTGAGAGCCAAGGCTGCCATGAGGGCAAGCGTTCTCGAACAACACAACATATCACAAGTCAATATCATGCATCATACAGCTAGATTCAGTTGATACGAATGGCTCTCACGGCAGCTGGATTTTCTTGGAGATTGCGTGTTCGAACCCTCTTAGGGCCAAGGCCCTGCTAGGCTCTGCAGGCTCCGTAAGCTCTTCTCCATCTGCAAGGAAGGAATAGGCGCGGACCAACCTCGCACACCAAAGACAACGTTTTTTGAGCATTTTGAAATGGTGCAAATCGGTGAACACAAGTCAGAGGGTGCTATTGCCAGATGATGCGCGACGCATATGACTCTCTTAGGCCCACACAAGAGGAGGGTTTGAGTACAGCGTGCAGTCTCCACAAACTCTGCTGCAAGGCCCTCCAAGCCGCATGCACAGTTCCGAACTGTGACATGGGATTCTGCGCAGACTGTCGCCCACACATGTCGCATCACGCCTGCAACAACAAGGCCACGCCACAGGCCTGCCCAACAGAGCCAAGGAATGAAGTAGCGTAAAGGATGCACAAATTAGCATCATTGAATCTTGGCATCCCTTTTCGAGGCTATCTCAGCCAACAGCTAGCAGCTAACACTCACCAGCTCCCTTCTGCGTCCATGATTGCTGTTGGGCATCGTTGGAAGGAAGCCTCTGGGCAGAAGCCACAAGCGCTGTCCCCAAATGCAACGCCCACAAAGTTGTCTGACCTGGTCCAGTGGTCGCGTAATTATGCGGCCGTAAACACCCTTATCTGGAGTGGCTTGAAAATGGGAACGCGCACCTCCTCGACCTCCCTTTAAGTATACGATGCACAGGTCGAAAAATTGAATACACAAACACAATGATTCTTCTTTGGCCATGATTTCCTTGCGCATTACTGCAAAGAAACACAACGTGCATGCGAAGAACCAAAGAAAACAGAGTGTGAGACAGAGAGAGAGGGAGAAAGGGGAGGGGAGGGGAGGGGAGGGGCGGGGAGGGAGGGGAGGGAGGGGGACGGAGCAAAAAAGACAGAGAAAGAGAGAGCGGGAGAGTGAGAAACACTGCGCGAGCACGTCTTTCGCTAGCGGAAGCTGTGAGACGAAGCGCCCTCTTTTCCCCCGAGATCTGTTGGTGATGGCTTTACAGTGGCTTCCTGTTTTGTTGTGGTTTGTCCCATGAAGAGTGCAAAGCCAGGCCTGGAGCACATGCGTGTCAAGCACTTCTGCAGCTGTACGAGCTCCCTCTGTTGCCCCGCAGTTTTTAGGGAAAACCATTCGAGCCAATCCTGAAAGCCTGAAGAGGATGGACCCTGAACTCCGCAACCGAAAGGACTCATCTGCCAAAGGGCAACAACCAACGCATGCTTTCCTGTAATCTATGGTCACGTCCCTGTCCCCATCTCCTAGAGGTTCGCAGTGCGCCAGTGTTTGATGAGGAGCAGGCATCGCTATGCAGCTTGCCAAAGAATCTTCCTGCAGTACCTCGTCCGTGCATTTGCTATGATGGCAGAAGTGGGCTTCCGCACACACGACCATGGTTCAAGCTATGTCTTGGAACATCACACGGGTCATCCCAAGTCCCATGCAGGAAAAGCAGCAGCCAAGGTTTCAGCTTTGGATCCCTATTTACGGCAAAAGCCAGTGCTTGTAGGCATGCATCACCTGTGGTGCATGGAAGCTGTCTTTGGAGTAGGCGATTGAAGCATAAAGAGTCTGGGAAACCAGCTTTGGCTGCAGCAAAGTGATGTCTTGGCAGCCGATGTATTGACAAAAACACGGATGGTCCGCAGAAATCCTTAGAGGATGTCGCTATGAACATGGCATGCAGCACACTGGAGCATGCAATCTGGTAAGGAACAGCATGCTGCCCTCTGTAGGAATTTGCGCTGAGGGAATTGAGATTCAACAAAAGGGTTGCACTTGTCGAAAGAAAAAATGCGATAGTGACCAGATATTTGGGTGGCCCCAGGCAACTCTCGCAGTACTCCTGCCATCATGTCTGTCAGAAAGTGGATAAGTTTAGTCTCACAACTGATCTGTGAAGTTGTAAGTGCGCACACGCGGAATATTAGGGGTTTGTGTGGCCGGGGGCTGGGAGCGCAAGAGCCAGTGCCAAACTCTGCACCATCAGACCGAATCAGACCCTTCTAGTACCTGGCCTGAAGTCCCCGCCAACTGTACCCAAGAACAACTTCGTTTGCTCAGATTGCTGTCTAAGGATGTACCAAAAAACTTGAGTTGTAGCCTGCGACTGCAATGTGTGAGTGGGGGCGGGCTGAGTGCGGGATGGTGAATGAAATTCTTCGATTTCGGTTACAGCTGTGAGTGTGAATGCTGTAGGGTCCCGTATGCGAGACAGGGGATGATACCATGTCACACACATGGGCGCACAGGCAGGTCAGCACCAGCCAGACGCAGAGCAACAGCGGCCGCCTACTGCGTGAGAGGATGCAGGAAGCTGATTAATGGGTACAACGCTGCAAGCTCGATGGCCTTGCCTGGCCACATTGACTCAAGAACTCTGGCAAGCCAGATGGCTCCTTAAGAGCACACGCACACGCACACGCACGCGCACGGCGCACGCGCACGCGCACGCGCACGCGCACGCGCACGCGCACGCGCACGCGCACCCGCCCACGCCCACGCCCACGCCCACGCCCACGCCCACGCCCACGCCCACGCCCACGCCCACGCCCACGGCCACGGCCACGGCCACGGCCACGGCCACGGCCACGGCCACGGCCACGGCCACGGCCACGGCCACGGCCACGCCCACGCCCACGCACACGCACACGCACACGCACACGCACATGCACACGCACACGCACACGCACACGCACACGCACACGCACACGCACACATACACACACCCACCCACACACACACACACAACATCTCGCGGGTATCTTTCTCGCTTGCTGGTCACGCCTCTTCTGGGGGAATGAAGCATTTACTGCCGTCACACCTGCGAACTTCAGTCTGGATTCAGAACCGTTCATGGCAGATGTCAATCAATGTGTTTGTCCTTGACAAGGCCTGACCAGTCCGCCTACGCCAATGGTTAACACCAGGGCCTGTGCAAGCGCATCACCGATCGATGTCGAACAATCTGTGTGTGATCTGTCCCACCTGATAAGCCACGAAAGATCGAGTTGGCATGATCCAACGAACCATCGGAAGCCATGGTCAGAACACCACATCCAACCAGTTGTTACATGATGTGGGCATGAATGTTGCGATGCCGGTACGGGTGACCAATCTTTCTACATCAATGCTTGACTTCTGAAGGGTCCCGGGCACTTCTGTGCCACTCTTCCCTGCCCGGAAAACACCTTCTCTTCATCCAAAATTCTCACATTTTGTTGTTGCGAGCCCAGCCTGCCCTAGCCTGACTGATTTTGGCTAGCAATGCCCCGCCTTGGGCACCAACATTACTGTGAAGAGCATGCTTCAACATGCCTTTCATTGTCAAGGGCGATGAACCGCTCTCAGACGCTCAGAGTCTCGCAGCGAAGCAAAAAGCTCGACTGGGAAAGCACACACGACAGCAGAGGCTTTGTCATGCTGATTAACCGCTGCACACGGCACTGTGGACTAAGAAGGCGAAAGCACGCCGCATCAGCTCGTTTGACCTTGCCTTCAAGCGTTAGAAGTACTTGCAAGAATACCCTTCGAGACTGTAGGCAGCCCTCGTTCCAGACACCTGGTGCTCCTCGCCTTTTTTGGGAACCACCGCGCTGCTGCTCACTGGTGTTTGATGTATTTGATCTTTGGACCATGCGAGGCTCAGCAAGCAGCTCAACAAACAATGCATAAACTTCTGCGCAACAACTTCAACGAAATCAGACCATGTCCCTGACCTACGGCAGGTGCAAAGTCGCACTCGGGTTCACAAGACTGTTGCTGGTACACATTGCCGTGCTTTGGCAACAAGGGCTTACTTCAATTTGATCAAGGGAACTTCCAAGCTGCTTGCTCCCACACCAGAATGCCTATAAAGCAGGCCACCATCGCTCGGCATCTATTGCCGTCTGCTGATTCGTGACTGCCTCAGTTACGTCGTGCAAAACCCCCCATCATGCATGGCCATGCAGGAGGACAACTGCCAAAGCCTGAAGAACCTCTACTTTTTGTGCGCTTTTCATACAAGGAAACTCAAAAGAAAAGGATTGTAGGCAACATGACGGGCTTCGTGCCGAGAAGCTCTCCACCGCTGGCCTTGCTGGTATACTCGGATGTCTGTGCTGCCATGTCAGCTCCGCAAGCCACACACAACCACGAAACGTTGGCAGCCATGTTGCGCCGTGGAACTGTCAGTGTTGGCTTCACACCCGCTGTCGTGCGAAGATTCTCTTCCTAGCAGACCAAACAAAAAAAGCAAGGTCAACTGATGTTTCCAGAGCAGTGTTTCGCAGCTGACACTCGTTCTGAGGGAGCAGCATATACGTTGGGGTCTCGGGCAACCACACACTCCTCAACAAAACCGCAGTCACATGCTGTTTCAATACACATTCAAGGCGGATGAAAAACTGAAGAAACTGAAGGCTTTGTGGAGCCGAACGTTTGTGACGCGCGTCCTTCCCCAAGGCATCTCGTAGTGGCCATGGCAGCATTGCATCCAGCAGCTCCGGTCCTCATGATTGGCCCCAACTTCGACGATCTCAATTCAACCAGACTACGAAAAATCTGTGCTCCAGACCTTCAGTTCTCTTCCATCTCTTCCCGCCTCCTTGCAGATGATGCCTCGGGTTCTGACTGGACACCTGACATCTCTGCACGTGCTCTTTCGTGTCTTCAACAGGCACACTTGTCAGCGACATGCCAGTCCGAAATCCAAACGAAAATTGCTTGAACCCGATACTCCGTTCGCGCGGCTGTTTCTGATCGGCGAAGCTGGAAAAATGCAGACCTGCATGCCGGCAGAACGACACGTGCAGTGCGCATCCTCCACTGGACCCCAAGTCCTTCAACCACCCAGACCGCCCATGACCGCCCATGAGCAGAGCCACATCATCAGCGGAAAGAAGCGCTGAAACGATTGATGTTGTGGAATCAAGCCGTCCCTGCGCGGAAAATGCAGCCAGAGCTCATGTGTACAAATTGGGGGAACCACATCACTTCAACGCCCGGACACCACTTCGGTCGACTTCACATTCAGGCTGAGCCACCACTCAGAGGAAAAAACCGAAATGAATGCCTGCTTCACTGCTTCAGTGATTTCTGCATGAGCAACGAGCTACCTCATCGAGCAAGCGCCATCTCGCGAATGCGATATACAAAAATTATACAAATATCCCATGTTGTGGAAGTTCTGAGGTTATGTTGTCATGCCCGCGCGGGGGGGGGGGGTGTGCTGCAATTTCGCGTCAAGCCTCTAAGTCTCTTTTCGGTGAAAGGGCCTCATTTTTTCCACGCTTCTTCAAGCCTCTTTAAGCCTCTCTTAGCAGCATCTTGAAGCCTCTTTTAAGCCTCTTTAAGCCTCTTTAAGCGTCTTAAAGCCTCCTTGAGCTTTTGAGCCTTTTTGATTCTTTTTTAAGAAGCCTCTTTAATCCTTTTTCAGCCTCCTTGAGCCTCCTGAAACACCCATGCCACAGTCGCTTTAGGACATTACGAACCCATGTAATGTCCGCCGTCAGTCTTTGCCTCACACGGAGAAAAATGAGCGCGGAAGAAGGAGACCAGATTAAGATCCCGAGAACGAGGCCACGGTCTGCCCTCATTTTCGAGCATGCGACAGCCTGCAGTCTGAGGACGGTGTGCCATGGAAGGCACCATCCCGTCGGCCCCAGCGATGCACGCTTGTGACCGGCGTGCATCAACGCAACATCCCTGAAATTTAATCGTCGCGATGCGCAAAGTGGCCTTCCAACAAGCTCCAAAAGAAGGAAAAAACGCCCCACCCCCACCCCCGACATTTCACGACCATAAGTGGGAAATGTGTCTCCAACTAGTGTCTGGTCACAGCAGCACGTCGAGTTTGAAGCAGGCGCGTGGACGAGCCTCACATGTAACATGGATGGAAAACGACACTTCAAGCCTCTAGCCTAGATGTCTCACATAATGCATGTAGCGCAGGAATGTGAGGACTTGTTTGCGGCAGCCGGTGACGTGCAGCGCCTCCACTGGGGCCGCGGGCCCACACCTAAGCCACTTGTCAAGGATTGTTGGGATCTATGCAATGTCTTGTGCATTCCTCAGTATCCTCAGTTAACCGAACATGAAGCGGAAAGGCATCCCAGACTTCAGGACTCGCGCCACGTAAGTACTTGTGGTTTCTACTTGCCATTTGCCTAGCAGCCTCACACCACACTGCAGGGTTCAGGAGAATTCAAGAGTTGCCACTATGTGCGACCAGCATGGAAAGCAGATGACACGAAGAACCACGCCGAATACATCAGTCTAACCTCCAGAGGACCTCACCTAGCTCCATGGCATCGGAGACTCAGGAGAGCCTTGCCTAAAAGGGCAACAGGGAACAGGGCTTTCCTCAACAGCGGGGTGCTCCTGCATAGCCTCTCCACCACATCTGACAACTGCTACTCGCGACAGCGCATCATCGCAGGGTACTCAGCATCGTCGCTTCAGAGCACCGCAAAAGTTACGTGACCAGACCAACCATTTCAGGCAAGAGTAACGCACCCGGTTAGTCCACTTTCATCAGAAGATTGCCGGGCACTTCGGATGTCCAAATCGTTCCCAATCTCAAAACTACACACCCACCGTGCAAGATGCCCACCACACCCCAGGCAAATGCTTTGGAGGAGGACCCAACCCAAGATGTCACGCACTCTGTTCCCATTGGGTTGCCTCAACCTGCGCCTGACTGGCAACAACAATGCCAGCAACATACAGGAAGCTGCCTTGCAAGGCCGTGGCGGAGGAGCGAAAGCTCAATCAAGCCATCCGGTGGTTGCGGGGAAACACTGTCACTCAATCCTAGGTTATGCTCTCCGCTGTAGGTGCTGGGGCTCTCTAGAGAAGCTTTTTGCCAAGCCTGAGTCTCGACCGTTCTTACTGCTTCTGCTTCGCTCGGAACAGGGCCCCTGTGGAAAAGTCACATGCTGCCAGCACATAGCCCGTAGCGTAGTGCAAACATGTGCAAACAAGCGGCTCTGATGGAACTGACATGCGCGTTGTCATTCTTGTCACACACACCGTTCAGGCTGCGAACAAGCTGCATGGGCGGCAGTGCGGCATGTGAGGTCCCTCTTTGGAGCTTTGTACTTGTGCTGCGTCAGTTTGATTCGGCAAGACGGTGGCCATGAGGCATGCAGCCATTGACTGGACGCCACAAGTCTCTGCGAACAAATTCGAACGATGCCCAACACAAAGCCAACATGCCGTTCAGCTGCAGCAGCGCGAGATTCGGTTGCAAACTGGAACTATCACAAAATAAGACCTGCAAGAACTCCAAGGCCTACGAATGCACATTCACAGCAGACCTGCTCGCAGATTAAGCGCGCGGGGCTATTCTAGATTGGCCTAAGAAAGGTCTCGGCATCCACTTTTTTTCCCTGAGAAGCCCTTCTCGGGTTGATGCCAGCAGCTCACATGCCGAAGTTTTCAAGATATTTTTTCTTCTTTTTCATTTTGAAGGACAACAGATGCTGCACCTAAGAAGTATATAACTACAGCGGTACTCGCGCATTCCTTCTACCTGCCTCCACGTCGTTTCCAGAAGATACACCCTTCATTCAACGGTTTCATGAGGTTCAACTGGTTACGGAACGACAAGGGGAAAGAACCTGTACAGATTCAAGCGTCGCCATGCGATCGCCTGATTAGTTTTTGAAGAATTGAAGATTACTGTTCTTGTGGGAAGGTTTGTTTGCTCCGTGTTGTTTTTTCATGCTCCTTTCCCACAATGAGATCCAAGTGATCTTGAAGCACATGTGCTCCGTGCGCTGCAACTTTTGTCCGAGCTTTCACTCCGAGCAGCGGGACGTCACTCCGCAGCGCTTCCTGCCACAGCGCACACATAAGACTTTGGGCATCTAGTAGGCGGAGACAACCGAAGTTCACCTTTGGCACGCTTGCTTGGAGGTTCCTGAGCAAGTTCCGAAGCCTTTGGCTCCTGAAAAGACTCGGCTTTGTCCGATGAATCCGATGAAGAACACAATGGAGTTCACACTTATTCAGCATCAGCTTTGTGGCCTCCGACTGTTCCCGTAGTCGGTCTCGGGTCCTCCAGTTGCCACATGCCGTTCCCATGGTGTTTCCCATTGCGCGATGTTGCGATCTTTAGCGAAGTCCTCATCAAGGCTTCACCTGACGCATGGACTTGCACATCTCAGTTTGATTATGAAGGCGGGTCCGGCCTAGAATGTTGCGTCCCAGCCATTTGTCTTTGCTTTGCACCCTTGGATCCTCGTCTCGCTTGCGCAAAACTGTCGGCGGACTGTCGACACAAAGCACGCCGTCAAAACAAACGCATTTGCAAATTCAAAGGGCGGAATGCTGAGGAGTTGACCCCAACATCTAGACCGATGCCCCATATTTTGTCATTCCTTGTAGCTTCTGCGATCACCATGTCGCCGGTGGATAACAGCTTCTGGCAGCAAAGTCGGGCAGCAGCAACAACAACAACAACAACAACAACAACAACAACAACAACAACAACAACAACAACAACAACAACAACAACAACAACAACAACAACAACAACAACAACAACAACAACAACAACAACAACAACAACAACAACAACAACAACAACAACAACAACAACAACAACAACAACAACAACAACAACAACAACAACAACAACAACAACAACAACAACAACAACGACAACCACAACAACAACAACAACAACAACAACAACAACAACAACAACAACAACAACAACAACAACAACAACAACAACAACAACAACAACAACCACAACAACAACAACAACACCAACACCAACACCAACAACAACAACAACAACAACAACAACAACAACAACAACAACAACAACAACAACAACAACAACAACAACAACAACAACAACAACAAAAAAACAACAACAACAACAACAACAACAACAACAACAACAACAACAACAACAACAACAACAACAACAACAACAACAACCACAATAACCACAACAACCACAACCACAGCAACCACAACAACCACAACAACCACAACAACAACAACCACAACAACAACAACAACAACAACAACAACAACCACAACAACAACAACAACAACAACAACAACAACAACACCAAAAAGCAACAACAACCACAACAACAACAGCAACAACAACAACAACAACAACAACAACAACACCAACAACACAACAACAACAACAACAACAACAACAACAACAACAACAACAACAACAACAACAACAACAACAACAACAACAACAACAACAACAACAACAACAACAACAACAACAACAACAACAACAACATTTTCATTTCATTTCATTTCGAACGCATGTGCGGGTCATGTCCCGTGACCTACTCGTTCGGGACCTGGTCTGTTTCGATGTCCTGGCCATTGCAAGCCAGGTGGGTTGCGCTTCTGTACACTTCTCTGCGAGATTGGTCTTCAACCTCAGCAGGCAAGCTTGCAGGCAGGCCGAGTCTGGGGGGCATCAGCTATGCAGGCTGGCGCTTGTGCATTATGAGGCATGGAGGCTTTTCTTCTGCAGTGCGAGCAGTGGTCTGGAGGTGTGATTAAGTCCAGAATTCGGACTAGAGGAACTTAGGGATTCTATGGTTCAGTTTGCTGGAGGCGACCTCACTCGCATACTGGAACCAGGCTGGTTGTCCGATATGGGGACGCCAGAATGGCAGCTTCTCGAGCTCGAAGGAGGGACCGAAGCCGTCCACGATGAGAGGAGGTGAGCATCTTGAACACTATTGCGTAGGGCTTGTGCTCTTCGTAGATGTCGTCATAGAGCGGATTGATGATTTGATAGAAGCGGAGGGCCATGCTGTTCTGGAAGTCTTGAGAATGATCCTCAGGGTTAGGAATGCCAGCATTAGCTCGAAATGCAGAGTTGACTTGCTTTAGCAGGGCATCCTCGAAGAGCTCCAGTAGTTCACCTCGCGAGATAACCGTGTCCGCGATCATGGATCGAATCCAAGAAACTTCCTCTGCATTAATCTCTCGAAGCAGCCACTGCCTGTACGTGACCAAATCCTCGCGAATTTGGTCCTGGTAGTGCGTAAGATGAGGCAGCAGAGCCAGGAGATGTTGGTCGTAGGATAAACCATTGAGGTGATGGTCCTGATGTTGAAAGCGCCATCCATTCTTAACTGGCGATGCCCCTTCGGCGGAAGAAGAGACTTTGAGCAGCTGCTGCACCCGGTATACTGTGGAGGCTCGCCTTAGCGCCTGCAGGTCGAAGTATTGAAGGTCCAGTTGCTTGTCATCGTGCAGACGAAGATTGTCAGGGAAGTAGTCCGAGCCTTGTCCTGGAGCATGCGATGGCTGTGACTGCTCAATGCCTGAGAGTAGGCGTGGAGTTGACGATCGCATGAGAAGGTGTAGATGCGACAGGGCGTTGGCAATCATGAAGTGCACCTCACCTTGGCCGAAGTGGCGCGTCAGGTACGTCCAGATGCGCTGGGTGGTAGGCTCCGCATCTTCGAGCTGGAAGGAGTTCTGGCCAGGACCATCATTGGTGTAGTCGCGAATCGCCTGAGAGATGAAGAGGAGCTGGCGCTTCTGATGGTACGTCAGAGTAGGAGAGCGAGGCTCTGTCAGCATCATCTCTTCATGCTTCCGTTTTGCGGCCAAGTTTCGGGGTGCAGTTTTGGGAAGGTAGAGCCGCAACTCTCCCATGTGCCGGTGAACTTTCTCCGCGAGCAGCTTCAAGAAGCTGCAGGTGCGCGAGGCTATCCGTATCTGGCGGTTCAAGTGTGGGATCGCTTCCCCCGCAGGGGTGCGTGAGGATGCCAGGTCCAGCTCGCTGCGGCGGCGCCAGATGGAGTTGTAGGGTAAACCGGCAGCGGTAGGAAAAGAGACTCAAGAAGTACCTCCATTGCCTGTTCACGGCTGAGGACGGGGTGAAGGTCTGCCATGGGCCTAGGTGGAAGTTCGCCAGGAGGGGACCTCACTCGTGCGAACCTGAGGGAAAACTTTGCGAGAAGAGCTGTGCTTAGTGAGGCTTGGCGTGGGAAGATCGGAGCTACACGCTTTTTCCCGCAATTTGGGAAGATAGTGCAGTGAACAGGAGGGGACCTCACTCGTTTGGAAGGCTTTGGTGCTCGGACGGTCTCTAGCCCCGAATTTTGTCGTCTAGCGTCTGCTTCAGACGTTGACGATGTCGAACGAGGAGCAATGTCAGCGCCACAGCAAAGTTCTTATAGTCATCATAGACCTGGTCGTGGAGCGGGGAAAGAATTGTGATGACTCCTTGTGCCTGCTCGAAATCTCCTTGGTCTCCTCCATATCTGTGTCGTATTTGTTGCCAGAGACTGTCAGCAAAGTAGCGATGCAGAGTGTCTCTAGGTAGAAGCTGATTCACTACCAGGTTGCGCACCCACAGGAAGTCCTCATCGGACAGAGGGGTTGACAGCCATAGGCGGTACAGTGTCAGGATCTCTCGGAGTGTCTCCTGATAGTGCGGGATCATTGAAACCAATTTGGTGTGGTAGTCCTCGTAGTCAAGCTTTGAGAGATCACGGTCTTGTTCAAGGAAATCCCAGCCATCTCGGATCTGGTCGCTGGCCGATGTAGGTGTGGAGGCCGTAATAGTCCGCAGTTGTTGTAGTAGGCGAAGCTGAAGTGATGCTCTTTTGAGCGTTCTGAAATCGTATGCGTCAAGATCAAGCTGATGTGGGTCTTGAAGCCGGAGGCCTAGGGGGAAATATGCTTGGCCTTGCCAGGTCTCCGCCGTCATTTGGGGATGCAGCTGGAGTAGGTTCCGTTGATGTGCTGGAGTGAATTCAGACCTCAGAATGACCTTGGCCTGCTCCAAAGTGCGGAGCAGAATGGCATTCAGCTCTGATTGCGAGAGCCTCCCGGTGAGATAATGCCAGGTTAAAGCACCAGCCTGATCGGCTTCGGACGTGCTAAAGGACGGCGAGCCTTCTCCGTCATTTGTGTAGTTGTGGATCATGAGGGTGAGGTACATGATTTGCTGGCGCTGGAGGGGCCCCATATTCGGGGGTAGGTGCGCTGAAGGCTGCTCGTCGTCGATGTGCTTGCGCTTACCTGCCAAGATACGTGGGCTAGCCTCAAGGGGCAGGGCAGTGTGTCTTCCCTCGCGCCAAGCCAGGTACCGATCCAAGTGACATATGAAGCTGCAGAGACGTGATGCTACTCGCATGCTTCGTTCTGCCATGCGTTCAAGGTCTTCTGTAGTGAAGAGGAGCCTCCTCGGGGCGAGATGAGTTTTTGCTGAGGCTGATGTGACCATGTGCTCACTGATGCCGCCAGGTAGGTAGATGGTCGTTGGGACGTGGAGCGACTTCAGGAGAATCTCGAGCAGAACCTCGCGAGACGGTGAAGGCATGGCTGGTTTGCTAGCCGGGTGGAGACCTCACGTGGTCAGCCTGTGTGGAGAGGCTGAGCCCGGCTGTGGCAAGCTTCAATGAAAGCAGAAAGCTGCAGACTTGAATGTGTTACTAGGTGAATCAGCCAGGGCTGAGGCATTGGCTCTGCATCAGGCTCCAACTATCTGCAGAAAGACCTTATTGCCGGAGAATGCCGCAGTAGTCTTAGTGAGAAGGGACTGTGCTGCAGTTGGAGATGCAGGAGACTTTTCCGCTGCTTTATCTTGGCTTGCAAAAGGCTGCTGGTGTCCTAGTTGGACAGAGACGTTGCTAACCTGGTGCTCTACTTTGCAGGAGGGGACCTCACAAGCAAAGTTGCTAGCAGGCTAGGGTGCAAAAAGGCGAAGCAAGGACTGGTGCCTCTCGTGCGACAAAGTACGATGAAGTGATCGAGCCCGTTGGCGGTTCAGGGGAGTGAGCATCTTATAGACGATCGCAAACGGCTTGTACTCCTCGTAGACGTCATCATGTAGAGGATTGATGATTTGGTAGAAGCGAAGAGCCATGCTATTTTGGAAGTTCGGAGTGGAATCAACATGGCGAGGAGACTCAGCACTGGCCTGAAGTGTATGGTTTACCTGCTTGAGGAGAGCATGCTCGAAAAGTTCGCGGAGTTCTCCTCTCGAGACTGCCGACTCTAAAAGTGTGTCACGGGCCCAGGCCGTCTCCTCTTCAGTGATGTCACGTAGGAGCCACTGCCTGTACATCACCAGGTTCTCTCGGAGTTGGTCCTGGTAGTCCGGGAGGTGTGGCAGCAAGGCCTGGAGATGCTTGTCATAGGGCAATGAGTCGAGATGTTGCGCTTGTTGCTGGAAGCGCCAGCCATTGGTGACAGGCGACTCTCCGCCCGGGGTTGAGTGAGATATCTTGAGAAGCTGCTGTACTCGGTATATCGTCGACGCACGCCTGAGTGCCTGAAGGTCGAAGTATTGGAGGTCCAAGTGTTTGTCTTCGGGTAGGCCTAGATGCGGGGGAAAATAACCCTGACCTTGTCCCGGAGCCATGGACGGCTGCGACTGCTCCATGCTTGACATCAGACTTGGTGTCGCCGACTTCATCAGGAGGTGGAGATGCGACAAGGCGGTGTCTATCATAAAGTTGATCTCTCCTTTGGCAAAGTGGCGGGTTAGGTACGTCCAAATTCGAAGTGCGGTATTCTCCGCATCTTCGAGTTGAAAGGAGTTTTGGCCTGGGCCATCATTTGTGTAGTCCCTGATCGCCTGAGATATGAAGATGAGCTGACGCCGCCGAAGGTAAGTCAGAGTGTTCTCCTGAGGCTCGTGGAGCATCATTTCCTCGTGCTTACGTTTGGCTGCTAGCTGTCGAGTGGCAGTTTTGGGGAGGTAGAGTCGAAGGTCACCCAGTCTCCAGTTGATCTTCTCCGTGAGCAATTTCATGAAGCTGCAGGTGCGGGAAGCTATGCGTATCGGACGGTCCGAGTGCCGGAGGGCGTCGTCTGCCGGGATACGTGTAGATGCCATTTGTATAGTGCTGGCCTCGTGGTCTCCCGGGGAGGATGCAGGGTAAACCGGAAGCGGGAGGAAAAGAGATTCCAGAAGCACCTCCATGGTGTTATCCCTGCTCAGTACCGGAGGGAGGGCCTCCATGGTCAGGCTCATACAGGAGGGGACCTCACTCGTATGAAGGCTCTGACGTTAGCCGGAGCAAACACAGCTGCCATGGTGCTTTTGGGCCGAAGGTAAGCAACCAGGAGGTGAAGTTTCAAGGAAGGCCTCTCTCGGGCTAAGCTGCAGGGGTGGGGTTGCGCAGCAGAGTTCAAGCTTAAGGTGGGCAGAGCTGAGGCACTGGCACTGGTGCGTGTTTCCCTCTTTCTGGTTAAGGACCTGAGGCTCTGCACGGAGAGGGAGAGGGGTGAGACGGTCTAGATTTGTGTTTGGGAGAGGCGCAGAGTAGCGGGAGTAATTCTCCTTTGTCTGTTAGCAGCAGGCATCGTCGATCTTCTTGTGAGAAAGAAGTTGATTAGGTTAGTTAAGTAGCCGACCAGGAGGGGACCTCACTCGGTCTGCGAAACTGGCGCTGTAGCCGAGGGGCCCGCTGCCGTAAGAAGAGCATATCGGAATATCATCCTGCGCTCAGGCGTGAGCATCTTGAAGGCCAGAATCCAGGGGAAGGCCTGGTCCAGGACATCATTCTCCAGGGGAGAGAGTATGGTAAGTAGTCTGTCCTGTGC
>CAJNDS010001229.1:0-27762 GCA_905221605.1 Symbiodinium natans | reverse complement strand
CTTCTGGAGCTTCTCTTGAAGCCTAATTTAGGATCTTTCAAACTTCATTTGGGGCTTGGGGCTTGTTGATTTGGAACCTGATTTGGGGCTTCCTGTTTGCCGGGGTGTAAGTTGAGCAGGGCCTGATTTAAGCCTCCAGAAGTTTGTGCCGGAAAGGCGGGAGGGTTTTGGAGGTGTTTGGGGGGGAGAAGTCTGCGGGGGTTTGAGTTTTGGCTTTGGGGCCTGCTCTTGATTGAAGTTTTGGTCAACAGTACGGCGGGCACTGTTGACTACAGGCGAACTAATTTTTCTCCATGTGAAAGTCAGCGACCGTGCTTCTGCGTAACCAGTCCATGAACCTGTACAAGAGCATGCAAATTGGCCTGGGCCAGTGCTCGGCTGCACTGTGAGTCACGTGCCACAAGCGTTCGGGAAGCAAGGATCAGAAAGGGACCACGGCGTAGGTTGTGTAAATTTGCACGGTATGTTGCATGTTCCCTATCAAGGCAGGCCCCCTCCGGAAAGCATCTAGCAAGTACACTCTGTCTTCAAAAGATTTCAGAGCAGTCCAATAATCGTAGAAACGGGAATTCTCTGTGGTGCTGCGGATCTGCAGCAGGCTTATGGCTCCTGTTGGCCAGGCGCTGTATTCGCGCAAGAGTTGCAACTTGAAGCCAAGCCTCTCCAACATGTTGCCTACACACAGCGGCGAGAATATCACACCGTTGCGTATAGAGTCCCACTCGTGGACATACTCTTCTTGCTCAATGGAGTATTCCACTCTGCCAAAAGCATTGTTGATGGAAACCTTGGCACTCTGAAGCTGCTTCGTTTTGAACCTTTTGCGGTCGTCGAAGCTTTCGAAGTACAGAGTATCTCCGGCAAGAGTCAGAAAGCACCACCTTGGTTGGCACAGGTGTGCCGCCCCACTCGAGAGAGGTACTTGAATGCCGGCTTGCAGTATACCTTCTTCCATAGCCCACTTCAAGCCAGACTTACGGAAAGGAGGCCCTGCCGCCATCGATGCCAAGTACTTTGCCTTCAGGGTACGTCGAGCTTTCCACCATTCACGGCGCAAGGCCCTTGCAACAGTGTGCTTGCCACGCCAATGTGTGCGGCACTTGCGCTTCATCTTGACATTGGTGAAGGGCTCCTTCTTGCGATAGTGCACGTACGTCCAATGCAGACGAAAGTCGCGATTGCCTTGGCGCCACCGAGCAGCGGCTTTCAAATACTTTTGACTGCCTTCGCTGATGCCTGGACTGGCAGCAGGGATTGGCCGGCCCATCACGAAATGCTTCAGGCGTTGCTTCTTCTTGTGGAGCCAACTCGTCCGCAACTCGAACTTGCTTTCTTCTCCTGCCCTTGTGCGAAGAAGACACTGCTCGTTAGTAGATAACGCGCAGAGCGAACCCAAGTCAAAGGCAGCTTGGTACACCGGCGACTTGATGCGGCGCCAATGTTTGAGGAGCCTTTGCAAGTTCCCTTTGCCTACACGGGAAGAGAGCGCCCGCTGCAAAGTGTCTACGCAGCACAGCACGCAGCGTGTTCCGGTGGGCTGGGCGGGTCCACCACGCCCGTCCTGCGCAAACAGACACGGTCTGGCTGCGCTGCCCGCAGGATCCTCCAAGCCAGCGCAATACTTCGGCATGGCGGCAAGCTGCAAGCTGCAAGACAACTTCTAGTTACCCGACAATTGCCCCTTGTGATCTAGGTTTCTTACAAGTGGGCACGTGGTATGATCCGTGTGCTGTTGACTTGAGCAAAAGTTCTGCGGCGCGTGCAAGTGGCCTGCTGCTACTCAGTAGGCCCAACATGAACCTAGAAGCTCCGTCGGCTGCTGGATTCCCTCTTCATATAGGTGGAATTGGTCATTTCTTGAAGCTGGGACCTTCATATAGGTGGAATTGGTCATTTCCTGAAGCTGGGACCTTCATATCGGTGGAATTGGTCATTTCCTGAGGCTGGGACTTTCATATAGGTGGAATTGGTCATTTCCTGAGGCTGGGACCTTCATATAGGTGGGATCGGTCATTTCCTGAGGCTGGGACCTTCATATAGGCGGAATTGGTCAATTCCTGATGCTGGACCTTCATTTAGGTGGAATTGGTCATTTCCTGAGGCTGGGACCTTCATATAGGCAGAATTAATCATTTCCTGAAACTGGGACCTTCATAGGTGGAATTGGTCATTTCCTGAGGCTGGGACCTTCATATAGGTGGAACTGGTCATTTCCTGAGGCTGGGACCTTCATACAGGTGGAATTGGTCATTTCCTGAGGTTGGGACCTTCAGAAAGGTGGAATTGGTCATTTCCTGAGGCTGGGACCTTCATATAGGTGGAATTGGTCATTTCTTGAAGCTGGGACCTTCCTCTAGGTGGAATTGATCATTTGCTGAAGCTGGGACCTTCATATCGGTGGAATTGGTCATTTCCTGAGGCTGGGACTTTCATATAAGTGGAATTTGTCATTTCCTGAGGCTGGGACCTTCATATAAGTGGAATTGGTCATTTCCTGAGGCTGGGACCTTCATATAGCTAGAATTGGTTATTTCCTGAGGCTGGGACCTTCATATAGGCAGACTTGGTCATTTCGTGAGGCTGGGACTTTCATATAGGTGGAATTGGTCATTTACTGAGGTTGGGACCTTCATATAGGCGGAATTGGTCATTTCCTGAAGCTGGGACCTTCATATAGGTGGAATTGGTCATTTCCTGAGGCTGGGACCTTCATATAGGTGGAATTGGTCATGTCCTGAGGCTGGTGGAATTGGTCATTTCCTGAGGCTGGGACCTTCATGTAGGCCGAATTGGTCATTTCCTGAGGCTGGGACCTTCATATAGGCGGAATTGGTCATTTCCTGAGGCTGGGACTTTCATATAAGTGGAATTGGTCATTTCCTGAGGCTGGGACCTTCATATAGGTGGAATTGGTCATTTCCTGAAGCTGGGACCTTCATATATGTGGAATTGGTCATTTCCTGAGGCTGGGACTTTTATATAGGTGGATTTGTTCATTTTCTGAGGCTGGGACCTTCAGATAATATAGGTGGCATTGGTCATTTCCTGACGCTGGGACCTTCATATAGGTGGAATTGGTCATTTCCTGAGGCTGGGACCTTCATTGGTTATTTCCTGAGGCTGGGACCTTCATATAGGTGGAATTGGTCATTTCCTGAGGCTGGGACCTTCATATAGGTGGAATTGGTCATTTTTTGAGCCTGGGAGGTCATTTCCTGAGGCTGGGACCTTCATATAGGTGGAATTGGTCATTTCCTGGGACCTTCATAGGTGGAATTGGTCATTTCCTGAGGCTGGGACCTTCATATAGGTGGAATTGGTCATTTCCTGAGGCTGGGGCCTTCATATAGGTCATTCCCTGAGGTTGGGACGTTCATATAGGTGGAATTGGTCATTTCCTGAGGCTGAGACCTTCATCTAGGTGGAACTGGTCATTTCCTGAGGTGGGGCCTTCATATAGGTGGAATTGGTCATTTCCTGAGGCTGGGACCTTCATATAGGTGGAATTGGTCATTTCCTGAGGCTGGGGACCTTCATATAGGTGGAATTGGTCATTTCCTGAAGCTGGGACCTTCATATCGGTGGAATTGGTCATTTCCTGAAGCTGGGACCTTCATATCCGTGGAATAGTTGCATTTCCTGAGGCTGGGACCTTCATATAGGTGGATTTGGTCATTTCCTGACGCTGGGACCTTCAGATAATATAGGTGGCGTTGGTCATTTCCTGAGGCTGCGACCTTCATATAGGTGGAATTGGTCATTTCCTGAGGCTGGGACCTTCATATAGGTGGAATTGGTCATTTCCTGAGGCTGGGACCTTCATTTAGGTGGAATTAGTCATTTCCTGAGGCTGGGACCTTCATATAGGTGGAATTGGTCATTTCCTGAGGCTGGTACCTTCATATAAGTGGAATTGGTCATTTCCTGAGGCTGGGACCTTCATATAGGTGGAATTGGTCATTTCCTGAGGCTGGGGACCTTCATATAGCTGGAATTGGTCATTTCCTGAAGCTGGGGACCATCATATAGGCGGAATTGGTCATTTCCTGAGGCTGGGATATAGGTGGAACTGGTCATTTCCTGAGGCTGGGACCTTCATATACAATTGGTCATTTCCTGAGGTTGGGACCTTCATATAGGTGGAATTGGTCATTTCCTGAGGCTGGGACCTTCATAAAGGTGGAATTGGTCATTTCTTGAAGCTGGGACCTTCATATAGGTGGAATTGGTCATTTCCTGAAGCTGGGACCTTCATATCGGTGGAATTGGTCATTTCCTGAGGCTGGGACTTTCATATAGGTGGAATTGGTCATTTCCTGAGGCTGGGACCTTCATATAACTGGAATTGGTCATTTCCTGAGGCTGGGACCTTCATATAGCTAGAATTGGTTATTTCCTGAGGCTGGGACCTTCATATAGCTAGAATTGGTTATTTCCTGAGGCTGGGACCTTCATATAGGCAGAATTGGTCACTTCCTGAGGCTGGGACTTTCATATAGGTGGAATTGGTCATTTACTGAGGCTGGGACCTTCATATAGGCGGACTTGGTCATTTCCTGAAGCTGGGACCTTCATATAGGTGGAATTGGTCATTTCCTGAGGCTGGGACCTTCATATAGGTGGAATTGGTCATGTCCTGAGGCTGGGACTTTCATATAGGTGGAATTGGTCATTTCCTGAGGCTGGGACCTTCATAAAGGCCGAATTGGTCATTTCCTGAGGCTGGGACCTTCATATAGGTGGAGTTGGTCATTTACTGGGGCTGGGACCTTCATATAGGTGGAATTGGTCATTTCCTGAGGCTGGGACCTTCATACAGGTGGAATTGGTCATTTCCTGAGGCTGGGACCTTCATATAGGTGGAATTGGTCATTTCCTGAGGCTGGGACCTTCATACAGGTGGAATTGGTCATTTCCTGAGGCTGGGACCTTCATATAGGTGGAATTGGTCATTTCCTGAGGCTGGGACCTTCACGCCGGGAGTCAAAATTGGGCCCCGGAGCTCAAAATTAGCTCCCGGAGTTCAAAATTAGCTCCCGGAGTTCAAAATTAGCTCCCAAAGCTCAAAATTAACGCCCGGAGCTCAATTCGCTCCCAGAATCCCAAAGGGAGGGAGGGGGGGGAGTGTGGGGAAGGGCTGGGGGGGGTGGGGGGGGTGGGCGGGCGGCTTGGGAAGGCGTGGAACAAAGGTTTTGCTGAGTCTGGAGAGGGTTAAGAAGGGCCGAAAGGGCCCGAAAAGGGCGGGAGGGTGTTTTGAGGGGGGGGCCCGGGAGGGGGGGCGGGGAGGTCAGGGGCGGCAGGTTTAAGTAAATTGAATATTTTGCCTCCTAGTAGTATTTTGAATCAATTTACTTAAACTCGGCCTCCCAGAAGCGTTTTGGATTAGTTTACTCAAACTCTGCTTGTCAGCTGTTTAGACAAATAACTTGGGAAATTCAGAATGATACCACATACAATTTCTATTTATTTTGTCTTGAGGGTTTAGGGTTTAGGGTTTAGGGTTTAGGGTTTAGGGTTTAGGGTTTAGGGTTTAGGGTTTAGGGTTTAGGGTTTAGGGTTTAGGGTTTAGGGTTTAGGGTTTTTAGGTTTAGGGTTTAGGGTTTAGGGTTTAGGGTTTAGGGTTTAGGGTTTAGGGTTTAGGGTTTAGGGTTTAGGGTTTAGGGTTTAGGGTTTAGGGTTTAGGGTTTAGGGTTTAGGGTTTAGGGTTTAGGGTTTAGGGTTTAGGGTTTATAGAAATTGTATAGTGTTCAGGTCCGGAGTTTTGAGCGAAAGTTTTGAGCGAAAGTTTTGAGCGAGTTTTCTTTTTTGCTTTAAGCAAAGAAATTGTTGTGTCCGGAGTTTTGGGCGGGTTTTGGGCGATTTCGGGTTTTGAGCGAGGTTTTTTTGTTTTAGGCAAAAAATGCCATGACATACGTGTCAGAGATTCGTTGCCCCCCCGTTCTTTGCGACCTTCTTCGAGAAGGATCTGCGCGGCCGCCTCCATGTTCGGCCATTGGTCTTTTTCTGGGGCAGTTTCCCCACTATGAGTGTTCTAAAAGTCTTTGGCTGCTTGGAAAGTTGCGATTCGCTTCTCTTTGAGCCAAGACGACGGTCAGTTGCACAAGGTTTGCTGGCAACAGCCCGTGGCAGTAAGTTTTCAGCTTTCAGAAGCTTGCATGGAAGTGCTCTGCAAAACGGCTTGTTTGCATTCTCTTTCCGCAGCTGGCGCACGCTGGCAGTCTGGATGTTCGAGGCTCCGAAATTGAATATGTACACGTGTGGTGAGACACGACCCCTGTCAGCCTATACTTCTCGGATTGCGAACGTGTTGGGAAATCGTCGGAGCTCTTGCAAGAAGGCTTGGTCTGTCAGTTGCTCCGGAGCGCGCGCCAAGGAATCCAGACGGAAGATGGTGTTATTGAAGAAGCGGTAGGCCACCCAGTGAGCATTGTCCCGGTTCTGCACCAGGCCCACGGCTGCTTCTAGTTCATGCTTGGTGGTGACGGGCTGCAGCACCATCTCATATCGAACACGGTCGTAGACAGCCAGGGCTTTGGATTGAATAACTTGAGCCAGTACCTCGGAGGAGTAGTAGCCATCTGCGGCCATGTGGTCTTGCGCCCGTTCGCCCCGTTCTTCGCCACCTTCTTGGAGAAGTATCTGCACGGCTTCCTCCATGTCGGTCTCGGTGAAGAAGGCCTCGCCCAAGACGTGATTCAAAGCATGGATGCCACAGAGAGCACGTTCTTGGCGCTCGAAATATGGGAGGTTGCCTTGTGGGCATGGTGCCGGGGCTGCGGGCTGATTGCCCGTCCGTGGAACCTTGGCTGGCGGAGCACTAGATTGGGAGTCGCCTGCTGGCCACTTGCCGGGGCCCTTCGCATTTCCCTTGCCCTCGCTCTTGTCCTTGCTCTTCGCCTTTGCGCTGGTTTTGGCTTGGGTTCTTGCCCTGGCCTTGGGTTGGCGCTTGCTTTGGGCTTTGGCTTTAGGCGTGGGTTTGGCGGGGCACTTTTGCCGGTGCTGCTTCTTGGCCTCTTTGGTATTCGGTGCCTCCTGACCACATTTCGGGCAGCGCCAAGGTACCTCGCCCTGTCCCTGCTCCTCTTGCTCCTGGAGCTTCCTCAGTCGCGACCAATCTGGAGCGCCCATGTTGGCCAGCTGCGTTTCGTAAGAGTTCTTGCTCTCTGGCGGTCGAAAGAGATCCTTCCACAGCTGCGGGCCATCTCGGCCGGCTTGCTGAGCCTTTAGCTTGGTCAACGCCCATTCTGCATTGGCATTGAAGCGCAGCGCTTTTGGATTGAATAGCTCGAAGGTGCAGAGGGCTTGCTCTGGGCAACGGCTCAAAGCTACGTAGGCCTGACCCTCTTGATTGCAAGTGGCATCCAGACGGGAGTGGGCGCCATCGCGCAGGGTGGCCGCTTGGCTTTTGTGAATGGAGGTGGCTTTCGCAAGAACGAGAGGAAACTGGAGTCTCGACGCCTTGCTTCCCTCCATATCTAGATAAGTGGCCGATCGTCGTGAGATGGCGACGAAGCTGGTCTCGTTCTCTGCGCACCACTTGGCCCCTGCCTTCTTCTCGAAAGCGATCCAAATGTCCTCAACCTCTCCAGTTTCCTCGTCCGCGTCGATTTGTTCCACGAAGCCACAGGCTCCATTCACCAGGCCGTCCTGCACGTCGATGTTATGCCTGAGCATGACGCGGACACCCACCGCGACCTTAAACAAAGCCTCCAAGCCACCCGTGTTCTCTGCATCGGCCCATACCATTTCCGGGGACAGCGGCGCGCCGGTCTTGACATTGGTATCCAGTGCCGGGCACTCATAAAGCTGCGCGCCGGTCCTGGCGATGTGCTCCTCGATGTAGCAGCGATTGCTTTCTGCGACCGCACGGCGTGTGGGGTACAGGAACACTGCCTTGGGAGCGGGCTGCCTTTTGTCGTTCTTCTTGACCTCCATGCCGTGCAACTCCTGAATGTCTTGCTCCGTCCACTTTCCGACGCGAACTCGCGCCAACAGGGCTGCCCACTTGGGATCTTCTGAGGCGCGCTGGTTCCCCTCGAGCTCGCAGAGTTGAAACAGTAGCCACAAATGACTGGCGAAGGAAGGCAAGCCTCCTGGCGGCGGCAACTGATACAGGTCCCCGGACAAAACAAGGTGCACGCCTCCGAACGGGATGTAGGGCACGTCTTTGGCCAGACGGAGATGCTGATCGAGGCGCTCAAGCATGTATGAGGAAATGAAACTCATTTCGTCCACAAAGAGAACCGAGACCAGCTTCCAGATGTTCCGGAGCGCTGCAAGCTGCGGGCCGCTTGGCAGCGGCAGGTCGCACGCTTTGCCGTAGCTCTTGTTGACGACGGGCAGCAGGCAGCAGGAGTGCAGGGTGACCCCGTTGATGTTCCAGGCAGCCACTCCAGTGGGCGCCGCGATGATCACCCCGACACCGCTCTGTCGGATCATGTGGGCCGCGGCCCGCACCACGACAGACTTGCCGCAGCCGCCTGGCCCATGCAACAGCATGTGGAGGCGATCGGGATCATGGGCGTCCTCGGAGACTGGCTTCAAGGCGGACTGGATGATATACTTCATGGCTCGGCATTGGTGCTCTGTTTCTGGGCTCGGGTTTTTCACTGTGAGCAGGTTGAAGGATTCCTCGCCTTCCTCAACCGGCGCGAAGGCATCGCCAGCAGCGCCTGTTGGCACGTGGTCTGGCGCTGCAAAGTCTATGTCGTCCCCGTGCCGCTCCTTCAGCGCCTCCAAAATCTTCAAAGAATCCTCGTAATTGTCCTGGGCCACCTTGCTATTGGCCCAGCCATCCCGCAAGTGTCCCGGATGCATCCGCGCTTTCATATACATGGTGGCTTGGACGGCCTGCAACTTCCGAGCAGCGTTCACGGTTCCGTCCATTTGCGGGAAGCACTTCGACCGGAGGAAGTCTGGGTGGCCACCGACGTCCTGGGCGAGGCGCCGAAAGGCTGCAGCGTGACTGCTGTTGTCCTCGTCTCGCAGCCAATCTCCCGGGTCTTTCCAGACAGTGTACAGCATCAGTCTGGAGTAGTAAAAGGCTTCCGGCTCCTGGTCGGGGCTGAAATTGCGGTAGGCCACTATGGCCGGGCGCTTCCGTGGCTGCGGGAAATCCACACCAATGTACTTGAAGGCCGCGCAAAAGTCCAGGAAGTTCACGTCCCGAAATTGACACGTCATGGGCTTGCCACCTTCCACGGGAATGTCCACCTCTTGCTCGCTGAAGGCCTTCTGCATCTCCCGGTACCAGCGTTGTGCCGCGGGCATGTATCCATCTCGATCCAGCTTGCTGCGACGATAGCTGTCCGGTCGTCGCAGGGCCCTGCTCTCCTCGTACTTGGGCACCGACAGGGTCCACGTCTCGGGAGGTCCCACTTGGATCCATTCGTTGTCTCTGGAAAACTCGACAACGGGGAACCCCAGCAGCAGGTGGCACGCTTCAAAAGTGGATGTGGTCCTGCCCTGCAGCGCTGCGTGCGCGGCCTTGTAGATCTGCTGGTTACCGAGGCCTGTGCCATCTGCGTTGCTGGAGGTAAGGCTGGCAACGATCCTCTCCATGCGCCGCTGTGCCTCCTGGTCCTGCTCCGATTTCAAGGCGTAGCCGAGAATGTAGCGGCTGGCGCTTGTCAACTCACAGATCACTTGGAGGTCCATGCTGGCCCGCCACCGCCGGAGGATCTTGATGTTGTACTGGCCTACCATCTTGTCGGACTCTACCCGTCTCGTGGCGAGGCTGCTTTTCCAGCGGCTGTTGGCGTACTTCTCCTGAGAGCTTCTGCGCCTGGTCCGCTCTTCTGGGCCGTGCGGGAATCCAAAACGGCAAGCACCGTCCGTCTTGATGCCGCAATATTCGGTGTGCTTGTGCACCAGGAATTCGGCCAGCTTTGCGTTCAGCTCCTTGTCACAGGGCGAAACTTTCGTGGACTTGCGCCAGCTGCTCGGACCTTTGGTGACGATGTACTTGTCGCTCCAGTCCTCAGCACACGTGGGGGTGAAATTGTCCATGGCCTCCTCGTCCGACCAATCGGGAACTTGCGGATTTGTTTTTGTCTCCTCATTTTCCGGAGGGGCCTTCGCCTTTTGTTTGGGCTTCTCCCATTCCACCGCCCAAAGCAGGATGTGAGCATGTGGATAGCCCCTCTTTTGCCACTCGATGCGGACGAGGTAGTCCATGACCTTGAACGGCGGGCGCTCCTTACGGACCCTGCGGTGCTGGCCTGCAGAGTCTGCAGCTGGCGCCTGGACAAAATCCTCTTCTTCTTTGTAGAGCGTACACTCCGGCTCATCCTCGGCATCTGCATCCTCGTCTAGGTGGGTGTTGGCGTCGTGCTCCGCAGATAGCCAATACATCAACTGGGTCAGCTGGTGCATGAACTGTCGCGCTACGATGGCAGGGTGCTGATTGCAGAGCTGGTTTGGCGACAGGCCGTCCCACGTGAACTTCACATCGGCCTGATAGCACTGCAGTATCTCTGCGGCTTGGCGCTCAAGCTCTTCCGGCGGCCTCTCGGGATGCAGCCGCAGCAGCCGGGCTGTGATGACAGCGATCAGGATGTCGGGTTGCCGGGCATGGCAGGAGAGCGTCATGAAAAACTTGGGCACGCCCAGTTGCTCATACATGCTCAGCGCAACGCCCTTCTTTGCATAGACATATGAGCTGGTGCCGGGGATGTCCCTCAGGGCTGTAAACACCTGACCTTTGCCCTCTTGGTACTTTGTCTTCCCACCCAGAGCCTTCTGGTTGCCGATCCTCACGTTGATGTTGCCCGAGAGACGCTTCTTGAGGTGCATTTCGAGAAGCCACATGATGTACGCCGGCGATGACTCGAAACGCGGGTCCGAGCCGAGAAGACGCTTGCGAGCGTATTGGGAGAAGCTACCATATGCATTCTGCCATCCGCCTGTGCCGGTGGAAAAGAGGTGTGGGAAGAACTTCACGTCCATGTCGTCCGTGAGCTCCGCCGTGCCCCGGACTTTCTGCAGCTCCAGGGTTTCTGCTCTAGGGGCTTTCAGCTCTTTGGGGATCAGGTACGTCATCTCTAGCTGGTCTTCCTTGTCTTCACTTGTCTCTACCGCATCTTCCGAGAGCTGCGCTTCGCTCCTCAAGGCCGGGGAGCGTGAGCCACCGGACTCCCCCGTTTGGCGCTCTTGGGGGGCTTCGTAGTTGGCGCTTGCCACTGCGCTTGTGCATGGCCGCTCTTTTCCAGCCAGGATGGCTTCCATTCTCGCCAATGCTCTGTCCACTGCCGGGCTTGCCTGGTAGAGGCGGTGATTTGCTTTCAGCTCTTGCAAAGCCTTGTGCAAGCAGTCTAGACGAGCTGGGGAAGCGGTCTGACCCTGCACTCCTTCCACCAGGACGGTGCCGTCTTCCTCAAGTGTGGCTCCTTCCAGGACATCGCAGATGAAGGGGTCGTCCACCAGCACCGCGTACATTCTGCCCCATTGGGCACTTGGGCCACCCGAAGGTAGCTTGTCGAGCAACACTTGGGAGATTCGGGCCATGGCGATCAGGTGCTGCTCGATGGGCTGGAGAATCTGGAGTGCTTCCGGGATTGGTGGCAGGACCGGCAAAAGGATCTTGACAGTCTTTTCACGACAATTCTTGCACAACATCTTTCCTGTCGGTTTGGCCGGTCTGCAGTGCCTGCCTGTCGTGAGGATTCGGCACCCCTCACATATCCTGGACAATCCAAACCTTCCCCAGCTTCGGGTGAAGGCATGGTAGTGGGCCTGTGCACGTTCGGGACTCAGCACATCCTCATTTGGAAAGGGATAGCCTTGCTGCTGGAGCTGCGTTGCAACAGGCTTTGGTCCGCGGCTGCCCATGCCTTCCTCGGCCCTCTCGACCTGCAGCTCACGCCTCTGCGTCCGTCCACTTTCTTCTTCTTTTGGACGTCCTCCTGAGCCAGGCATGGGTCCACGGCTGCTCGCTCCCTCCTCCGCCCTCTGGGCCTGCAGCTCACGCCTCTGTGAGCGTCCACTTTCTTCTTCTTCTGGGCGTCCTCCTGAGCCAGGCTTGGGTCCACGGCTGCCCACTCCCTCCTCCACCCTTTCGGCCTGCCGCTCACGCTTCTTTCCTCGCGTGCTCACTGCCGCAGGAACAGGTCCACACCTGCCTGCTCCTTGCGCTGCTCGCTCTTGCTGTCGAGCCCTTTTCTCTGTGCTCTGCTGGGCTAACCGCTCTTCCTTTTCGGCTTGGCGGCATTGTGGGTTACTGCACCATCCCTGTCCTCGTCCACTCCTGTTTCCCACGCCGCATCGCTGGCAGGGTGCCATGGCAAATGCTAAACACGGCTGAATCCGAAACCGTCTACAGTCTACAGTGCAACTCATTGACAAACACAAGCTGCGCAGAGGCTGTAAAAGTTCAACAATGGATCAACGGAGGTTGCAAGATTTCGCAGAAGAAGGTAAGTGTGTGTCTGCCATTGCTCCGCAGGAGCCCTAATATATGCAGACATGGTTTTCTTCGGCGATTGTTTGGAGCAGTGAATCGGCCAGACGGCGTTTTTCACGCACAGCCTGTGCAACGGATCAAATTTGCGTGCTGAAAACGATTGCACACAGACGACGTCATTGTCATCGGCTCTATTCAGCAGGTCGAGCCAAGCCCAGGCATCTGTGATCACGTCGCTGCCACAAACTAGCTTGGTCGTTTCCAAGCGTATTGGGCCCACATGAGAAGCATCCAGGTCGTGTAGAAGCACTTCCCTTGGAGGGCGGTTCTCAAGAAATTGTGCTGGAGTGGGTTTTCCTGTGCGTTTTCTTCTTGAACGCAGCTCCTGTAGGGAAAGTATCACATCCGATTCGTTGTTGTTTCTTGCGTGCAGTTCAGCTAGTTCTGCCTCTCGATACGAGCCGAAACGTTCTGGTACAACTGGGCATGGACTTGAGCAGTGCAGCATCTGTCCGTCGATGTTCCGGTACTGCACTTGCATCTTTGCCATTCGCTTCTCCAGTTCCATTTCTTGCTGAAACATTTCCTGGTCCTGCGCGTCTTGCATCAGGATTGCTATCTCGATCGGATCTGACTCCCATCTGGCCATCTCGCGCATGACAAATTCTGCTTCCAGCATGGCCTGCTCGAGCTCGTACTCCTTGATTTGGTCCTCGTAGTCATCCTGTTCGGAATCGTGAATGGAGTGGTCCTCTTCCATGTCTTGGGACATGGCCGTCGCGCCAGTCGACCTGAGGAACAAGGTACGCATGCATTGAACGACCGGAAGCGACGACCAGTTAAGGCTCGTGCCTGGAGCTGAGATGGTTGTCCAGGTGGAAGTGGGCGGGACACGGTCCTAGACTTGACTCTTGATATTTGGGCCTAAGCGCACGGCGGCTGTGTTTGGGAAAAAAGCTACGTGTGAGCTGCTGCAGCGACAGCAACATGACTCGATCATGTTTCGTTTGGAGGTCACTCCACTCCTCTTTTTCAGTCAGCAAGCTGGCAGTGATGTGGCCATTCTGTGAAACTAATATTGCGTTGCCTCCTGGCAGACAGTACTAGGAATCTAAGCTCAGCAATTGCATCCTAGCACAATTCAGGTCTGGTGGCAATTCTTCTGCTAGTGCGGCTGGCTGCCTTCATAAAATGCACCAGGATAAGGATTTCCAGTTCTTGGAAGGCCTTTCCAGGTAGTTCTCCTTCATGAAATGCACCAGGCGACCTTTCCAGGTAGTTCTCCTTCATAAAATGCACCAGGATAGCGAGTTCCAGCTCTTGGAGGGCCTTGCCAGGTACAAAATGCAGCAGGATAAGGATTTCCAGCTCTTGGAGGGCCTTTCCAGGTACTTGTTGACAAAAATGCACAGGGCCTCTGTGAAAGCAGCCAAGGAGCTTTGCATTCCCTTCCCTAATTGGGTCAGGATGTGGTCAGGGCCTGTGTGAATGCAGCCAAGCATTTGCCTCCCTAATTGGGTCGGGCTGTGATCAGGGCCTGTGTGAATGCAGCCAAGGAGCCTTGCATTGCCCTCCCTAATTGGGTCGGGATGTGATCAGGGCCTGTGTGAATGCAGCCAAGTAGCCTTGCATTCCCCTCCCTAATTGGGTTGGGATGTGATCAGGGCCTGTGTGAATGCAGCCCAGGAGCCTTGCATTCCCTTCCCTGCGTTCCCTTCCCTAATTGGGTCAGGATGTGATCCGGGCCTGTGTGAATGCAGCCAAGGAGACAAGGAGCATTGGTGTGAATGCAGCCAAGGAGCCTTGCATTCCCCTCCTATTTGGGTCGGGATGTGATCAGGGCCTGTGTGAATGCAGGCAACCTTGCCATCCCTTCCCTAATCAGGTCAGGATGTGATTCACCAGGATAAGGATTTCCAGGTCTTGGAAAGTTCTCCTTCATAAAATGCAACAGGATGAGGATTTCCAGGTCTTGGAAAGCCTTTCCATGTAGTTCTCCTTCATGAAATGCACCAGGATAAGGGTTTCCAGCTCTTGATGCACCAGGATAAGCCCAGCTCTTGAAAGGCCTTGCCAGGTAATTCTCCTTCATAAGATGCACCAGTATAAGGATTTCCAGCTCTTGGAAGGCCTTTTCAGGTAGTTCTCCTTCAAAACATGCACCAGTATAAGGATTTCCAGCTCTTGGAAGGCCTTGCCAAGTAGTTCTCCTTAAGGATTTCTAGCTCTTGGAAGGCCTTGCCAGGTAGTTCTCCTTCATAAAATGCACCAGGATAAGGATTTCCAGCTCTTGGAAGGCCTTGCCAGGTAGTTCTCCTTCATAAAATGGACCAGGATAAGGATTTCCAGCTCTTGGAAGGCCTTGCCAGGTAGTTCTCCTTCATAAAATGCACCAGGATGAGGATTCCAGCTCTTGGAAGGCCTTTCCAGGTAGTTCTCCTTCATAAAATGCACCAGGATAAGGATTTCCAGCTCTTGGAAGGCGTTGCCAGGTAGTTCTCCTTCATAAAATGCACCAGGATAAGGATTTCCAGCTCTTGGAAAGCGTTGCCAGGTAGTTCTCCTTCATAAAATGCACCAGGATAAGGATTTCCAGCTCTTGGATGGCTGCCAGGTAGTTCCCCTTCATAAAATGCACCAGGATAAGGATTTCCAGCTCTTAAAAGGCCTTGCCAGGTGGTGCTCCTTCATAAAATGCACCAGGATAAGGATTTCCAGCTCTTGGAAGGCCTTGCCAGGTAGTTACCCTTCATAAAATGCACCGGGATAAGGATTTCCGCTCGTGGAAGGCCTTGAAATGCACCAGGATAAGGATTTCCAGCTTTTGGAAGGCCTTGCCAGGTAGTTCTCCTTCATAAAATGCACCAGGATAAGGATTTCCAGCTCTTGGAAGGCGTTGCCAGGTAGTTCTCCTTCATAAAATGCACCAGGATAAGGATTTCCAGCTCTTAAAAGGCCTTGCCAGGTGGTGCTCCTTCATAAAATGCACCAGGATAAGGATTTCCAGCTCTTGGAAGGCCTTGCCAGGTAGTTCTCCCAGAAAATGCACCGGGATAAGGATTTCCGCTCGTGGAAGGCCTTGCCAGGTAGTTCTCCTTCATAAAATGCACCAGGATAAGGATTTCCAGCTTTCGGAAGGCCTTGCCAGGTAGTTCTCCTTCATAAAATGCACCAGGATAAGGATTTCCAGCTCTTGGAAGGCGTTGCTAGTTCTCCTTCATAAAATGTACCAGGATAAGGATTTCCAGCTCTTGGAAGGCCTTGCCAGGTAGTTCTCCTTCATAAAATGCACCAGGATAAGGATTTCCAGCTCTTGGAAGGCCTTGCCAGGTAGTTCTCCTTCATAAAATGCACCAGGATAAGGATTTCCAGCTCTTGGAAGGCGTTGCCAGGTAGTTCTCCTTCATAAAATGCACCAGGATAACGATTGCCAGCTCTTGGAAGGCCTTTCCAGGTAATTCTCCTTCATAAAATGCACCAGGATAAGGATTTCCAGCTCGCAGAGGCCTTTCCAAGTAGTTCTCCTTCATAAAATGCACCAGGATAAGGATTTCCAGCTCTCCAGGTAGTTTTCCTTCCTTCCAGCTCGCGGAAGGCCTTGCCAGGTAGTTCTCCTTCATAAAATGCACCAGGATAAGGATTTCCAGCTCTCGGAAGGCCTTTCCAGGTACTTCTCCTTCGTAAAATGCACCAGGATAAGGATTTCCAGTTCGCGGAAGGCCTTTCCAGGTAGTTCTCCTTCATAAAATACACCAGGATAAGGATTTCCAGCTCTTGGAAGGCGTTGCCAGGTAGTTCTCCTTCATAAAATGCACCAGGATAAGGATTTCCAGCTTGTGGAAGGCCTTTCCAGGTAGTTCTCCTTCATAAAATGCACCAGGATAAGGATTTCCAGCTCTTGGAATGCCTTTCCAGGTAGTTCACCTTTACAAAATGTGGGTCGGGGTGTGATCCGGGCCTGTGTAAATGCAGCCGAGGAGCCTTTGCATTCCCCTCCCTAATTGGGTCGGGTGTGATCAGGGCCTGTGTAAATGCAGTTCAGAAATACAGCTCAAAACATGCTTCCAGGACGGTCTGCAGCCAGGCTTGGTCTTCTCTACAGAATGCTCAGCGATAAGCAATCTCAGGTGCTGTTTGGGGGTTTGAAATGGGTTTTCGGAAATACAGCTCAAAACATGCTTCCAGGACTGTCTGCAGCCAGGCTTGCTCTTCTCTAAAGAATGCTCAGCGATAAGCAATCTCAGGCGCTGTTTGGGGGTTTGAAATGGGCTTTCGGAAATACAGCTCAAAACATGCTTCCAGGACTGTCTGCAGCCAGGCTTGCTCTTCTCTAGAGAATGCTCAGCGATAAGCAATCTCAGGTGCTGTTTGGGAGTTTGAAACGAGCTTTCAGAAATACAGCTCAAAACATGCTTCCAGCACGGTCTGCAGCCAGGCTTGGTCTTCTCTAAAGAATGCTCAGCGATAAGCAATCTCAGGTGCTGTTTGGGGGTTTGAAATGGGCTTTCGGAAATACAGCTCAAAATATGCTTCCAGGACTGTCTGCCAGGATGAGGATTTCCAGCTGTTGGAAAGCGTTGCTAGGTAGTTCTCCTTCCAGGATAAGGATTTCCAGCTCTTGGAAGGCCTTGCCAGGTAGTTCTCCTTGAAAAAATGCACCAGGGTAAGGATTTCCAGCTCTTGGAAGGCCTTGCCAGGTAGTTCTCCTTCATAAAATGCACCAGGATAAGGATTTCCAGCTCTTAAAAGGCCTTGCCAGGCGGTGCTCCTTCATAAAATGCACCAGGATAAGGATTTCCAGCTCTTGGAAGGCCTTGCCAGGTAGTTCTCCTTCATAAATGCAACGGGATAAGGATTTCCGCTCGTGGAAGGCCTTGAAATGCACCAGGATAAGGATTTCCAGCTTTTGGAAGGCCTTGCCAGGTAGTTCTCCTTCATAAAATGCACCAGGATAAGGATTTCCAGCTCTTGGAAGGCCTTGCCAGGTAGTTCTCCTTCATAAAATGCACCAGGATAAGGATTTCCAGCTCTTGGAAGGCCTTGCCAGGTAGTTCTCCTTCATAAAATGCACCAGGATAAGGATTTCCAGCTCTTGGAAGGCCTTGCCAGGTAGTTCTCCTTCATAAAATGCACCAGGATAAGGATTTCCAGCTCTTGGAAGGCGTTGCCAGGTAGTTCTCCTTCATAAAATGCCCCAGGATAACGATTGCCAGCTCTTGGATGGCTGCCAGGTAGTTCCCCTTCATAAAATGCACCAGGATAAGGATTTCCAGCTCGCAGAGGCCTTTCCAAGTAGTTCTCCTTCATAAAATGCACCAGGATAAGGATTTCCAGCTCGCGCAAGGACTTTCCAGGTAGTTTTCCTTCCTTCTCGGAAGGCCTTTCCAGGTACTTCTCCTTCGTAAAATGCACCAGGATAAGGATTTCCAGTTCGCGGAAGGCCTTTCCAGGTAGTTCTCCTTCATAAAATGCACCAGGATAAGGATTTCCAGCTCTTGGAAGGCATTGCCAGGTAGTTCTCCTTCATAAAATGCACCAGGATAAGGATTTCCAGCTTGTGGAAGGCCTTTCCAGGTAGTTCTCCTTCATAAAATGCACCAGGATAAGGATTTCCAGCTCTTGGAATGCCTTTCCAGGTAGTTCACCTTTACAAAATGTGGGTCGGGGTGTGATCCGGGCCTGTGTAAATTCTTGCATTCCCCTCCCTAATTGGGTCGGGTGTGATCAGGGCCTGTGTAAATGCAGTTCAGAAATACAGCTCAAAACATGCTTCCAGGACGGTCTGCAGCCAGGCTTGGTCTTCTCTAAAGAATGCTCAGCGATAAGCAATCTCAGGTGCTGTTTGGGGGTTTGAAATGGGCTTTCGGAAATACAGCTCAAAACATGCTTCCAGGACTGTCTGCAGCCAGGCTTGCTCTTCTCTAAAGAATGCTCAGCGATAAGCAATCTCAGGTGCTGTTTGGGGGTTTGAAATGGGCTTTCGGAAATACAGCTCAAAACATGCTTCCAGGACTGTCTGCAGCCAGGCTTGCTCTTCTCTAGAGAATGCTCAGCGATAAGCAATCTCAGGTGCTGTTTTGGAGTTTGAAACGAGCTTTCAGAAATACAGCTCAAAACATGCTTCCAGCACGGTCTGCAGCCAGGCTTGGTCTTCTCTAAAGAATGCTCAGCGATAAGCAATCTCAGGTGCTGTTTGGGGGTTTGAAATGGGCTTTCGGAAATCCAGCTCAAAATATGCTTCCAGGACTGTCTGCCAGGATGAGGATTTCCAGCTCTTGGAAAGCGTTGCTAGGTAGTTCTCCTTCCAGGATAAGGATTTCCAGCTCTTGGAAGGCCTTGCCAGGTAGTTCTCCTTGAAAAAATGCAGCAGGGTAAGGGTTTCCAGCTCTTGGAAGGCCTTGCCAGGTAGTTCTCCTTCATAAAATGCACCAGGATAAGGATTTCCAGCTCTTAAAAGGCCTTGCCAGGTGGTGCTCCTTCATAAAATGCACCAGGATGAGGATTTCCAGCTCTTGGAAGGCCTTGCCAGGTAGTTCTCCTTCATAAAATGCACCGGGATAAGGATTTCCGCTCGTGGAAGGCCTTGCCAGGTAGTTCTCCTTCATAAAATGCACCAGGATAAGGATTTCCAGCTTTTGGAAGGCCTTGCCAGGTAGTAAAATGCACCAGGATAAGGATTTCTAGCTCTTGGAAGGCGTTGCCAGGTAGTTCTCCTTCATAAAATGTACCAGGATAAGGATTTCCAGCTCTTGGAAGGCCTTGCCAGGTAGTTCTCCTTCATAAAATGCACCAGGATAAGGATTTCCAGCTCTTGGAAGGCCTTGCCAGGTAGTTCTCCTTCATAAAATGCACCAGGATAAGGATTTCCAGCTCTTGGAAGGCGTTGCCAGGTAGTTCTCCTTCATAAAATGCCTCAGGATAACGATTGCCAGCTCTTGGAAGGCCTTTCCAGGTAGTTCTCCTTCATAAAATGCACCAGGATAAGGATTTCCAGCTCGCAGAGGCCTTTCCAAGTAGTTCTCCGTCATAAAATGCACCAGGATAAGGATTTCCAGCTCGCGCAAGGACTTTCCAGATAGTTTTCCTTCCTTCCAGTTCGCGGAAGGCCATTCCAGGTAGTTCTCCTTCATAAAATGCACCAGGATAAGGATTTCCAGCTCTCGGAAGGCCTTTCCAGGTACTTCTCCTTCGTAAAATGCACCAGGATAAGGATTTCCAGTTCGCGGAAGGCCTTTCCAGGTAGTTCTCCTTCATAAAATGCACCAGGATAAGGATTTCCAGCTCTTGGAAGGCGTTGCCAGGTAGTTCTCCTTCATAAAATGCACCAGGATAAGGATTTCCAGTTTGTGGAAGGCCTTTCCAGGTAGTTCTCCTTTATAAAATGCACCAGGATAAGGATTTCCAGCTCTCCAGGTAGTTCACCTTTACAAAATGTGGGTCGGGGTGTGATCCGGGCCTGTGTAAATTCTTGCATTCCCCTCCCTAATTGGGTCGGGTGTGATCAGGGCCTGTGTAAATGCAGTTCAGAAATACAGCTTAAAACATGCTTCCAGGACGGTCTGCAGCCAGGCTTGGTCTTCTCTAAAGAATGCTCAGCAATAAGCAATCTCAGGTGCTGTTTGGGGGTTTGAAATGGGCTTTCGGAAATACAGCTCAAAACATGCTTCCAGGACTGTCTGCAGCCAGGCTTGCTCTTCTCTAAAGAATGCTCAGCGATAAGCAATCTCAGGTGCTGTTTGGGGGTTTGAAATGGGCTTTCGGAAATACAGCTCAAAACATGCTTCCAGGACTGTCTGCAGCCAGGCTTGCTCTTCTCTAGAGAATGCTCAGCGATAAGCAATCTCAGGTGCTGTTTGGGAGTTTGAAACGGGCTTTCAGAAATACAGCTCAAAACATGCTTCCAGCTCTTCATCAGGGCCTGTGCAACTGCGGCCAAGAAGCCTTGCGTTCCCTTTCCTAGCAAACGTGGCTGCACCCTTTCAGGTTGCCAGCTGGGATTTGCAGCCGAGTCGCCTGGAATTCTCTTCATTGGTTGGCGATAAGCTTTCCAGCTGAGATTTGCAGCCGAGTCGCCCGGGATTCTCCTTAATTGGTTGGCGATAAGCTTTCCAGCTGAGATTTGCAGCCGAGTGCCTGGGATTCTCCTTAATTGTTTGGCGATAAGCTTTCCAGCTGGGATTTGCAGCCGAGTCGCTCCTTAATTGGATGGCGATAGGGGCCATGACAGCGTGCGGCGGCGAGGCGACGACGTCCTCTTCCTCGGCTTCTTGTCGGCTTTCGTCTGCCTAGCCAAACGACAGTGTGCTTATGTAGTCCCAGCAATTATCGATCAAAACTCCGACAGCACGTGCCTGAAGAAACCAGCTTTTGGGCACCGTGGGTGCCATGATTCCGTAATCGGAGACGACAAGGCGTTGCATGATGAATGGTGTGATTACAGGTTTGTCTGAACCAAAAGCTTTGCTAGAGAGAGAAAGGTTCGCTGGTGCGAGAAGCTTGCCTGCAGACGCCGTGTCGTGCGTGGCTCTCAAAACCAGGCTAGCTGCTTTTTTTCATGACAAGCAAGCCTGCCTTCTGCGCCTTGGCAGCGCACCAAGATAAGCATTGCCGGTTTGCCAGCTCACGCAAGGCATTTCCAGGTAGTTCTCCTTCGTAGAATACACCAGGACAAGGATTTCCGAAAAGGATTTCCAGGTCTTGGAAGCCTTTCCAGATAGTTCTGCTTCACAAAACGTAGCGGGATAAGGATTTCCAGGTCTTGGAAGGCCTTTCCAGGTAGTTCTTCTTCATAAAATGCACCGTCGGGATGTGATCAGGGCCTGTGTAAATGCAGCCGAGGAGCCTTGCGTTCCCCTCCCTAATTGGGTCAGGATGTGATCAGGGCCTGGGTAAATGCAGCCAAGGAGCCTTGCATTCCCCTCCCTAATTGGGTCGGGATGTGATCAGGGCTTGTGTAAATGCAGCCGAGGAGCCTTTGCATTCCCCTCCCTAATAGGGTCGGGATGTGATCAAGGCCTGTGTAAATGCAGCCAAGGAGCCTTGCATTCCCCTCCCTAATAGGGTCGGGATGTGATCAGGGCTTGTGTAAATGCAGCCGAGGAGCCTTGCATTCACCTCCCTAATTGGGTCAGGATGTGATCAGGGCCTGTGTAAATGCAGCCAAGGAGCCTTGCATTCCCCGACCCAAATTGGGTCGGGATGTGATCAGGGCTTGTGTAAATGCAGCCGAGGAGCCTTTGCATTCCCCTCCCTAATTGGGTCGGGATGTGATCAGGGCCTGTGTAAATGCAGCCGAGGAGCCTTGCATTCCCCTCCCTAATAGGGTCGGGATGTGATCAGGGCCTGTGTAAATGCAGCCGAGGAGCCTTGCATTCACCTCCCTAATTGGGTCAGGATGTGATCAGGGCCTGTGTAAATGCAGCCAAGGAGCCTTGCATTCCCCTACCCTAATTGGGTCGGGATGTGATCAGGGTTTGTGTAAATGCAGCCGAGGAGCCTTTGCATTCCCCTCCCTAATTGGGCCGGGATGTGATCAGGGCCTGTGTAAATGCAGCCGAGGAGCCTTGCATTCCCCTCCCTAATTGGGTCGGGATGTGATCAGGGCCTGTGTAAATGCAGCCAAGGAGCCTTGCATTCCCCTCCCTAATTGGGTCCTTGCATTCCCCTCCCTAATTGGGTCAGGATGTGATCAGGGCCTTTGATCAGGGCCTGTGTAAAACGCAGCCGAGGAGCCTTGCATTCCCCTCCCTAATTGGGTCAGGATGTGATCAGGGCTTGTGTAAATGCAGCCAAGGAGCCTTGCATTCCCCTCCCTAATTGGGCCGGGATGTGATCAGGGCTTGTGTAAATGCAGCCGAGGAGCCTTGCATTCCCCTCCCTAATTGGGTCGGGATGTGGCTTGTGTAAATGCAGCCGAGGAGCCTTGCATCCCCCTCCATAATTGGGTCGGGATGTGATCAGGGCTTGTGTAAATGCAGCCGAGCAGCCTTTGCATTCCCCTCCCTAATTGGGTCGGGATGTGATCAGGGCCTGTGTAAATGCAGCCAAGGAGCCTTTGCATTCCCTTCCCTAATTGAGTCAGAATGTGATCAGGGCCTGTGTAAATGCAGCCAAGGAGCCTTGCATTCCCCTCCTTAATTGGGTCGGCATGTGATGAGGGCTTTTGTAAATGCAGCCGAGGAGCTTTTGCATTCACCTTCCTAATTGGGTGATCAGGGCCTGTGTAAATGCAGCCGAGGAGCCTTGCATTCCCCTCCCTAATTGGGTCAGGATGTGGTCAGGGCCTGTGTAAATGCAGCCGAGGAGCCTTGCATTTGTAATTGGGTCGGGATGTGGCTTGTGTAAATGCAGCCGAGGAGCCTTTGCATTCCCCTCCCTAATTGGGTCGGGATATGATCAGGGCCTGTGTAAATGCAGCCGAGGAGCCTTTGCATTCCCCTCCCTAATTGGGTCGGGATGTGGTCAGGGCCTGTGTACATGCAGCCAAGGAGCCTTGCATTCCCCTCCCTAATTGGGTCGGGATGTGATGAGGGCTTGTGTAAATGCAGCCAAGGAGCCTTGCGTTCCCCTCCCTAATTGGGTCGGGATGTGATCAGGGCCTGTGTAAATGCAGCCGAGGAGCCTTTGCATTCCCCTCCCTAATTGGGTCGGGATAAATGCAGCCAAGGAGCCTTGCATTCCCCTCCCTAATTGGGTCGGGATGTGACTGGGGCTTGTGTAAATGCAGCCGAGGAGCCTTTGCATTCCCCTCCCTAATTGGGTCGGGATGTGATCAGGGCCTGTGTAAATGCAGCCGCGGGGCCTTGCATTCCCCTCCCTAATTGGGTCAGGATGTGATCCATGTGTAAATGCAGCCAAGCAGCCTTGCATTCCTCTCCTTAATTGGGTCAGGATGTGATCAGGGCCTGTGTAAATGCAGCCGAGGAGCCTTTGCATCCCCCTCCCTAATTGGGTCGGGATGTGATCAGGGCCTGTGTAAATGCAGCCGAGGAGCCTTGCATTCCCCTCCCTAATTGGGTCAGGATGTGATCAGGGCCTGTGTAAATGCAGCCAAGCAGCCTTGCATTCCTCTCCTTAATTGGGTCGGGATGTGATCAGGGCTAGTGTAAATGCAGCCGAGGAGCCTTTGCATTCCCCTCCCTAATTGGGTCGGGATGTGATCAGGGCCTGTGTAAATGCAGCCGAGGAGCCTTGCATTCCCCTCCCTAATTGGGTCAGGATGTGATCAGGGCCTGTGTAAATGCAGCCGAGGAGCTTTTGCATTCACCTTCCTAATTGGGTCGGGATGTGATCAGGGCCTGTGTAAATGCAGCCGAGGAGCCTTTGCATTCCCCTCCCTAATTGGGTCGGGATGTGATCAGGGCCTGTGTAAAACGCAGCCGAGGAGCCTTGCATTCCCCTCCCTAATTGGGTCAGGATGTGATCAGGGCCTGTGTAAATGCAGCCAAGGAGCCTTGCATTCCCCTCCCTAATTGAGTCGGGATGTGATCAGGGCTTGTGTAAATGCAGCCGAGGAGCCTTTGCATTCCCCTCCCTAATTGGGTCGGGATGTGATCAGGGCCTGTGTAAATGCAGCCGAGGAGCCTTGCATTCCCCTCCCTAATTGGGTCAGGATGTGATCAGGGCCTGTGTAAATGCAGCCAAGGAGCCTTGCATTCCCCTCCCTAATTGGGTCGGCATGTGATCAGGGCTTGTGTAAATGGAGGCGAGGAGCCTTTGCATTCCCCTCCCTAATTGGGCCGGGATGTGATCAGGCCTGTGAAATGCAGCCGAGGGGCCTTGCATTCCCCTCCCTAATTGGGTCGGGATGTGGTCGGGGCCTGTGTAAATGCAGCCGAGGAGCCTTGCGTTCCCCTCCCTAATTGGGTCGGGATGTGATCAGGGCTTGTGTAAATGCAGCCGAGGAGCCTTTGCATTCCCCTCCCTAATTGGGTCGGGATGTGATCAGGGCCTGTGTAAATGCAGCCGAGGAGCCTTGCATTCCCCTCCCTAATTGGGTCGGGATGTGGTCGGGGCCTGTGTAAATGCAGCCGAGGAGCCTTTGCATTCCCGTCCCTAATTGGGTCGGGATGTGATCAGGGCCTGTGTACATGCAGCCGAGGAGCCTTGCATTCCCCTCCCTGATTGGTCAGGGTTTGGTCGGGGCCTGTGTAAATGCAGCCGAGGAGCCTTGCATTCCCCTCCCTAATTGAGTCGGGATGTGATCAGGGCTTGTGTAAATGCAGCCGAGGAGCCTTTGCATTCCCCTCCCTAATTGGGTCGGGATGTGATCAGGGCCTGTGTAAATGCAGCCAAGGAGCCTTTGCATTCCCCTCCCTAATTGAGTCAGAATGTGATCAGGGCCTGTGTAAATGCAGCCAAGGAGCCTTGCATTCCCCTCCCTAATTGGGTCGGGATGTGATGAGGGCCTGTGTAAATGCAGCCGAGGAGCTTTTGCATTCACCTTCCTAATTGGGTCGGGATGTGATCAGGGCCTGTGTAAATGCAGCCGAGGAGCCTTGCATTCACCTCCCTAATTGGGTCAGGATGTCATCAGGGCCTGTGTAAATGCAGCCAAGCAGCCTTGCATATGTGATCAGGGCCTGTGTGAATGCAGCCTTGCATTCCCCTCCCTATTTGGGTCCGGCTGTGATCAAAGCCTGTGTGTTCTCCTTCATAAAATGCACCAGGATAAGGATTGCCAGCTCTTGGAAGGCCTTTCCAGGTAGTTCTCCTTCATAAAATGCACCAGGATAAGGATTTCCAGCTCTTAAAAGGCTTTGCCAGGTGGTGCTCCTTCATAAAATGCACCAGGATAAGGATTTCCAGCTCTTGGAAGGCTTCCAGGTAGTTCTCCTTCATAAAATGCACCAGGATAAGGAGCTCGTGGAAGGCCTTTCCAGGTAGCTCTCCTTCATAAAATGCACCAGGATATGGATTTCCAGCTCGCGGAAGGCTTTCCAAGCAGTTCTCCTTCAAAAAATGCACCAGGATAAGCATTTCCAGCTTGCGGAAGGCCTTTCCAGGTAGTTCTCCTTCATAAAATGCACCAGGATAAGGATTTCCAGCTCTTTTCCAGGTAGTTCTCCTTCATAAAATGCACCAGGATAAGGATTTCCAGCTCGCGGAAGGCCTTTCCAGGTAGTTCTCCTTCATAAAATGCACCAGGATAAGGATTTCCAGCTCGCGGAAAGCCTTGCCAGGTAGTTCTCCTTCATAAATGCACCAGGATAAGGATTTCCAGCTCTTGGAACGCCTGTCCAGGTAGTTCACCTTCACAAAAATGTGGGCTTGCGTTCCCCTCCCTAATTGGGTCGGGATGTGATCAGGGCCTGTGTAAATGCAGCCAAGGAGCCTTGCGTTTCCCTCCTTAATTGGGTCGGGATGCCGAATTGGGTCGGAATGTGATCAGGGCTGTGTAGACGCAGCCAAGGAGCTTTGCATTCCCCTCCTTAATTGCCACGGAGCCTATCATTCCCCTCCCTAATTGGGTCACGAAAGCCTGTGTAAATGCAGCCAAGGAGCCTTGCATTCCCTTCTAATTTGGGGCCGGATGTGGTGTGACTGCAGCCAAGGAGCCTTGCATTCCCTTCCCGAATTGGGTCCGGATGTGATCAGGGCCTGTGTGAATGCAGCCAAGAAGCATTGCATTCCCTTCCCTAATTGGGTCGGGATGTGATCAAGGCCTGTGAAAATGCTGCCAAGGAGGCTTGTGTTCATCTCCCTAATTGGGTCGGGATGTGATCAAGGCCTGTCTAAACGCAGCCAAGCAGCCTTGCATTCCCCTCCCTAATTGAGTCGGGATGTGACCAGGGCCTGTGTAAATGCAGCCAAGGAGCCTTTGTATTCACCTCCCTAATTGGGTCGGGATGTGATCAAGACCTGTGTAAATGCAGCCAAGGAGCCTTGTGATTCTCCCTAATTGGGTCGGGATGTGATCAGGGCCTGTGTAAATGCAGCCAAGGAGCCTTGCATTCCCCTCCCTAATTGGGTCGGGATGTGATCAGGGCCTGTGTAAATGCAGCCATTCCCCTCCCTAATTGGGTCGGGATGTGACCAGGGCCTGTGTAAATGCAGCCAAGGAGCCTTTGTATTTACCTCCCTAATTGGGTCGGGATGTGATCAAGGGCTGTGTAAATGCAGCCAAGGAGCCTTGTGTTTCTCTCCCTAATTGGGTCAGGATGTGATCAGGGCCTGTGTAAATGCAGCCAAGGAGCCTTGTATTCCCCTCCCTAATTGGGTCGGGATGTGATCAGGGCCTGTGTAACTGCCGCCAAGGAGCCTTTGTATTCACCTCCCTAATTGGGTCGGGATGTGATCAAGGCCTGTGTAAATGCAGCCAAGGAGCCTTGTGATTCTCCCTAATTGGGTCGGGATGTGATCAGGGCCTGTGTAAATGCAGCCAAGGAGCCTTGCATTCCCCTCCCTAATTGGGTCGGGATGTGATCAGGGCCTGTGTGAATGCTGCCAAGGAGCCTTTGTAGTCACCTCCCTAATTGGGTCGGGATGTGATCAAGGCCTGTGTAAATGCAGCCAAGGAGCCTTTTGTTTCTCTCCCTAATTGGGTCAGGATGTGATCAGGGCCTGTGTAAATGCAGCCAAGGAGCCTTGTGTTCACCTCCCGAATTGGGTCAGGATGTGATCAGGGCCTGTGTAAATGCAGCCCAGGAGCCTTTGTATTCACCTCCCTAATTGGGTCGGGATGTGATCCGGGCCTGTGTAAATGCAGCCAAGGAGCCTTGCGTTCCCCTCCCTAATTGGGTCGGGATGTGATGAGGGCCTGTGTAAATGCAGCCATGGAGCCTTTGCGTTCCCCTCCCTAATTGGGTCGGGATGTGATCAGGGCCTGTGTGAATGCTGCCAAGGAGCCTTTGTATTCACCTCCCTAATTGGGTCGGTATGTGAGCAGGGCTTATGTAACTGAAGGAGCCTTTGCGTTCCCCCCCCCCCCCCCCAACTGGGTCGGGAGCCTTGCATTCCAGGTCGGGATGTGATCAAAGCCTGTGTGAATACGAGCCTTGCGTTAGCCTCCTGAATTTGGGTCAGGGATCAGGGCTTGTGTGAATGCAATCAAGGAGCCTGGCCTTCTCCTCCCTAGTTGAGGTAACTAGTGAGCCAGGATAAGGGTTTGCAGGGGTCAACTGTGCCAATATGTTCAATTTACTTAAACCTCTTTGTCTGCAGGAATCGAGCTATTCGTAATGAAACACATACAATTTCTATTTATCCTGGTCTTGAGGGTTTGAGGGTTTAGGGTTTAGGGTTTAGGGTTTAGGGTTTAGGGTTTGGGGTTTGGGGTTTGGGTTTAGGGTTTAGGGTTTAGGGTTTAGGGTTTAGGGTTTAGGGTTTAGGGTTTAGGGTTTAGGGTTTAGGGTTTAGGGTTT
>CAJNDS010001228.1:0-27797 GCA_905221605.1 Symbiodinium natans | reverse complement strand
TGTTGTGCATTTTTGACCCGATGAAGGCGATGTTCCCTCAAGGGTTGGGCGTGCCTTACCAGGGCGGGAGAACACAACCGATGACCGCCTTAACAGCTGGCACGCAGTCTTCGACAAGTATAGTAGATACAGCAACGTCGCATTGCCAGGCCTGGACTCGTGCAGTTAAGGCCCGTCGGGGAGCGAGCTCGCGAGACCGTCAGCACGAAGCTTATCAGAAGGTTTTGCTCTTGCTCCAATCCTTTGCTAGTTTCTTTGACTTGTGCACTCTCATGGAGGATGATACAGAGACTGGTCAGGACTCATTGCAGGCGATTCTGGCTGGCAAATCCCCAGCCACAGTTTTGAAGCATGTGGGGCCAATTCGCACATTTTGTGAATGGCTGGTGAAGTCAGGGAACCTTCCTCCTTTTCCTGAAAAGGTCGTTTGGTCTTTTGTCAACTGCGTCTTGAAGCTGCCCCGAACGGCTGCATCCACTTTGGATACGTGTCTAAAGGCCATCAAATGGAGTTATCATGCCCTGGGATTGCGGGTACGTCTTGAAGTTTTTCAGAGTGCACGTGTCAACGGACTGGTGGCTAAAGCTCTGGCCAACAAGAGTCCATGGGACCCGGCTCCCCCTCTGCAGGTACACGAGGTGTTGCAGCTTCATGCAATCGCTCAGGATGAGGGCATCTCCCTTATCGATAGATGTGGTGCAGTTCATTTTCTGGCCATGCTTTACGGCAGAGCTAGAGCTTCTGATGTTCGTTGTATTCAACCTTTGATTATTGACAAGAGTGGTGCGGATTGGAGTCACGGTTTCATTGAACTAGGTACCCTCCACCATAAAACTTCACGGCTTGATGCTCAGCAACGCCGAATCCTTCCCTTGGTGATTCCGGGAATTGGTATTGCTAAAGTCCCGTTGGGACAACTGCTGCTGGAGTTGAGAGATGAAGCTGGGTTGCTGAATGATGGGATTGATGTCCCTTTCCTGCCGGCCCCTCGGCCTGATGGGAGTTGGTCTTCGGACCCCCTGTCATCTAGTGAAGTGACCCGCTGGCTGCGTTTTCTACTCCCTCGTCCTGATTCAGAAAAGCCATTGTCTAGTCATTCTCTCAAGGCGACCACCCTCGTGTGGTGCTCAAAATTCGGCATGCTGAGGGAGACTAAGCGCGTTCTTGGTCATCACGCTGACGCTGCTACAGGATCAGACGCGGTGTACGGTCGGGAGCTGCAGAGTGCTGCGTTGCGCGAGTATATCTTGTGAAACCCACTTCCATACGAAGACTTTCTTTACTTTTCGGGTCCGATTTGAGGGTTTTCTGCGGCAAACCCAGCGGCAGAACCCTTGGCAAAATCTAGGCCTGGCGACGAAATCAGCGGCAGAATGCTTGGCAGGATTTAGGGCTTGGGACAGAATTTGGGGAAATTTGGCGGCAAAATGCTTGGCAGGTTTCAGGCCTGACGACAGATGTTTGGGAAAATGTGCGGCAAAACGCTCGGCAGGATTTTGGCTTAAAGATGGAACTCGCTGCTGCAGTGTGCAGAATCGTGCCTCGAAAGTAAGAGACTGAGATATGATATCTTGGATCTCTGGATATCTGGATATCCTGGCTTCAGGATTAAGCTAATTAGAGACTTAGAGGCGATACTGTACTCGTGTCCACCCATGGCGCGATTCCACCAGCAGAAGAAGAGAAGATGGAAAACTGGGAAAACCTCATCGCAGCTGAACTGCAACAAATGTAACACATGCGACAAACGTACATGTTGTGTAAATTGCAAGCTTCAACAGATATGATTCATGATCTGATCATTTGATCTATGATATGACTCGACTTAGGCTGTGGTTGTTCCTCAACCTTAAGCGGGTGGCGCATGAAGCTGATTTGGCGGAGGCGGCTGACAGCAAGATCCGTGACAAAGTGGCTGAGATTCACTGGCATTGCCGCGCTTACATGTGTGAGAGATGCGCTCAAGCAGTCATCAAACGTTTGTCCCACGCTCTGGAGTCCTGAGACTCGAGTCGGCCAGTGCGGCCTGTTGGCCTTTCTATGGGTATCTCAGTCGGACTATCTGCTGCGCAAGGCTTCTGAGGATGCGGACATAGAAGAGCAAAGGGTAGAGGAGGGTAGGGGCAGGGGTGTTCGATGGGAGCCTCAAGTAGGGAGTGGGGATCGGGCTTTGCGTAGCTTGACATGGGCTTACTTTTCAGCAGTGGGCCATCCTTGGTGCTGGCAGCGTTTCCGGCTGCACTTGATCTCTTTTTTTCCTAATCAGATGACATGTGACATGTGCCGTGATGCGGCAGCGCGTCCCGGCTCACATGTTCAGAGGCCCTTTCGGGCTGTTCTGTAGGGTCACTTGGAGCATCGGACAAAACGTGTAAATGTAAATTGCAAACTCCAGGAATTTAGGGTCGTGAGTCGTGATTGTGCAAGCTCAGCAAGCTCTCCCATGCTTTTGCGCGCTGCGCTACGCATTCGGGGCGAGGCTTTGCCGCCAAGGCTGTCTCATGACTCCTGACTCACATCTGCTGCTGTAGAATTGAGGCGAGACTGTTGAGACTGAGACGAGAAATAGGCTGCCGGGCCACCGAAGCTTGCATTGCGCAGGTCTTCTTCCCCAAGATCGAGGTCGCCAGTTCGAGATGCGCGGGCTGATGCAGATGGTGGATCTGAATCTGTGAGTGTTGGAAGGATTGGAGGAGTTCTCGAAGACTTGCCGTTTGAAGTGCCCGTGCCACCAGTGCTGAACTGGGCTTCTCGGATGCTACATGCTGTGCAAGCTCAGCCCCCCCGGGTTGCTGAGCCAATTGTGACTAAGTCGCAACAGGCAAGTCATCACAGCGTGGGATTTTGTGTGTGAGCTAGTGCCCATCAGTAGCAGTAGGCAGTAGCAGTAGCGCGAGTTACTGAAGGTGCTGAGCTCTGCATGTTCTGGCTCGGGGGCTCCATCCTATGCAATGAGTCAGCTGCTCGACTCCGACTGCAGCTGCAGCTTTACCGAAATTAGTGCCTCGGAGATTCACGATACTCGCTCTTGTGAGAATTCCGTTTGCTTGGGTTTTTGTATCAGCCTGTGACAGAGACAGGGTCGTTGTCAGTGCTGCTACTTGTTACTGGATGGTTTGTCTTCTAGCTGGAGGATGCCACGCGGGCCTTCTTTAAGAACGAACATCGTCCAGTTCACTTGTATAGGGACATGCAGCAGCAGAATTCTGATTCGGCTTGGTGCTACCAGTGCTTCCGTACACACCGTCGGCCTGCTGACGAAGAAGATATTTACATATGTGGCTTTGTTTGCAAGAATTACAGTGCGGAGAACGCGAAAAAGAGTGATGCGCCCAACGTTGAGTCTTTGTTCACGGCTGGATCGTTCGAAGCCTGCCGGCACTTGCGCTAGGTTCCCAGAACGAACGACTTAGACAAAGACTAAAATTTCTTCTTCCCTGTTTCCACGCTCAGGAAAAACACGGGAAGACTTTCCTTGAAGCCAGTCGTCACATAAGGACATTCCGTCCTCGGCAGCGAGTTTGCAATTTTGTCTCCGGTGTACGGATTGCAGCTTTGACTTTGAGGATTGGAGTCATTCAGTCATTCAGCATTACTACTATATTATATTGTATTTACTATTTACCTTAGTAGAGACAGGTGAAGGAGTCGATGTGAGACGTGAGACAGTAGCGAAACAGTGAGAGAGAGAGAGAGAGAGAGAGAGAGAGAGAGAGAGAGAGAGAGAGAGAGAGAGAGAGAGAGAGAGAGAGAGAGAGAGAGAGAGCGAGCGAGCGAGCGAGCGAGCGAGCTGAGGAATGCGATTTTGGAAAACGTGACGGGATGCCTTCACCACAAGAGCCATGTTGCGGCGAGCTCGCAATATCAGGCCACCAGACTCAGAGACCTATTATAAATTATAAATTATGCAATTATGCTGCTTATACTTATGCTGCTGTACTTATGCTGCATGCGTCGCATGCGCAGCTTGTCAGCGCGGTCACCGCGTGGTTTCCACTTTGGCTGACAGAGGGAGAGGGAGAGAGCGAACGCAGGCGCTGCGGCAGTGGCACAGAGACTGTAGACTGTAGGCTACAGGCTATGGCATAGGTATCATAGGCATTCGTATAGGCTTATGTGGCAAGGACCTTTATGTTCTATTTGGCGCAGGGCTCTGTTTACCTTTATCCCATACTTAAATCGATACATATATATGTATATATACATACTTATGTACCATTTGGCTTTCGCTCTTGGTTACCAAATAATTTGCATATACCTTTACTTGACATGTCCGTTATCATACTTCAGAGCTTTCGTTTTCTCTCCGTGCACGATTGCCCAGGCCGAGATACCAGACATACCGCCCATAAAAGAAAAGAAGAGATAAAGAGAGAAAGAGAGACAAGAGAAGAGAGAGAGAGAGAGGAGGAGAGAGAGAGAGAGAGAGAGAGAGAGAGAGAGAGAGAGAAGGAGAGAGAGAGAGAGAAGAGGATGAGAGAGACTGAGAGAGAGAGAGAGATGGGAAAGATAGGAAAGAGAGCGAGGAGAGGGGTGGGGAGAGGAGAGAGAGCGAGAGAGAGAAAGAGAGAGAGAGAGAGAGAGAGAGAAAGAGAGAGAGAGAGAGAGAGCGAGAGCGAGAGCGAGAGAGACAGAGAGCGAGAGAGAGAGAGAGAGACAGAGAGAGACAGAGAGAGACAGAGAGATAGAATGAGCGTGAGAGTGACAATGAGAGTGAGAGGGGCACAGAAAGAAAGAGAAAGAGAAAGAGAAAGAGAAAGAGAAAGAGAAAGAGAAAGAGAAAGAGAAAGAGAAAGAGAAAAATAAAGAGAAAAGAGAAAGAGGAAAGGGAAACATAAAGAGAAAGAGCGAGAGAGAGACAGAGAGAGAGAGAGAGAGAGAGAGAGACAGAGAGAGAGAGAGAGAGAGAGACGAGAGAGAGAACGAGAGAGAGAGAGAAAGAGCGAGAGAGAGACAGAGAGAGAGAGAGAGAGAGAGAGAGAAAGGGAGGGAGGGAGAGGGTGAGAGGTGAAAAGAAAGAACGTATGCCTAAGCTGAATGAAAAAGAAGAAGTCCCTTTTTCCTCTGCGTTCCCACTTATCGCTTCCATTCCTATTCTTCTCTTAGTGTAGGGCATGGCACGAGGGAGGGGGTGAAAGCGGATGAGTGAAAGCGGCATAGGCGGGGCGAAATCGTCCTTTCGCTACTTTCTTCGCCCTTCTTTTGCTTTCTCATTTGAGAAGGGCGCGGAAAGGAGGGAAGGGTAGGGCGGAAAGGAGGGAAGGGTAGGGCGTGGAATGATGCGAGGGAAGGCAAAAGGGGACAAGAGAAAGTGAAAGTGTGAGAGAGAGAGAGAAGAACAAAAATCGCGCGAGAAAGAGAACATGGGAGACGAGGAAGGCTTCAGCAGAGAAAGCGAGAGAGCCACGAGTATGGCCCTATCCCATCCCAGTGTTACTGTATCTCAGGGGCCTCCGGGCCTCGCGGAGCCTGTAGGGGGCCTGCAGGGGCATCCAGAATTTTCTGGAAGCAACGGGCGTCCAACCCTTCCCCAGCCTGCCATGTGACATTGTGTCCTCCTCCCCTCCTGTTCCCTTCCTCACCCCCCTTCCCATACCCTTAAAAGACAAGAAAAGGAACGAAGAGAGCGAGAGAGTCTTTCATTCTTGCTCTTCCTGCTTCCACTTCCTCTTCAGTAAGAAACAAACAGATAAAGACAGGAGGAGGGGAAAGCCAACAGGCAGCAAAAGGCTGTTTTTTGTACTGACTTCCTCCTTCATTCACTTCATTGCTTCTCTCTTCTTCTCTATGTTTCTCTGTTTCTCGCTCTGTCTCCCTTCTCCGTCTGCGCTTATTCTTTCTGTATATTTATAGTTTCCCCATTCTTCTCACCTACATCCGTCCTTATGAACGTTTCGTTGCAGGTGTGCTCCTCACTGCCTATTTCTAAAGCCCTTTGCCATACGTCTGTTTCTCAGGAGCCTACAGGCGTTTCCAATGAGAGGCTTCCAGAGAGAGCTTCAAATCGGGAAGAGGGGCGAGAGAGGAAGACGCTTTCTACCCCTTTCGAATTTAAGAACAAAAAAAGAGTAAGGTAGACGGAACAAGGAGAACCCCTCTTTCTTTCTTGTCGTTCCCGTCTCCTCTCTTATCCTTGACCTACGTCTTGGAGGGGCTAGGAGAAATGGGGCACGGGATGGGGAGGAGCAAGCGGGAGGAGAATGAAGAGGAGAAGAGACAGGAAGGGGAGAGCGGGCGAGAGAGAGGGAGAGAGACTTTGAGAATGATACGATTAAAAAACGCAACAAGCGAAAATGAATGGTGGACAGAAAGGGAGTGGAGAAAGGGACGGTCTGAGTCTTTGGGGTCACTCTGAAAACAGCTTGGAGAGGACAGCTGCTTCTCTCTCCTTTTTTCTGTTTCTCTCTCTCTTGCTCCGCGTCTGTCGTTCTCCTTCCCTCGTTCTGTCAGTGATTTACACTCCTTTTCAATATCCGCCAGGGCCTGCAGTTTTCGCAGGGGGCTGCACCGAGGGGTTCCCTAAAAGGGCTTCCCAGGGGTTTGAGAGAAGATGGGACTGTGAGGAAGGCCCTGTCCTCCCATTTCCAAGAAGAGAACATTCATTTGCGTCGCTTTTATTATATTATTCTTCTCTTCACAGTGTTCTTTCATCCTCGGTTTCGTTCATTTAATATTTAATTTCACGCGATCGCTTATTTCATTCGCTCACTTGAAAATTTAATATTAAATTCTCTTCATATTATATTATTCCTCTCTTGTCAGTACCTTCACTCTTCCTTCTCATCCTTGACGTTCTGCTTCCATTTCCCTCTTGAAGGAGAACTCCTGCTCCTCTCTTGTCAGTACCTTTGTTCTTTCATTCACTGTTGAATGGCGCGTAAAAAAAACGGGAGGAGCGGGGAGGAAAGAGGAAAGAGCAAGAAGGAAGCGGGGAAGAGAAAGGAAGGAAGGAAGGAAGGCAGGAAGGAAGGAAGGAAGGAAGGAAGGAGGGAGAGAGGGTCAGAAAGAGAGAGAGAGGAAAAAAAAAAAAAAGACAGGAAAGAGAGAGAGGGAGGGAGAGAGAGAGAGAGAGAGAGAGAGAAAGAGAGAGAAAGAGAGAGAAAGAGAAAGAGAAAGAGAAAGAGAGGGAGAGAGAAACGATGAATAAAAGAAACACGCCGACCTATTTAACGTGTTTTGATTCTTTTAGAGGCTCCATAATGTAAACATTTTGAATATTTCAATTCAGCTGTTTATTTGTTATTTGGAAGGCTCAAGATATCAACATTTCGTAGAACACTTTAACTGAACGATGTAAACGGTTTCAGTTATGACATTACTTCAAACTGTTCAGTTTAGCGTGGAGACCTAAGACATCAAACAATGATATTTTTTGTTATCATGATATTCCTGCAGCCTGTTAAATATTTCAAACGATTGAAAAGTAAGAATTCAACAAAGTTAACGAACGCTTTTGTTTTGCAAACCTTCATGTGCCATCATTTTTAACGAAGGTCCGATTTGAAGCCTGATATGTCCTCAACATGTCAAAAGCGAAAAGTGTTTTTTTCCCTCAACCTGGTGCGCCTGTAACGTCAAAACGTCAGTTTTTCTGTAAACCCTAGTGTGTCCTCAACCTCAACAACGAAAGGGTTCTTGTACACCTTGGTGTGCCCTCATCCTCAAAACCAGCCTTAAGACCAACAAGTTTTTGACCCCTCGAGGGGCCCAGCCTTGAGAAAAAAAATTGTTTGACCCCTCGAGGGGCCCTGCCTTAAAACCCAGAACGTTTTGACCCCTCGAAGGACCCAGCCTTAAGAACAACAACTGTTTGGCCCTTCGAGGGGCCCAGCCTAAGACCAAAAACTTTCCGTAAGACCAAATACTCTTTGACGCCTTGGGGGGCCCAGCCTTAAGACCCCGAACGTTTTGACCCTCGGAGGGGCCCAGCCGTAAGACCAAGAACTTTTTGACCCCTCGAGGGGCCCAGCCTTAAGACCAAGAACGCTTTGACCCCTCGAAGGGCCCAGCCTTAAGACCAAAAACTTTTTGACCCCTCGAGGGGCCCAGCCTGAAGACCAAAAACTTTTTGACCCCTCGAGGGGCCCAGTCCTAAGAGTCCAGGGGCCCAGCTTTAAGACCAACAACTTTTGCCTTAAGACCAAATACTCTTGACCTCTCGACGCTCTGGGGGCCGAGCCTTAAGACGAAGAAGTTGTTTGACCCCTCGAGGGGCCCAGCCTTAAGACCAAAAACTGTTTGACCCCTCGAGAAGCCCAGCCTTAAAACCCAGAACGCTTTGACCCCTCGAAGGGCCCAGCCTTAAGACCAACAACTGTTTGACCCCTCGATGGGGCTCAGCCTTAAGACCAAGAACTTTTGGACCCCTCGAGGGGCCCAGCCTTAAGACCAAGAACTTTCGACCTCTCGAGGGGCCCAGCCTTAAAACCCAGAACGCTTTGACCCCTCGAAGGGCCCAGCCTCAAGACCAACAACTTTTTGACCCCTCGAGGGGCCCAGCCTTAAAAACCAGAACGCTTTGACCCCTCGAGGGGCCCTGCCTTAAGACCCCAGCGGCCCAGCCTTAAGACCAAAAACTTGTTGCCTTAAGACCAAATACTCTTTGACCCCTCGAGGGGCCCAGCCTTAAGACGAAGAAGATGTTTGACCCCTCGAGGGTCCCAGCCTTAAGACCAAGAACGCTTTGACCCCTCGAGGGGCCCAGCCTTAAAACCCAGAACGCTTTGACCCCTCGAAGGTCCCAGCCTTAAGACCAACAGCTGTTTGACCCCTCCAGAACCCAGCCTTAAGACCAAACATTTTTGACCCCTCGAGAACCCAGCCTTCAGACCAAGTACTTTTTGACCTCTCGAGGGGCCCAGCCTTCAGACCCAGAACGTTTTGACCCCTCGAAGACTGGCAAGAGCAATAACTCAAACAATCCTATCGCAGACGTACGCTTGCACAATTTGCTTAAAACACCAAATTAATCACAATGGAAAGGTTTTCTGTAAACCCTGGCGTGCCCGTTACTTTAAAGCGAAGTTTTTTGCAAACCCTAGCAAAGGTCTTTGGTAAACCATAGGGTGCCCTCAACTTCAAAAACGAAAGATCCATTCAAGTACTAAAAGCCGTAAAATCCTTAAACTTTAGAAAAAACTCAGCAGAGAAGAAGGCAAGGATTTTTCAATGATAAAAGGGGTGCCGGGGTCTCAGGGTTTAGGGGGTAGCCGCTTAGGCGCTTAGGAGCTTAGGAGCTTAGGGTTTAGGGTTTAGGGTTTAGTGTTTAGGCGCTCAGGAGCTTAAGAGGTTTAGGGTTTAGGGTTTAAGGGATTAGGGGGTAGGCGCCTAGGCTTAGGAGCCTAGGTTTTAGGGTTTAAGGTTTAAGGGTAGGCGCTTAGGCGCTCAGGAGCTTAGGAGTTTATGGGTTGAAGGGTTTAGGGGGGGCAGGCGCTTAGACGCTTAGGAGCTTAGGAGCTTAGGGTTTAGGGTTTAAGGGTTTAGGTTTTGAGGATTTAGGGGTACGCGCTTCGGAGCTTACGCGCTCAGGAGCTTAAGGTTTTAGGGGGTAGGCGCCTAGGCGCTTAGGAGCTTAGGAGCTTAGGGTTTAGGGTGTAAGGTTTAAGGGTCTATGGGGTAGGCGCTTAGGCGCTGAGGAGCTTAAGAGCTTAGGAGTTAATGGTTTTGGTTTAGGGTAGTTTGAGGATTTAGGGGGTAGGCGCTTAGGAGCTTAGGCGCTTAGGAGCTTAGGAGCTTAGGGTTTAGGGTTTAAGGGTTTCGGGTTACAGGATTTAGGGGGTAGACGCTTAGGAGTTTAGGCGCTTAGGAGCTGAGGACCTTAGGAATTAGGGTTTAAGGGTTTAAGGGTTTAAGGGGTAGGCGCTTAGGCGCCCAGGCGCTTAGAAGCTTAGGAGCTTAGGGTTTAGGTTTTCCTGAAATTCCTAAATTAAATGATTAAACTTCTTTGGGCGGCTCTTTTTTAAATCTTTTGGATTCCTTAAATTCCTTAAAAACCCTTAAAGTTTTCCAAAAACTTTAAGGATTTTAAGGATTTTAAAGGTTTTAAGGATTTTAAAAGATTTTAAAAGGTGGCCCGGTGCCCCTGGGCCTCTAGGACCCCTTTAAAATCTTTAAAATCCATAAAATTTTTGGAAAGATATTTTCCAAAAACTTTAAGGATGTTAAGTATTTTGAAGTTAAATAATTTCGGGCCTCCACAAGGTCGCGGCTCGATTTGGCCAAATTTTGCCGGGCAGGCTCCGGGCAAAATTTGGCCAAATCGGGTTGCTCTTCGTATGCGATGAGAAATGCGCGGCTCGATTTGGCCAAATTTTGCCGGACAGGCTCCGGGCCAAATTTTGCCCGGAGCCTGCCCGGCAAAATTTGGCCAAATCGAGCCGCGCCTTTCTGGAGGCCCATCACTTTAAAAAGTCCTTACAGTCCTTAAAGTTTTGGGAAAGTGATTTTCCAAACGCTTTAAGGATTTTAAAGATTGTAAAACTTTTTTTAAGGGTTTTAAAGGTTTTAAGGATTTTAAAGATTTTAAAAGGTGGCCCGGCGCCCTGAAAATCCTTAAAACCCTTAAAACCCTTAAAGTTTTCGGAAAGGGATTTTCCAAAAACGTTAAGGGCTTTAAGGATTTTAAGGGTTTTAAGGCTTTTCCTTAAAATCCTTAACCTTAAAATCCTCAAAAACCTTAAAACCCTTAAAATCCTTAAAACCCTTCAAAACTTAGGAAAGTGATTTTCCAAAAACTTTAAAGATTTTAAAGGTTTTAAGGATGTTAAAGATTTTAAAGGTGGCCCGGCGCCCCTGGGCCCCCGGGACCCCTTTAAAATCTTTAAAATCCTTAAAATCTTTAAAATCTTTAAAAATTTTGGAAATGGATTTTCCAAAAACTTTAAGGATTTTAAGGATTTTAAGGCCTTCTTAAAATTTTAAAAAGGCCTTAAAATCCTTAAAGTTTTAGGAAATGGATTTCCTAAAAATTTAAGGATTTTAAAGATTTTAAAGATTTTTAAGGATTATAAAGATTTTAAAAGGGGGCCCGGCGCCCCTGGGCCCCCGGGACCCCTTTAAAATCTTTAAAATCCTTAAAACCCTTAAAATCCTTAAAATCCTTAAATATTTTTGGAGATGGATTTTCCAAAAACTTTAAGGATTTTAAGGATTTTAAAGGTTTTAAAAAGGCCTTAAAACCCTTAAAATCCTTAAAGTTTTAGGAAATGGATTTTCCAAAAACTTTAAGGGTTTTAAAGATTTTAAAGGTTTTAAAGATTTTAAAAGGTGGCCCGGGGCTCCTGGGCCTCCGGGACCCCTTTAAAATCTTTAAAATCCTTAAAATCCTTAAAATCTTTAAAATTTTTGGAAATGGATTTTCCAAAAACTTTCAAAGGTTTTAAAGATTTTAAAAGGTGGCCCGGGGCCCCTGGGCCTCCGGGACCCCTTTAAAATCTTTAAAACCTTTAAAACCCTTAAAATCCTTAAAATTTTTGGAAATGGATTTTCCAAAAACTTTAAGGATTTTAAGGATTTTATAGATTTTAAAAAGGCCGTAAAACCCTTAAAATCCTTAAAGCTTTAGGAAATGGATTTTCCAAAAACTTTAAGGATTTTAAGGATTTTAAAGGTTTTAAAGATTTTAAAAGGTGGCCCGGGGCTCCTGGGCCTCCGGGACCCCGTTAAAATCTTTAAAACCTTTAAAACCCTTAAAATCGTTAAAATTTTCGGAAATGGATTTTCCAAAAACTTTAAGGATTTTAAGGATTTTAAAGGTTTTAAAAAGGCCGTAAAACCCTTAAAATCCTTAAAGTTTTAGGAAATGGATTTCCAAAAACTTTAAGGATTTTAAGGATTTTAAAGATTTTAAAAGGTGTCCCGGGGCTCCTGGGCCTCCGGGACCCCTTTAAAATCTTTAAAATCCTTAAAATCCTTAATATCCTTAAAATTTTTGGAAATGGATTTTCCAAAACTTTAAGGATTTTAAGGATTTTAAAGGTTTTAAAAAGGCCTTAAAACCCTTAAAATCCTTAAAGTTTTAGGAAATGGATTTTCCAAAAACTTTAAGGGTTTTAAAGATTTTAAAGGTTTTAAAGATTTTAAAAGGTGGCCCGGGGCGCCTGGGCCTCCGGGACCCCTTTAAAATCTTTAAAATCTTTAAAATCCTTAAAAATCTTCAAAACTTTTGGAAGTGGATTTTCCAAAAACTTTAAGGGTTTTAAGGATTTTAAAGGTTTTAAAAAGGCCTTAAAACCCTTAAAATCCTTAAAGTTTTAGGAAATGGATTTTCCAAAAACTTTAAGGGTTTTAAAGATTTTAAAGGTTTTAAAGATTTTAAAAGGTGGCCCGGGGCTCCTGGGCCTCCGGGACCCCTTTAAAATCTTTAAAATCCTTAAAATCCTTAAAATCTTTAAAATTTTTGGAAATGGATTTTCCAAAAACTTTAAGGATTTTAAGGATTTTAAAGACTTTAAAAAGGCCTTAAAACCCTTAAAATCCTTAAAGTTTTAGGAAATGGATTTTCCAAAAACTTTAAGGATTTTAAGGATTTTAAAGGTTTTAAAGATTTTAAAAGGTGGCCCGGGCCCCTGGGCCTCCGGGACCCCTTTAAAATCTTTAAAATCCTTAACATCCTTAAAATCCTAAATTTTTGGAAATGGATTTTCCAAAAACTTTAAGGATTTTAAGGATTTTAAAGATTTTAAAAAGGCCTTAAAACCCTTAAAATCCTTAAAGTTTTAGGAAATGGATTTTCCAAAAACTTTAAGGATTTTAAAGATTTTAAAGGTTTTAAAGATTTTAGAAGGTGGCCCGGGGCCCCTGGGCCTCCGGGACCCCTTTAAAATCTTTAAAATCCTTAAAATCCTTAAAATTTTTGGAAATGGATTTTCCAAAAACTTTAAGGATTTTAAGGATTTTATAGATTTTAAAAAGGCCTTAAAACCCCTAAAATCCTTAAAGTTTTAGGAAATGGATTTTCCAAAAACTTTAAGGATTTTAAAGATTTTAAAGGTTTTAAAGATTTTAAAAGGTGGCCCGGGGCTCCTGGGCCTCCGGGACCCCTTTAAAATCTTTAAAATCCTTAAAATCCTTAAAATCCTTAAAATTTTTGGAAGTGGATTTTCCAAAAACTTTTAAGATTTTAAGGATTTTAAAGGTTTTAAAAAGGCCTTAAAACCCTTAAAACCCTTAAAGTTTTAGGAAATGTATTTTCCAAAAACTTTAAGGATTTTAAAGATTTTAAAGGTTTTAAAGATTTTAAAAGGTGGCCCGGGGCTCCTGGGCCTCCGGGACCCCTTTAAAATCTTTAAAATCCTTAAAATCCTTAAACTTTTTGGAAGTGGATTTTCCAAAAACTTTAAGGATTTTAAGGATTTTAAAGGTTTTAAAAAGGCCTTAAAACCCTTAAAATCCTTAAAGTTTTAGGAAATGGATTTTCCAAAAACTTTAAGGATTTTAAAGATTTTAAAGGTTTTAAAGATTTTAAAAGGTGGCCCGGGGCCCCTGGGCCTCCGGGACCCCTTTAAAATCTTTAAAATCCTTAAAATCCTTAAAATTTTTGGAAATGGATTTTCCAAAAACTTTAAGGATTTTAAGGATTTTAAAGGTTTTAAAAAGGCCTTAAAACCCTTAAAATCCTTAAAATTTTGGAAATGGATTTTCCAAAAACTTTAAGGATTTTAAGGATTTTAAAGATTTTAAAAAGGCCTTAAAACCCTTAAAATCCTTAAAGTTTTAGGAAATGGATTTTCCAAAAACTGTAAGGGTTTTAAGGATTTTAAAGCCTTTTTAAAATCTTTAAAATCCTTAAAATCCTTAAAATCCTGAAAAGTTAGTCAGGCAGAGAGCAAAGCCAAATAGAGCAGAAAGGTCCTACGTACTTAGGGGTTTAGGGGTTTAGGGTCTTAGAGTCTTAGGGTCTTAGGGTTTAGGGTTTGGGAGGGCTAGTGCTACTAGGGCTTCGGGCTTTCAGGGCTTTGGGGGTAAGCCTTACTCTTTCCAATGAAAGTCTCCCTAAATCCTAAATCCCTGAGCCCTGCAACCTAAACCCTGGTCCGTCAGAGGCTTTTGGTCTGCTGTCGACGAGCCGCTGTCCGTGCTACTCGGCTGATGATGCCGGCTTTCATCACGTGGCTTTCCTTGGTAGCGCGGCGACTGCGGCTTTCGGTTTTTTAAGTAGGATTTAGGGTTTAGGGTTTAGGGTTTAGGGGAACTCCTATTAAGGTACTTGGTAGTCCAGTGGTGCCCTTTACCCTTTTTGTTGTTCCGGGTTCGGTTTAGGCGGGGGCGAGTAAACGGGGGCAGGAGGCTCAAGGAACTTACCAAGTAGGTGACGAAAGCCCTAAAAACTCAACCCTGCCCTTTGTGAAGTTTCTGATAGGGTGGGGAGGTTCCCCTGCTTAGGGGGTTTTAGGGTGATGGTGTTTGAGCCTTGGAGGGGTCGTCAACAGTCCAAACCTCCTGACACCTGACACCCAACACCTCCTAAACCTGAAACCCTGCACCCTAAACCCTAAACCCTAAACCCTAAACCCTAAACCCTAAACCCTAAACCCTAAACCCTAGCCCTATAAACCCTAAACCCCAAACCCCAAACCGAGGCTAGCCTGCAAGAACGAGCGGCACTGCCTCGGGGGCCGGCCTGGGACTGTCTGCGCCACGGGTCGCCAGGCCCGTAGTGCCCTCTGCTTCTTGTACCTAAACCTTAAACCTTAAACCTTAAACCCTAAACCCTAAACCCTAAACCCTAAACCCTAAACCCTGAACCCTGAACCCTGAACCCTGAATTCAGTGGTGGGAGGAGAGGGCTCAGGGCTTGTAGTCGTTTTTTTGTCACGCCCGAACCTTAAACCCTCGAAACACCTAAGCCGAGTAGGGTTCAGGTTTAGGGTCTAGGGTTTAGGGTTTAGGGTTTGGGATTTAGGGCTTAGGGGTTCACCCTGAGGGTATCGCCTGCGGCTTTTGCAAGTACAGCCACTACAGCATCAGCGATGGCACTTGCGGGGGGCCTCAGCTGGTCTCCCGAAACCCGAAGCCCTTTAAACCCTGAACCCTAAGAAAACCAATAAACCCTATAAACCCTATTTAAACTCTTTATTCCCTACAAACCCTATAAACCCTTTAACCCCTATAACTCCTAAAAACCCTAAGCCTGGCGGTTTGCGTGGCGGAACCTGGGGGTTTGCTGGCTCTATGTCTCCAGCAGGACAGCCAGCGAACGACCGCCACAAGTGCAAAAGGTACCAAGGCCCTAAACCCCTTCGATTTGTAGCTTGCTGGGGAACCTAGTGTGAAAATCATCACCCCGAAACCTTAGCACCCTAAACCCCAAACCCGAAACCTGAGCCCCTAAACCATAAACCCCGAACACCCTTAAACCCTAGAGCTGGCTGAGGGTTTTGGCACCTATGGCCTTCCTAAACCCACACCCCAGTCTGAACCACAAACCCCAAACCCCAAACCCTAACCCAAAACCCTAAACCCTAAAACCCTGCAATCGAAGTAGGCGCCTGGTCTATCCGGGTATTTCGAAAACGCAAATCCCCCCAGCATTACCTCCAATAAATATCTTGACCCTGACGATAGGACCCCCCGAACAGGGCATCCCTATGAAGCCTCCCGAGGGCCTGTGAAGTTCTGTTTCCAAGGTTGAAGCCTAAACTCTGGAAACCTTCAACCCTAAAACCCCCGACTCCAAGCCCTAAACCCCAAACTTCTAAAACCCCAAGCCCTAAACCCCAAACTTCAAAGTCCCTGAACCCTGAACCCCAAACCCCAAACCCCAAACCCCAAACCCTAAACCCTAAACCCTAAACCCTAAACCCCAGGTACGCCGTGCCTGAGCATGGACAGCATACCTGGGCTCATGGGCCTCCTAACCGTGCTGCTGGTGGCCTCCTTCCTGGCCTGGTACATGACCCTGGGCCGGGACGGTTAGGGTTTAGGGTTTAGGGTTTAGGGTTTAGGGTTTAGGGTTTGGGGTTTGGGGTTTAGGGTTTAGGGTTTAGGGTTTAGGGTTCACTGCTATGGGGGCCAGTGTTCATGTAAGGGTGCAGGGTTTAGAAATTTGGTTTGAAGTTCGGGGTGGGGCTCAGGGCTTAGGATTTTACCTAGGGCCTCCCAAGCACGCCCTTGCGGAGCTCACCTTTCTTCTGTGCAATAAAGCGAACCCCGGGCCCATACACATCTTCTTAAAAACTTGGGGTTTGGGGTTTAGGGTTTAGGGTTTAGGGTTTAGGGTTTAGGGTTTAGGGTTTAGGGTTTAGGGTTTAGGGTTTAGGGTTCTCCCTTGTACCAAGTCTTCACACAACCGCACCTTGAGGTTACGAATTCCTAAACGCAAAACTTACCACTTGCTCCACCCCGAAACCCTTAAGCTCTAAGCTCCGTAGAACCTAAACCCCGTCGGATCGGAGCCAAGGCGATCGGCACTCATCAAGAACTCCCGGGCCATGGTCTCCGTAATGCGGCGCGGCTGCGGCTTAGGGTTCTAAGTAGTAAGCCCTAGCCAGGGAGCCCGAAGCCCGAGGCCCCAAGCGCCCTTTGAAGCCAAAATTTACGGCTAAGGACTGGCAAGGTTTGAGGCTTTAGGATCTAGGGTTGCAGAGTTACAGGGTTTAAGGTTTAAGGCTGAGAAGATTCAAATATTGTTGCTTTCGGGTTTGGGGAGGCTTAGCGGCACGCTCGTCGCAACCTTCGTCTTAAGCCACAGACCCTAAACCTGCAACCTCAAGCCTTAAACTCAAGCTAGATCCTGAACCCTAAACCCTGAAGCCTAAACCCTGAACCCTGAACCCTAAACCCTAAACCCTGAACCCGAAGACTGCCTGGGCGCTGTCTAGAGGCTCCAATGTTTCTTTGACGCGTCGCAAGACGGGTCTGCGTAGGGTTTAAACCCTTTAAATTAATTTTAGGTTTTTGAACCTCATGTTGAAGCCCAAAACCGGGATTTTATTGCTGCTGGCGCGTTCTAAACGTAGATTTGTTCAATAACTTCGCTCCTTAGAAGTACTTGGGGATGAATACTGCAAGGATTTCTAGGCCTCATACAGACCAAAGAGGTGAGGAGAGGAACATGGGAGCCCAGAGAGACCCTAAACCCCAAACCCCAAACCCCAAACCCCAAACCCCAAACCCCAAACCCTAAACCCTAAACCCGAAGCCTTAGCGCTTTGGCATTCTCTTTACAGAAGATGCCCAGGATCATCATGTCCCAAGCTGGAGCGCCTGGGTCCTGTCGAAGCTGGAAACCTCCCGGTCTGCGTGGGGTTTGGGGTTTGGGGTTTAGGGTTTAGGGGTTAGGGGTTTAGGGTTTAGGGAGGGTTAGTGGGGTTTAGGGGTATAGGGTTTAGGGCTTAGGGTTTAAGGGAATAAGTAGGTTTGAAGGTGTGATGATTGGTTTAGGGTTCCTGTTTCAGTTATGCCCTGAAACCCAAAAACCTTGAAGCCCTAAAGCCCTAAAATCCCTACATCCAAAACCTAAACAGCCCTAAAAGCCGAAGCCCCAATCCCTAACTAAACCCTCAACTTGAAACCCTACCTGAACCCTGAATCTCAAAACCTAGCTTGTTGGGTTTAGGGTGTATATGCGCTTAGGGCTGTGGGTTTTCAAGGCTTATGAGGCTTCTAGGGGAAATCCCTACTATACACTTACTTTTTGAACTGCTACGTTCCGACTTTTTCGGGTTTAGGGTTTAGGGCTTAGGGTCTTCGCGGGCTTGAAGGCCTATATGATTCAGGGTTGATATTTCTGTTTTTGGTGAGTGTTATACGGTTCCTTTTTTTAATATTGGTGAGTGTTTATACCGGGTGTCCTTTTCGGGGTACAAGAAATATATACCCTACGTCATATACCCTCATTCCACCTCAACCCCCTGCATGTTTATAAGGTGCAGGGTTTGGGCGTTGGTGCCCTTCGCCGCTAAGCACTCAACCTTTGAACCCTCCAACCCTAAAGCTTACCCCCCCTTCAACCCCCCCCCCCCCCCACAAAAAAAAAAAATGCGAGCCAAAACCCCTCCTAAACCCTAAACCCTCAACCCTCAAGCCTCAAGCCTCAAGCCCTCAAGCCCTGCACGCCCAGAGACAGACTTCAAAGGTGCTTGTGCAGACCTTGGGTGTCCCGCCTGCAAGTGGACGAGAGCTTGCAGGGTTTAGGGTTTAGGGTTTAGCGTTTAGGTTTATATTGGGTTTAGGGTTTAGGGTTTAGGGTTTAGGGTGAGGGTTTAGAGTTCAAGGCTTCCTGCTTCAGATTTGGGGTGCTGTTGAGGGCTTAGGGCTTAGCGCGATTGGTTTAGCGCTGAGGGCTCAGGGTATTCCTTTGGGAACCAAACTGAAATGAACCCCAAAAGGGTTTTTGGTTCATATACCTAAATAGGACGTTTTGTGGCAACGTTCCCTATGTTAGAGGGCATTTGGCTCCCAAGACTGCCAGGATTACTGTTTCGTGGCTTTGCATGGTGTGAGGTCCGTAAACTTGGACCCCCAGCCCCTCAGCTGAAATCAAGCCACCTAAGCCCTAAACCCTAAACCTAGTAAGCCCATCTTCAACTCTTCAACCTTCAGCCTCCCTAAAGCCCACACCCCAGAACCCTCAATACCAAAAAAAGCCCAAACCCTAAACCCACACCCTAAATCCCACATCCTAGACCCAAGAACCTAAACCCGAAACTCCAAACCTAAACCCTAAACCCTAAACTCCACAAACCCAGAACCGTAAGACTTCGTCAACATACTGCACAAGGATGTGGAAGAAGAAAATCTGTCACAAGCGTCCAGCCTTTCGCGACCATGCCCAACACACGTCCCACAAAAACCGTCAAAGTCCTGAAATTTGGCAAACGCGTTTTCGGAAATGCAAGCCTCCAAAAAACACAGCTGCAGAGGCTGTCTTGGCAGAAATGCATGAAAACATCGCAAATTACAGTGTTTGCCGTGCATGCACACAGCAAAGCTGTGAGACTCGCGTCACGACTGCACACACAGCAAAGGAAAAGTCCCATAGCGCTCAAAGGCCCCAACAACAAAATGACCCCAAAATCTTGCAAAAACCCAACGTTTAGTAAAAACGACATACGAAATCACGCCTTTCCAAAAGCTCCCAAAACAGGTCTGCCGCCTAGGCGAAACGCTAACTTTAACAAAAAATAGGGTACGGTTTCCACGGCGGCGGGATGTTTAAGGGTACTCCATCTCAAAAAAATAGAAATTGAAATGTTTAATTCTATCCCCTAACCCTAAAACCTAACACCTAAACCCTAGACCCTAGACCCTAGACCCTAAACCCTAAACCCTAAACCCTAAAACCTAGCCATGAACCTTAAGATGCCTCAGGAGTCTTCTCCGGCCTTTCCCTGGTATGGGAGGAGCCCGTGTCATCCTTACTGTCGCTGAAGCTCGGCAGCATCTGAAGGAGGGTTCAGGGTTTAGGGTTTAGGGTTTAGGGTTTAGGGTTTAGGGTTCAGGGTTCAGGGTTCAGGGTTCAGGGTTTCTGGTTTGGCACCCCACGAATCTGAGCAGGGTGCTGAGTAGGTAACCTTTCATCGTTTTGGGCTTTGGGGTAAAGCGAATGTACCCCTGTGAGCCCGCAAAAGGTTGCGCTTTTTTGCATCGGTTTAGAGTTCAGGGTTCAGAGCTTAGGGTTCAGGGTTGAATTCGGGTTTAGGGTTTACCCTAAACCCTAGACCCTTTGCCCTAACCCCTAAACCCTGAACCCTAAACCCTAAACCCTAAACCCTAACCCCTAAACCCTAAACCCTAAACCCTTTGCCCTAAACCCTAAACCCTAAACCCTAAACCCTAAACCCTAAACCCTAAACCCTAAACCCTAAACCCTAAACCCTAAACCGAACGAGGATGCAGCTGGCAAACTTCGACCTCGGCCTCCTGAAGATTCAGTGTCACGCCGCTCGGTGAAGCTTAGGGTTTAGGGTTTAGGGTTTAGGGTTTAGGGTTTAGGGTTTAGGGTTTAGGGTTTAGGGTGTAGGGTTTAGGGTTTATGGTTTATATTGCTTAGGGTTTCGGGTTTAGGGTTTAGGGTTTCGGGTTTCAGGGTTTAGGGTTTCGGGTTTAGGGTTTAGGGTTTTGGGTTGAGGGTTCAGGGTTTAAGGTTTTGGGTTTAGGGTTGTTGGGGGGCTGCCTGGATGGGTCTTTGTGATACATTCAGCCCCAAGCCCTAAGCCCTAAACCTTCCAGGAGGTTGTCCAAACCTCCAACCCCCCCCATCCCCCGCCGGTGTAGGCCTGGTCAAAGAATATTAGTGTTTAGGGCCCTATACCCCAAACCCTAAACCCTAAACCCCAAACTCTAAATCCTTAGAGCTTAGAGGTTAGAAACTCGATTTTGGCCTGGTCCCAGGTGGGAACGGAGGACCCCTTCACCGACTTGTTCGTAGTGATGCTCACGGTTCCACTGCCCCCTGGCAGGGTTAGGGGTTCGGGGTTAGGGTATAGCGTTTTGGGTTTAGGGTTTAGCGTTTAGGGTTTAGGGTTTGGTAAGTGTGGGGTTTGGCCCAATTGCAGTGCGCAAAAAACAACTATATCCACATTGGGGCACTTCGGTCTTCTGACTTGGGAAGGTGGGTCAGGGGATTGTAGTAATAGGGCTTCTAGGGGATGCGAAGTAGACTTGCTACGTGAAAAGAGCATCTAAGAATCTAACAAGTGGGTTCTGGCTACGTGCAGTTCCAATCGGGTAATGAATAGGTACCCTGAACCTTCCAAGCAGGGTTTGCGGGCCTATGGGGGCTTTCTGAGGTTTAAATTTCGCGCCTCGAACCCTAAAGCCAAAAATTATCGGCACCATCGTTTACTGGTTTAGCCTATGAGGTGCCGTAACAACCTTGCTAGGGTGTTGGGGTTGAATCCCACAACCTACGCCCTATATACACTCTTTTGGGGTTCATGTAACCCCAAAACCCAAAACCCTAAACCTCAAACCCTAAACCCTAATATTTTAACATTTCAATAGCTTAACCTTTACGATCCGTCGCAACTCCGAAGCCCCTCCCCCGACCTTCCAGGGCCCAGATTCACGGTTCCTGAAAGCCGAAAGCCCGAACTCCCCCCCTAAAACCTAAACCCCAAACCCTAAAACCCCTGAATCCAAAAAACCCCAAAGCCCTCAACCTCGAAAATCCTCCATTCTAACATGCTGAATACACCCTAGCCTATATAAACCCCCAACCCCGAACCCCCCCCCCCCCCCAACCGAAGCCATCAGGCTTAAACTTAATGATTTTCATACACCCTTAACACCCTGAACCCTGAAACTCAAGCTTTCGAAGCCCCTAGACCCTAAAACCCCAGACCCGAACCCAAAACCCGAAGGGTTAAGGGTTGGGATTTTTTAGTATCAGGCTCGTGGGCCTTTCTGGGGCCGTGGGGCGGCTCGCAGCTTGGTTGGGGTCTCAGGAAAGCCTGTTTTGGGGCCTGAGGCTGCTTGTTTCCGGTACTCATAAGCCTACGTACCCTAAACCCGAAACCCTAAACCCTAAACCCTGAACCCGAAACCCTAAACCCTAAACCCTAAAACCTGCTTACGAAGTGCACTGGGCCTGCCGATCGGGTTTAATTATAGGGTCAGCCCTTCGAGATTATCTCCGGGACTACTTGATCGACATATATATATATATATATATTTTCTTTACACGGGTTACGTACTTCCTCATTGCGAATACGGAGCATTTTGCGTGGTTTTCGGGTTGCTCAACGCATACAGTAGGTTGTTTTGGGTTTAGGGTATAGGGTTTAGGACCCAGTAGTTTTTAGATTCTTTAGACTTAAGGGGCTTGGGTCTTCTATGGCTGCAGCAGGTTTGGCGTTCAGTTCCGGCATCACGCGCCCGAATACACAACGGAACCATGTTCCCACATAGCAGATGTTTAGATCCATAAGGAGCTAGGAAATGGCGTCAAACCCCAACTGTGCGCTTCAAGGGTGCATGGATCACTGGGTCTATTTGCGACCTTTTTAAGCCCTAAAGCCAATTTCGTCCCCAAGATCTGGGATTCTCAGGGCACACGCGCAGCCTGAGCCACCGTCCTTTCCACAGTTTGGGGGTTTAGGGTTTAGGGGTTAAAGGCTTTTACGGCTTCTGGGTTATAACATGTTGGCCAACCTGCCCCAAACCATTAAGACTCTAAACCTTAAACCCTAAACCCCAAGCCCCAAACCACAGACCCGATATCCTCAACCCTATAAGCCCTTTCAAAAACCTGTAACCTACAACCCTAAGCCCTATAAACCCTAGGCGGTACCATACCGAAAGCCAACGCAGCAAGATAACCCTAAACCCTTAACCCTTAACCCTAAACCCTAAACCCTAAACCCTGGAAACCCTAAACCCTAAGCACCATCTGGGTATCTGAACGGCAGGGGCAGATGCTAACTAGGGGCACCTAAAGTCTTCCCCGAAACGGCCCTAAACCCCTAAACCCTGAGGGTTTAGGGTTTAGGGTTTTAGGGTTTTAGGGTTTTAGGGTTTTAGGGTTTAGGGTTTCCGTTTTTTTCGTTGCAACACAGCCCTACACCCCGAAGTCCTCTGCAGTTAACGGGAAGAAAGCCACCGTCTAAAGCTTACAGCTCTGCGACACCTGGCGCTTGAACCCCAAAACCCCACAACCCTACAACCCCACACCCTAAACCCTAAACCCTAAACCCACCCCAGCACACCAAAACTCCCAAAACCTGGTTACTCCAGGTGGAAGCGTGAGGACTTCAGCTTGCAAAAGTATCTCAACGCGGTGGGCCTCGTGTTCATGGTGTTCTACCTCGCCATCTGCGCCTTGGCAGTGATGAGACCTTATCTTGGTAGGGTTTAGGGTTTGGGGTTTAGAGGTTAGGGTTTGGGGTTTAGGGTTTAGGGTTAGCCCGGGGGTGGTGGGGGTTCTGGCCGTCGGGTGCAGGGCTCAGGGTTTAGTAGGGTTTAGGATTTAGAAGTTTAGTCTGAGAACATATCACGGAAGAAGGGCGGGTTTCGGTTGGCCCTGGGTGCGGGGCAGGATTTTGGGTCGGGCCTCTTATGCAGGGATCGTTTGCAGAGCTCCTAGGCTTACTTCTCCAACAGCTGAACTTTAAACTTTTTGGGTTTCCTTATTTGGTAGAAAAACTAATGTTTAACATGTTCTTGGTTATTGGAGAAGTAAGTAGGCCCGAAACTCTCAACCCGAGACCTTGAACCCCAAACCCTACACGTTGTACCCTAAACCCTATAGAATAATAGCCCGAAACCCTAAACCCCAAACCCTAAACCCTGAACCCTGAACCCTGAACCCCAACCCTAAACGCTGAACCCTAAACCATAAAGATCCGTGATCCGAGGCATGGCGATGACGAGACCGATCCACTGCAGATCCAACCCAAATGGGCAGTGCCCAACCTGGTCTTCAAGGGCACGCGACCCTAAACCTTATACCCTAAACCCTAAGCCCCTAGGTAACCCCTAAGTCCTACTTTTTCGTTGAAGCAAGTGACTTAGTTTTCGTTTAGGCTCGTACGACCAGTTGTTATTTAGGGCCCTTAAGAAGTTGTTTAGGGTTTAGGGTTTAGGGTTTAGGGTTTAGGGTTTAGGGTTTGGGGTTTGGGGTTTGGGGTTTAGGGCGTTAAGCTTTAGCTTTACAGCGGGCCTGGGATTCAGGGTCTACCCCCGAAGCCCGACCTTGCCAGGAGGGCGCTTTGGACATAGGTTGTTTATAACTGGGTTATAACTTAGTTATAACTCCTGTAACTGAGTTATAAGTGAGTTATAAGTATGTCCATTTTTGTTGAACTTATAAACGTTTATAAGTCACTTATAATTACTTGGCCTGTCGGACTTATGCGGACTTATGTGGACTTATAACTACTTACGAACCACCTTTTTTTTGTTGTCTTTGTTGTTGCTTTTGGTGTGATGTTGTTGTGATAAATCGGGTTTCCTTGCAGCCCGACTTGCCACGGCCGCCTCAAGTTTTTGTCCGTTGTCCCACTTGTAACGGCGGCACGTCAGCCGCTCCAGTGCGTCATGTTTCCACGCGCCGGGCCACGCAAAAAAACTCACCAACATCCTGCTCTACGTTCCGCAGCATCCTTTTGCCACCCCGGTAAAAAACCGGACAGCGCTGCCAATTGCGAGATCCTCGCTTTTCTCGCCGACGTGCTTGCGGAGCAGTGAGTTGCGGAGAGCTCCCGGGCTATGTCCGCGGGATGTCCGCGGGTGTCCGCGGATGTCCGCGGATGTCCGCGGCCTCCTCGGCCCCAGTATAGGCCTTTGCCTAACAGAGCATGTCCGTGCGGCCAAAACAATGTGTTCTGCTGGGGGCTACACATGTAGGGCCAGGTTTTTCATGCCCGGCTCCCTGCTTTGGATCCCTATACCTTCAACCCCAAACCCAGCTACCAGAACCCAAGCCGAGCAGACGGTGGAAACCTTGCAGTGCCACAATTGCCGCTTGAGCAAGGAAGTCTCCCAACGCCGCCAGCACGGGCTACGCTTCCTGCGCCGGACGTGCGAGAATGTCCAGCGGGCGGTTGCGAACATGGGATGCGAAAATCACCATTCCTGGCAAACGGACGGCGATCGTACAAAATACAATTTTGTGAAAACCTGATAGGACTTAGGTCTACTTATAAGTTACTTATAAGTTACTTATAACTCACTTATAAATACTCCAACCTAAGTCACTTATAAGTGGGTTATAAGTCCGTAAGTTCAAAGTGTCCTCCTGGTGGGGACCAAGTGAACCCCAAGGTGGGGGTTTAGGGTTTAGGGTTTAGGGTTTAGGGTTTAGGGTTTAGGGTTTAGGGTTTAGGGTTTAGGGTTTAGGGTTTAGGGTTTAGGGTTTAGGGTCTGCAGCTGTGGGGTCAGAATGTACCATGTACTAGTAGAATTCCTATTATTAAGGAAGTATGATGCATAACCCCCACCCCCGTGTGCAGCTTAAATAGGGTCTATTTGGAAGCTGGGAATCGTATTTACAAGAGGAAAACAGGCCCCAAAACGTATACTTATTCACAAGAGCCATGTTCCAAATAGACCCTATTTTAGGTCCTGTAGGGTTGCACAGACAGAATTTAATTCATTAAATTCCTTAATTTCCACTTTCCCCCTGGAATTTAATGAATTTAATGAATTAATTCAATTAATTCATTTATTTCCAAAGGGGGGGGTGGAATTAATTGAATTAGTTGAATTCATTGAATTAATTGAATTAATTGAACCCCCCTCTTTGGAAATAAATGAATTAATTGAATTAATTGAATTAATTGAATTAATTGAATTAATTGAATTAATTGAATTAATTGAATTAATTGAATTAATTGGAATTAATTCAATTAATTTAATTAATTCCACCTCCCCTTTGGAAATAAATTAATTAATTGAATTAATTGAATTAGTTGAATCATTTCGATTAATTCAATTAATTCAAGTAATTCATTTATTTCCAAATGGGGGGGATTCCCCAGCCCCCACCCCTCCCCCCCCTTTGGAAATAAATGAATTAATTGAAGTAATTGAATTAATTTGAATTAATTGAATTAATTGAATTAATTGAAGTAATTGAATTAATTCAATTAATTCAATTAATTCAATTAATTCATTTATTTCCAAAGGGGGGGTGGAATTAATTGAATTAATTTAATTAATAGAATTAATTGAATTAATTCAATTAATTCAATTAATTCAATTAATTCATTTATTTCCAAATGGGGGGGATTCCCCAGACCCCACCCCCCCAGCTCGATTTGGCCAAATTTTGCCCGGAGGCTGCCCGGCAAAATTTGGCCAAATCGAGCCGCGCCTTTCTGGAGGCCCGAATTATTTAAACTATCGCGGCTCGATTTGGCCAAATTTTGCCGGGCAGCCTCCGGGCAAAATTTGGCCAAATCGAGCCACGCATTTCTCATCGCGTACGAAGGGCAGCCCGATTTGGCCAAATTTTGCCTGGAAGCTGCCCGGCAAAATTTGGCCAAATCGAGCCGCGATAGTTTAAAAATTTCGGGCCTTCAGAAAGGCACGGCTCGATTTGGCCAAATTTTGCCCGGAGGCTGCCCGGAAAAATTTGGCCAAATCGAGCCGCGCATTTCTCATCGCGTTCGACGAGCAGCCCGATTTGGCCAAATTTTGCCCGCAGACTCCCCGGCAAAATCTGGCCAAATCGAGCCGCGCCTTTCTGGAGGCCCGAAATTATTTAAACTATCGCGGCTCGATTTGGCCAAATTTTGCCGGGCAGCCTCCGGGCAAAATTTGGCCAAATCGAGCCGCGCATTTCTCATGGCATACGAAGAGCAGCCCGATTTGGCCAAATTTTGCCCGCAGGCTGCCCGGCAAAATTTGGCCAATTCGAGCCGCGATAGTTTAAATAATTTCGTTCAATTAGTTCATTCATTTCCAAATGGGGGGGATTCCCCAGCCCCCACCCCCCCCCTTTGGAAAAAAATGAATTAATTGAATTAATTGAATTACTTGAATTAATTGAATTAATTGAATTAATTGAATTAATTGAATTAATTCAATTAATTCAAGTAATTCATTTATTTCCAAAGGGGGGGGGGTGGAATTAATTGAATTAATTGAATTAATTGAATTAATTGAATTAATTGAATTAATTGAATTGATTCAATTAATTCAATTAATTCAATTAATTCAATTAATTCAATTATTTCCAAATGGGGGGATTCCCCAGCCCCCACCCCTCCCCCCCCTTTGGAAATAAATGAATTAATTGAATTAATTGAATTAATTGAAATAATTGAATTAATTCAATTAATGCAATTAATTCCACCTCCCCTTTGGAAATAAATGAATTATTTGAATTAATTGAAATTCAATTAATTCAATTAATTCAATTAATTCAATTAATTCAATTAATTCAATTAATTCAATTAATTCATTTATTTCCAAAGGGGGGGGGGTGTGCAGCTTAAATAGGGTCTATTTGGAAGCTGGGAATCGTATTTACAAGAGGAAAACAGGCCCCAAAACGTATACTTATTCACAAGAGCCATGTTCCAAATAGACCCTATTTTAGGTCCTGTAGGGTTGCACAGACAGAATTTAATTCATTAAATTCCTTAATTTCCACTTTCCCCCTGGAATTTAATGAATTTACTGAATTAATTCAATTAATTCATTTATTTCCAAAGGGGGGGTGGAATTAATTGAATTAGTTGAATTAATTGAATTAATTGAATTAATTGAATTCATTGAACCCCCCTCTTTGGAAATAAATGAATTAATTGAATTAATTGAATTAATTGAATTAATTGAATTAATTGAATTAATTGAACTAATTGGAATTAATTCAATTAATTCAATTAATTCCACCTCCCCTTTGGAAATAAATTAACTAATTGAATTAATTGAATTAGTTGAATTATTTCGATTAATTCAATTAGTTCAATTAATTCATTTATTTCCAAATGGGTGGGATTCCCCAGCCCCCACCCCTCCCCCCCCTTTGGAAATAAATGAATTAATTCAATTAATTGAATTAATTGAATTAATTGAATTAATTGAATTAATTGAATTAATTGAATTAATTGAATTAATTGAATTAATTCAATTAATTCAATTAATTCATTTAATTCCAAAGGGGGGGTGGAATTAATTGAATTAATTGAATTAATTGAATTAGTTCAATTAATTCAATTAATTCATTTATTTCCAAATGGGGGGGATTCCCCAGACCCCACCCCCCCAGCTCGATTTGGCCAAATTTTGCCCGGAGCTGCCCGGCAAAATTTGGCCAAATCGAGCCGCGCCTTTCTGGAGGCCCGAAATTATTTTGGCCAAATCGAGCCGCGCCTTTCTGGAGGCCCGAAATTTTTTAAACTATCGCG
>CAJNDS010001227.1:0-27901 GCA_905221605.1 Symbiodinium natans | reverse complement strand
CAGCAACAGCAACAGCAACAGCAACAGCAACAGCAACAGCAACACCAACAACAACAACAACAACAACAACAACAACAACAACAACAACAACAACAACAACAACAACAACAACAACAACAACAACAACAACAACAACAACAACAACAACAACAACAACAACAACAACAACAACTACAACAACAACAACAACAACAACAACAACAACAACAACAACAACAACAACAACAACAACAACAACAACAACAACACCAACAGCAGCAGCAGCAGCAGCAGCAGCAGCAACAACAACAACAACAACAACAACAACAACAACAACAACAACAACAACAACAACAACAACAACAACCACCACCACAACGACAACGACGACGACGACCACGACGACGACGACGACGACGACGACAACAACAACAACAACAACAACAACAACAACAACAACAACAACCACAACCACCACCACAACCACAACCACAACCACAACCACAACCACCACAATCTTTCAGCTGCAGAAGATAGCGCTTTTAGGCAGCCTGGCGAAGCAGAGCCGGGGCACAGCGTCCGAAAGGAAATGTTGTAGAGCGCTTCGTTGTCCTCCATGGCTTGTAGAATCCAAGGATATGCATATGACTTCAAGATTTTGTTTCAAGCGCGCCAATGGGGCGTTCAAACGGTGCTTCTCGCGAGCGTCTACACTGGGCGTCTTGCGTGCATCGGGCATCACACTTGCCGGAACCACCATCTAACCCTCACTTAGGCCTCAGGGTGCTTTACATCCCGAAAAAAAGCCAACATGCCTCTGCTAGGTCAGGGCGAAGTATGACGCGACCTGCTTCGATAAATTCCTTCTGGCTAAATTGTGAAGTGTAGTGCTTTGGGGATTTGGGGCAAGTGCAGGGGTTCACGGCTTAGTGGGTTGGGGCGTGTCAAGGAACGCTTTTCGCGTTTGGGCAGGCAAGTGGCCATCAGGAAGGACTCACCGGAGTTCTCCACAAGCTGGTGGGAGCTCAAGCCGGCATTGTACGGCTCGACCACGGTGTCCGAGATCTTCGGCGAAGGGATCACGGAGAAGGTCTCCATGATGCGGTCCGGGTACCTTCGTTACAATGTAACGCTGGTCATGGCGCCTTTGAATATAACCCTCTTAAACCTGAACCAGGGGGGCAGCTTCACCCCTGTGAGAGAAGCTCTAATGCCATCCCAGAGGCTCCTCACGCACCTGACTTCAAGGCCCAGGAGTTGTAGGGTTGTTTGGTACTAGCAAGAGTATCCTTCATAAACCCTGTATTAAAAGAATTCACAAAGCAAACTGCCCGCGGTCATCAATTATATGGTCCCTAGGAGGTTTGGGATGGTTTGGAGGGCGCGGAGTCCTCGAAGGGTGTTTCAATTAACTGGGCAGTGGGAGTGCAAACCTGCACCCGCTAACTGTTTTCTGCCACTTGCCTTGCTCGCCCCTTAGCGGACACATGCCCCATTTGTCTCACCTGTCTTGTGCTAACGCCTATAAGCGATTTCTGCGGAGGGGAAAGGGTGGGGAAAGGGTCGGGGGGCAGATCCGCAGGAACAAGTGAGCCAAGTGGGGCAAGCGGGGCAACATCAATTATAATTGGTGGTTGCTGTGGGCGCAATATGACAGGGGTCCCGCCTTGGAGATGAAAAGGATGCCCATCCCGGCGCCGGTGCCTTCTTTCAAAGAGTGGCAGAGCTGGATGCTCTGGAGGCAGTCGAAGCCTGAAGGATGGGCATAGCTCCCTTCAAGGTGGTATCCCCTAACCCAAAACGAGTTTAAAGGAATAGATTCTAAGGCTTTCAAGGAAAGTGTCAAGGAAGGCCTAAACCAGCCTAGAAGACAGGAACAACATCCCTGCTAGGCTTTAATGAGCCCGGCACTCAGGTTTGGCTCAGCCTTGCTTTCATGGCTCCAGGCTGGCATCCACTTGGAGGCTCCTTGCTTGAGCTCCCCTGAAACGCCAACACACGCCTACTTTGCGCGAATGGGCTGCCTTCCGCCTTCTTGCGCACCACATCCAAAACCAAGTCGATGAATTCGGCGCCCTCGGCTGTGAGGCAATTCAAACGGTTCATTAGCTTACTGGGCTAGTTTAGGGCTTAGGGAGGGTGGTTTAGGGTTGAGGCTTTCATGTGCTACAATACTGGGGGGAGTGAAAGGCACCGCTGCAGAGGGATCCTTGGAGGGATTCACTCTCTTAAGCACCAGGGCATTTAGGTCTTCGAGTGGCCTTGCAACCCTAATTTTCAGGGTTGCTCAAAAGGCTTGATGTAGGGCTTGGCCCCACTTGAGGTTTTAGGGTTTCAGCGTTTAAGGCGTTAGGCTTTGGTCCTTTGGGGCTTTATAGACAGATGAGATCTGCAGGGCTTCGACTTCGCAATGAACTCAGGACTTAGGATTGATTCCTGGGCCATGTCTACAGAAATTTATATATGGGCCAGCATAGGCGCCCCCCCCCCCCGCCCCCATGGTATCCGCCCCCCCCTTGTGGTTTCACCGTGGTTGGGTTCCCCCCCCCCCCCCCCCCTGTGGTTCATGGTCTGTGGTTCATGGGTTAGGCTTTAGGGGTTTAGGGTTAGGCTTTAGGGTTCAGGATTTTCACTCTGGTCCATTGGTTCACTGTGGGTTTAGAGTTTGATTTGGGTTCAAGGTTCGGGGTAATGATAGGTTTACGGTTTCCCCTCTCCCCCCTGTGCGTCGTTCATTGGTGGGTTTAAGTTTTAGGGCTAGGGTTCAGGGCTTGGGGTTTAGGCTGAGGCTTCTCTGTCCCCCCCCCCCCGTGGTCCGTGGTGTTTTTAGATTGTATGAAAATGCGGCGATGGCAGCCAACAGTTTCTTTCAACCCCGATGCAAGCTCAGCTCACGGCTTCAGTGTAGCGACCTCACTTTAGGACAGGGTCTCCCAAACGGATGTGGCTGTCAAGCAGGGCCGCTTGCCAGCAGCACTGACAACCGAGCACCAGGCCCTTAGCCCAGTTGTTGCCGCATCCTGCAGCGGCATACACGTCCATGCGGCGCACACGTCCATGCGGCGAGATTGCTTCTGCAGGCTGTCCGACCGAGGCGGCGGAGATCGACGAATTGCTCTGACCTGTCCTGTCTGTCCGAAGACGAAGTTGTCCGGACGGAAGAGCTGGCCAAAAGGCCCGGCGCGAACGGAGTCCATGGTTCCTCGGGACAGCAAGACCGTGGTAAAGCCATCGAGCCATTTCGCAAGAGAGGCTTTCCACACAGCATCCCCGAGGCCTGGCTCAAGATCCATCAGGACCGCGCGCGGAACGTAGCGTCCTCCAGTCGCCTCGTTGAAGCACACCTCAGCTGTCCTACCACGATGGCCGCCGATCATGCACTGGGCACGCTAACAAGAAGGAGCACATACACATGTCCAAATGCTCCCTCTAGGCCCATGCAGCGAGGGCACGTTGATTCGCTCCAGCTGCAGATCGGAGTCTGCATGGTAAGGGCCTTCGGAAGAGCTTTGTATATGGATCACAGAAGAATTTCAGATAGAAGCGAAATAGATTTTAGATCGGTGTTTGCACTTAGTTGATACAGCACGATTCAGTGAACGTGAGACTGGCATGAATCTAAGGTGGAAAATGACTACTAATGACTCATGATGCCGTGCATCTGCAGTGTCCATGAACTCTGCTTCTACAAGTATGTGCTACCTGCAGGTGCTCACGTCCCTATCTTCGCGGTCATTTCCTCAAAGCCCACAGCCAAAGAACCCCACAAAGACGCCTGCTATCTCAAGGTCGCAGGGTTTTAGGCGAGGCTACAATAGGGGACCTCGATTCGAAGAATCAGAGCCAGCAGAAAGCTTCTTCACAGAGCTTGCTCGTGTGTTTTCAGTTTCCGGCTCTCGTCTGCGCCGGTGGGATCGGTTCCGAGCCCGCTTCTTTGATGGGAGCAGAAGAGTTGAAGGATTTGGGCGATGTACCATGGTTGAGGGCTTAGGCTTAAGGGCCTATGGCTTGCACCCACGATGTCACTCAAGGTTCAGGGCCTAAGGGCTTTGAGGCTTCGGGATTAGGGTTTCGGACCAAGGTGCACTGACCACCCTGGACGTGCACGAGCTCACACATGGCTGCAAGAAGCACGAGGCGATTGAGCACAGGTGTTGCTTGAAATTGTGGAGGCGCTGCGGCGAAGAATTTAGGGTTTAGGGTTTGGTGGTGCAAATTCTTGCTGATACATGACAAAGCACTCCTTCTTATATTTTCCTCGAAAGCGGCTTCCTTAGATTAGGAAATGTTAGGAAGACACGGCAAGTCGAAATTTCAAGCCCCTCCGGCGAATTCAGCTTCTTCTGCAACACGGTAAGGTAGTTCAAATCCTGTAGGGTCTGGGACACGATGGGCTGCATTTTGACCATGGTCTTTCTCTTCACACCTCTGTCCAGGGCGTGCGGTATCCGTTTTGGTTAAGCCTAGAGGACACATCGGACAACGGCAAAATAAATACTTGTGAACTTAGTTTCGTGCGCACTTGCAGCAATTTTGTCCGGCACGCTCCGCTACTTATTCTGCAACACTGACCCGGCTCAGAACTTGCTGCACGAGAGTGACCATGACTACCTAGGCATTCTTCAGCTTTGCATGTTTTTTCGGAGAGAACCCTCACGACAGCTGCAGCCAAAAGCTGTGCAAATGTACTTCCTGCGTGCTCTCTCTTGCAGTCTGGCGATGCAACTGCTTTGTCTGCTGCGTTCAAGGGCTGAAATATCCTAGACGAGGAACATGCGGTAACATGCGTGTCAACAGCGATGTGAGACAAAACCTGCGAGCTTGGTGGCAGGTGATATGGAGTAGCGGTGTTGTTTCGGGGACTTGGATTGGGGCACGACATTTCCGTTGCATTCAAGCTGTGGATTGCGTCCTGGTGATGCGATTCGTTTCGATGTCGCTGCGTTGTCGTGTTCATGCGGCATGTTTGCACGTGTGGTGCGGTTCTGCGAGACAGCGAGCGAGAGAGAGAGAGAGAGAGAGAGAGAGAGAGAGAGAGAGAGAGAGAGAGAGAGAGAGAGAGAGAGAGAGAGAGAGAGAGCAAGCTACAAGTTCTCTGCAAAGCTACAACACGAAAACATCACGACATGAAAACACGGCGTTGCAATCTGCAAATGGTCTGCACATGTGTTTTCACGCGCCGACGCGAGCGACCAAGAAGTCGAAGGCCTCCTTCGCGGCATGTTGTAAATCACACCGCTTGTGTATGAGCAGGCTGCTTCTGCCAATCCCCATGACTGGGGCGGTCCTTGACTCTGTAGAAGCACTCCTTCGCAGCTCCCTGCCGAAGCAGCACAATCTCACACATGGTTTTGGAAGTCGGCAGCAAGAGACTGCACATATCTCCCCATTGACCTTGTCTGGGTGCGAACTCAGCGCGGCCAAGCGATACCTGGCCGAGTTCATGGAAGCTTCACTGACCACTTACGGCTCTCCTCCCACTGACTCCTGAAGCTGAAGCCCTTCAAGCTCAGGCTCAGGCGCAGTGTGCAGCTCGGCATTCGAGGGCAAGCAGTCGACTGACAGTCCCAGGATGGAAAGCGCCTCGAGCGAGTATGCGCTCCTCCTCTGGGGATCGACACATGCCTGTTACGATCAATGTGGAAGCCTCATCACACGTATATCGCGCGAACAGACAGCGCACGCTCGTGCCTCGGGACCGCGCGTGCGATACTTCGCTCAAACGCCTGGCCTGAGACAAACAGCGATCCACCTTTTGCTCTGCTGGACGCTTGAGCCCGTCGGGATCAGCGGCGCAGCCATTAAAGCGGCGCCGAAAACGTGTGGTTGATGTTTTTCGGGGCTACCGGCCACCCCAAATGACCCAAAATGAGCGCACATCATGAGCATCAGCGGGTAGGGCCTCGGGTTTCGGAAGCAGCTGGGAGCTTCGAAAACGCAGAAACCGCTGTAAAAACCGTGGTATTCGGTGCAATTATCGCAACGGCGGCACTGCTGGTGCGGAATCCAGCGAAGAAGTGCCCCACTGGTTCCCGTCGTTCCATTAAAGGAGCCAGCTCGGAAGAAGGCAAGCCCCGTCTGGGCGGTTGCCCGTTGGCGGGGCCGTTGGTGGTGTTGGTGGGCGATGTGGGGGTGTTGGTGGGGTGGGTGTTGGTGTTAGGTTTTAATATTTGGGGATCAGGGTCTAGGGCCGTCCATTGAGGGTCATTCGGGGCAGGTTCCTTTGACAGATCAAGTAGCCAGCTTTCTGCTGAGCAATGCTTCCCACAGAATCGCAGAGCTGAGGCGCAGTGACTTGCCAACAGCAAAGGCATGCGCAATGTGCTTTGGCACTCCTTATCTGTTTGCCGAACCCGTAAACAGAAGCTAATGCACCTTCACTTAAGGACAAAGAGGCCGAGGAGCAGGCAAAGGCAAGTACTGCGCAGGGGAGTTGCAAGCGGAAATGTTCCGAACGCGCTGATTGCCATCACGTGCAAACGTTCGGACCACGCAAAACTGTGGGAGTCTTCTACATTGGAAACGGTCTTGGGGGAGAGTAGGCTCGAAAGTCGAAAGCCGTAGTATTGACACCTTGGCCATTCAAGGTACGTCAACGAGGATTTATGCTATCTGAAGCTGTTTCTTTGCGAACTCAAGGCGTGCTGCGCAAAACAACTACTGGCAGAACATCCGGGCCATTCCCTAACGACCGGCCATGGGCCGCACGGACATGAAGAAAACCCATGCCCTGATCCATGAATAAATATCTTGGCTCTTGGCGTGTCATGTTGCGAACAGAAATGGCCGGCGTATTCGTTTCTTCCTTATTTGGGCGTGGGCATGGGCGTGGGCGTGGGCGTGGGCGTGGGCGTGGGCGTGGGAGGGGGTGCGTCCAGAAACCTGCAGACGATTGGAGAAGCATTGCGCTTGCCAACATACCGATCTTGGCCAAATGCAGTAGTCCGAGGATGACGGAAGTGGGGTGCTTTGCTTCGGACTATAACCACGGAAACATTTCCTAGCAACGTCTGGAGCTGCTGATCGAGTTCAAAGGGCCCTTGCCGGTTATGCAAACACGCGCCTGGCTCAGGCACAGTGCATCGGAGCTTGGGAGCATCCTCGGAAACAAACATGCTATGTGCACAACAGCTCCTGCTTGGAAATTGGACTCAAACCAGGCACGTTGCGGCGGAATCAAGTGTCTGTAGTTAGCGTATGTCCGAGCGGTCGGCTTGCGCCGCTCGAAGTCCGAGCAACGATCGGGATCATTGGAAACATCTAGTGAGTGACCTGACGACCCACGTATACCGTACACGGCGTCCCATCATCACCAGCATGATCACAACGCCAAGTCAAGTTCCACCAGTCAAGCCAAGTAAGTGCGGCACTTCGGCACACTGCACGGATGCACAGTTGCCATGTCCACGGGTCACTTGGCGCCACTTTCACCAGGAAGCGGATGCCAGTGAGCTCCGGGCGCATCCCATGCATTGACCTTGCACATGCCACTATGCACGCACGCAACCCTGAAAACATTGATGGGAAAGTAATCATCAGCAACAACTTCATCCCAAAGAATGCCTCGGTAAGACCCGGGCCACCCTCGTGCACACAATAGCGGCGGAAAACAACAAAGGCCATGTTACCATGGCCAGATTTGTTCAAGTCAGGAAACGTGTTTTTAAGATGTGCAAACGTGACAAGGTTGTGTAGGATACCATGGTCTACAAGCACGCACAACATGCCCCTGCAACTATAAAAATGTCTGCTGCAATCTTGCGATTTCCAATTGAGCTGATCATACTCTATGTTTTGTTGTCCAGCTGCGTGGCTAAGATTTGTTTCCCTTTTGGCTTGCGCCGAGTTCCGCCGGTATGTCGCATTCGGTGCGGGGCGAGAATTCGGTGCGATTCACGCCGATACGCCAGCACACCGAGTTCGGGCTTTGTGCTCCTCTGGGTTTGGGTGCATGGGCTTGGGCGGGGTTTGGGTGGGCAACTATTCTCTTCGATCGTTTTCAGTTTTAAGTGCTTTCTCTCTCTTCATCTCTCGCTCTCTCTCTCTCTCTCTCTCTTTCTCTCTTTCTCTCTTTCTCTCTTTCTCTCTTTCTCTCTTTCTCTCTTTCTCTCTTTCTCTCTTCTCGCTTTTCTCCGTCTTTCCTCTCTTTCTCTCTTTTTCCCTCACTTCTTGGTCTTCTCTCCTTTCTACGCCTTCTTTCCCTCCCCTCTTTCGCCGCTTTCTCATCCGTCTTTCTCTCTTTCTCTCTTTCTCTCTTTCTCTCTTTCTCTCTTTCTCTCTTTCTCTCTTTCTCTCTTTCCCTCTTTCCCTCTTTCCCTCTTTCCCTCTTTCCCTCTTTCTCTCTTTCTCTCTTTCTCTCTTTCTCTCTTTCTCTCTTTCTCTCTATCTCTCTCTCTCTCTCTCTCTCTCTCTCTCTCTCTCTCTGTCTCTCTTTCTCTCTCTCTTTCTCTCTCTCTTGCTCTCTCTCTCTCTCTCTCTGGGCCCGCGGCATCAAATCCGCTGTTGGGCATGTCGAGGTTCGGGGCTTGAGGCGACACCCAAACCTGCAAGTTCGAACCAGCTGCGCGTACAAAACTGCAGCCGTGAGCAAAACATGCAATAAACGGAGGCATGGCAAGATTATTACAAGGAAAAAACAACAAAACGGCTCCACGTAAGTGCACAGATCATTCTTGAAAGGCGCAAATCAAAGCGCTTCCGAGCTTTAACATCCACAAATTGGAATCACCCAGCATGCAAGACTGGCATCCAACACTTGAATTGAGCAGGTAGACAAAAAGCGGGAGGATGCTGAGTCCTGGACATCAATATCAACAAAACGAAATACGAATATCAACAAAAATATGAAAATTAGTATCGAGAATAAATGAAGATGTCGTTCTTTGGCTCGTTCTGCATTTCCTTCTTTGCTTATCTCGCCGTTTTTGTCTGCGTTCATTCTATATAGGTCGTGACATGTGTAAAATCCGGTAGCATGGAAGCGAAGGAGCCCGCACTCACAAACCTGTGCATGCTCCAGAATCTTTGCCCGAGCTCACATGTTCAGCAAACGGGTGCTAGGGATCTTCGCCATTCGCTGGGCCTTCGATAGGAACAGATCTTCTCCGTCTTCTCTGGCGCTTCAGGAAATCCAATCTCTTCGTGAGGAAATGGCTAGGACTCGGGTTGCTTTGGAGGCTGTGTCGGGCGACTGCAGTTGGCAACTTTGGTCTCAGGGTTGGCTCCTCAAACTTTCGGCATTAGCTGACATACTTCTTGTGCTTCTGCTGATCTGGCTTTCTTGCGCTGGGCGGGCAGCCGCTCACGAACCGCTAGCATTGCAAAACGGGCCCTCAGAGACAGCAGCTCGGGACTCTGACCAACTAGATTGTGTCGCAGAGCCGTCAGTTAGCGCGGAGGTTTCCTCCTTGGAGGTTTCCTCCCTGGTTTCCACTCGACCCTCAGACCTGAAAAGGAAGGAAGGAAGGAAGGAAGGAAGGAAGGAAGGAAGACCGGCACACGAGAGTACTCGCTGCCATACAACCACGTCCCCCCCCGCATCTCAGGTGAGCTCCGAAAACGTCACTGCACACCTCCGCGGAGGGTTCAAGTGGAGGATGTGCTAGTTGCAGCCAAGAGACGAATGACACAACCACGGACCCAGCAAACCAAACCGCACAGGCACCCCCACAACCGAGACCCCACCCACACACACACACCCACAGACACACACACACACACACACACACACACACACACACACATTATGTTTTAGTGTTTGGCATGGACTGGTTGATGGTGATGCTCTGAAAGTAGAAATGCTCTATCAAGCCACCGAGGTACACGTCCGTAGAGATGGCAAAGATCTTCACGAGTGGGATTTTATGTGAGTAGGTGAAACTTCTCGCGCGTGTGCATGAATCACGACCGATCGCTCGCATCTCATGTGCATGTATGCTCTCGTGACATCGACATGCTCCACTGCACTTCATGTTTGTCACACATGCAGAAACATGCTCATTCGTGATCATGCTTCACCGTCCATGTTAGCACATCGCAGACACATGCTCACATGCTGATCATGCTCTGTCACTCATGATAATGCATCTCTTCCACATGTTCGCAACGCACGCTCCGAGCCTTCCCGAACCTGCTTGATGTTCTCGCCCGTGCTCATGCATGATCCATCCACATGTTCATGCAGGTATGCTCATGCAAGTATGCTCTGCAACGAAAACTACCTCGACACGACAGACTGCACCACAAGACATCCGAGCTTGATGGGCTCAAGATCTTCGTGTCATGATCAAGCATCAAAGAATTCATCCAAGCAAAATCCAAAACCACGTCGAAAACTGCATTGTAGTTGAGGTGGTAGAACAACAGCGAGGATGGTACCAATGCACAGCTTGCGTTACAGGATGTCTAAGACGATCACGCAGGTACACAGTTGGACGTCTCCAACTGCTTCACCACGAACCATGGGCGTCTTTGTTAGCAGGAGACCCATGGCCGTGCTCCTGCCCCCTGCTGAAAATGACATGTAAAATCTCCCTTGTTGGACTGCAAATCCATGCCTATTTTCGATCCTGTCTGCAGTGCTTGTTGACGATCCCGCATGTACAGCGGTGTGCCACACACACCCCTTTCGGGGCGATGAGTTGATTGAGAGCATGGAATTCACACGTAGAGGTAGTCCAAGTCCACGAACTTTTCCGCTCTCTTCTTGGCTCGTTTGTGCGGCGCTGTGATCAGGTGGACCTCCCACTGTCGTACTGTTCGGGATGCGATTCTGCATATTGGGCAGGCCAGGTACTTGTCTTCCGTGGGATGGCATTTCATCTTCTTGACTGACCCAAATTTGTGATGTTTCCGACGTCGATTGGGATTTGGACATGATCTGCTTCTTGGTGTGTGGCGATCAGCTCTGGCTCGATATTTCAGAAGAATTTGTTCAACTCGCTTGGTGCTCTCTTCCTGGCTCATCACCTTGTCGAAGTCTGCCTTGTTCTTGATGTAGCGCGAGCGGTACATGATCTCACGGCTGGTCATGGAGGGCGTGCTCTAGTTCGGCGCGTTTTTTGCGCTCACTCTATCTTGGATTCGTGAGGTCAATGCCTGCAAACTCAACACACAATATGCACATGCAGAATGCGGTCAATGGATGGTGGTAAGAATGCACTCATCAAGCTCGTTCTTGCTCGCACAGGCACGTGAAGTGGAAATGCGTGATCAAAATGACGACATGTCATGTAGTGAGTACACACTGTAACTGGCAAGATTGTACCAACATGACGACCGGAACAAAATGGTCAAGTGGACGATCAGACTGTTGCTGTATCATCCATCCTCAGTTGCTCGTGTACTTGTCCATGTTCATGGTCTGCACAAGGTGCAAGGCTTGAAAAATTGCGCGATCTCAGCCTTGACGTATTTCTTGATGTCTTGTTCTGCTGAGTTGAAGATTTTGCCGCAATCTCGTCTGTGGTACACCGTGCTTTTCTTGGCCACGAACACCTCGTTCACGTTGAGGTTCTGTTGGTGGATGGGCACGTTCTTCATGGTCTTCTTAGGCTTGGGATCGAGGTCGATGGGCTTGGAGTCATGATGACTCGGGGCAAAACCTGTGTAGTTGAGGAAGCTGTTGGTAGTGGACGGTGATGTAGTTGGCGTGGTCGAGCTCTCTTGATTGGTACCATCCATCTCTTGCTTCATCTTCTTCTTGTTGTGCAAAACGTCTTGTTCTTCTAGAGGCCGCTTTCCTTGTTGTAGTCGTTCAACGTCGTTGCACATGATGGAATTGGTGATGTGTTGGGCGGCCAGGCTCTTGTCATGGTCTGAGAGCTTGAGGAAGCACTGTGTGATATCGTTCGGGTCTGATGCCGCCATGATCAACCAAGCTGCCATGACTTCGTTGGACGTCATTGCACGGATTAGGTCGAGATGAAGCCGTTAGCTTGGGGATTATGTAACTCACCCTTCCAGGCTTGTAAAAGCTGTGAGCAGGCATGCATGACCGTGACAACTTGCACAAGTGGCACAGCGTGCATGTCATGTGGGGTGAAACAATGTTATGGCAATTCAACATGCATGACATGTTTGCAATGGGCTCGAACGTCAGCGTGTATGCTATATGCTCAATGTCCGTGGTGAAACCCGATCAGACCTCCTGAGTGTCCAACATCTGCTTGTTGCATGTTGTTGTAGTTCAGCAGGTGGTCTCTGGGGTCTTGCTGCGCAAACTGGATGATGGTGTGAAGCTGTCGACTGTGACGTTGCATCCAGTTGTGCGTGGCCGTGACGATGGCGTTGGGACGCAGAACGACTGCTGCCGCGTCTTTGTAGTAGTTCAGGATGATGGTGGTGGCAATCATTCTGTCGTGGTCCTGGAGCACGTCGATCATGTCCCTGTGGTGCTGTGAACTGGTAAAATGGTGATGCTCTGACAGAACACCGCAATGTTCTTCATCAACGCATAAGTGTCTGTCCATGACACTTGGTAGTCAAAGTCCACTTCTCGACGGATCTGCCACACCCATAGCTGGTTGACTATGGTCGTGTACTTGAGGAACTGCTGCTGAAGGTGACGATGTTGGAGGTAACGATGGGACAAAGCAATGACTTTCCATGGGTGCAGCGGGAGTTGAGTGGAAAGTGCCGAGTACATTTGCGACATTGCCAGTCCATCTGACCATTGAGGAATTCGTTCTGTGACTTCGACGTATGCTTCGAGGTAATCCACGGCGTTGGCCATTATGTTGGATTGCAGCATAGTCTGTTCGTGTTGACGGTCTATTTCCATGTGGAAGGCGTACAGGTAGAAGAAGCTGATCTGGGATTGCACGATGTCGTCCAATCTGTCCTTGGGGATGTGGAACAGGTTAGCTGCTGACTCGCCCGGAGCATGGTATTTTTGACCTTGATGTCGGAATTTGAGTAGTGATCTAGCCACGTGGGACATATTGAGCTGGATCAATCTCTCGGAAGGGTTGACTGTCCATTGTGGGTTCTGTGTGCACCGCAAGCTGTGATGCATGTATCGTAGATCCGGTCCTTTGTTGTGCATCTTCAAACATTGCTCCGCCATTGTTTTGCATGTGGATCGCAGCGCTGCTGATTCATGCAATGGTAGGAAGGTGCCCTTGATTTGGATGTGATCTTCACTCTTGACCTGCATGATGGGTCCATACTTGTCGCCTTCCGGTGTGTGGAGGAATGCCCATCTCATCGACGTAGCTGCGGCATACGTAATTGCTATGGCTCCACTCCAGCGTAGTTCATCTATTTGTTGTGGATGGTGGCGTTCGAAAGCGTCTAGTTGACGCCTAATACGCCGTTGCTCCGATTCCGTGAATTGTGACCAGAACTGTATCACTTCGTTTCCAATGTTGATCTGGTAGTGCCAGTGAAGGTACTCCAGCAGCGTCTCGAACATGACTTCGGGAATCATCTTGTGTGGGGACTGTACGTGAAACATGTAACTCCGAGATCGGAAATTTCATCGGACAAACATGCAATTGCTCAATCTCATGTCGTGCAAGATGCAACAACTTCACATGCAACTCACGGAATCTTTTGCAAATCATGAAGTTTGATGCTCTCATGATGTGAAATGATTGGGTGAGACGCAATCGTGAACATCTGTCCATTTTGGACCTTGCGAATGGGGATGGTGCGGTAGTACACGTTGTGTCTGGTTTGCTGATGCCAATGCTTGACGATCTCAGCCGCGTGGAGGTTGACCCATGTGGCACAAAGTTCAGGTCCTCCGACTGTCACGGCTAGCTCTGTTTCCATGTCGCCAATCAGCCTATCCAAATCCATCTCGATGTAGGAGCCGTTGTCGATGATGAAGGAGCGAGGGGCTCGGTGGACTCCATTTTGTTGGAGGGCGCCCAGGAGCTTGGACACATCTTGGAACGTCATCAAAGTGGCGACTCCCCTGATGAACGCTCTGACCCGGTTGTGGATGTTGAAGAAATCTAGGATGTTGGCCAGTCGTGTAGGCGCTTGGCGATGCACAAGTCCGAGAACTTGAAGTGCGTGATCCACTTGCGGCCAAGGCGTGTAATAGGTGATGGCGTGGACGTAGTTTGCCATCATCGCACATTGTAGATGTCCTGTTTGATACATTTTCGTGACTTCTGGCGTGTGCCGGACGTGTAAGCCCAGGATGTCACGCAGGGTATGGTATTTCTTTTCGAGTTCGAGGTCCGGTGTGGTGACGTGCTTGTAGGGGATGTTGACCACATGCTGCTGAGGACTAGTGAGTTCTCGATCGCCTGCTGTCATTCCTTGATGCACGGTCTCCATGATGTCGTAAAATGTACCATGGAATTCTTCTTTTCTGAGGAGCAACTTGAACGTGATGAAGTCCGGCTCGCCATCTTTGATGTTCTGGATCTTGGCCAAGACGCTTCTACTCACTGATCTCAATGCGCGTGTTTGCCTCCTTTCAAGGTAGTAGCCCTGGATGAGCGTGGCATTGAGGTTGAGGTACTGAACCGTGGGGCGGCATCGACAGGGTTCTGATGGGTAAAGAGGGTTGCTTCGATGACGCAGTTGTGCTCGTAGAACGTGATGTGCAAAAACCACTCCTTTGTGCAGACGTGCCCGTCCTGCCCTGATGGTTTTGGCTGTCTTGGGCATGTCCTCCACGACCCATTTGTGAATGATGGAGTCTGCATCTTCTTGGTCGCTTAGATGAGCGGCATGATGTCGTTGCTCTCCGAAGGTAGTGGTGCGTCTGGAATGTCGAAGTTGTAGGAGATGTTGTTCGATGCCTTCCTTTGACAAGTGCTCCAGTGTGAAGTCGGTGCCAGTGTCGACGAAGATGAATCGGTATCTTCTTCCCAGTTCTGGCAACAGGAACTGCAATACCTGTTCCATCTTCGAGCGCTTGAGTGCATCCAGCTACTGCAGGCAACTCATGCCCTATGGTTAGCTTCTGGTTACAACTGCTATAGCGTGGTGAGCAAAGTTGCAACTCGGGTGAAACGCGTGAAATGTGAGAAATGCTCCATGATGTCAACGTGAATGCAGCATCACATGCCTCATGTTGATCGTGATCTAACAAAGCTTCCTCTCATGTACCACGTGGTCTTCCGATTGTGCAACCGTGGCGTGACTGACCTAAGACATGCATGTTCTCTCGGCAATCCGTGCTGTTTTCGATCCCGTGATGAACGTGCAAAGTGCAACTCTCTACATACTTCCCACCTCATGTGTTCATGTTATGTTCGTGACTTCTGTTGTCGGACATGTAATCCGCGCGCGAGTGTCATGACGCTCAAAACTTGGTCAGGAGACCAGTCTGGTTGGTGAGACTTATGCGACATGTTGCATCAAACATCAATCCACGGAAAGGTCTGGGACGTACTCCTCCATGTCCGTGTTTTCCACTGAGGTCTCGAGCGGGCGGTGGTAGGTCACTGAGGGGAATCTTTGTATCGGTGTCCACGTCGATGCTCGAGGTGAGGTGTGATTCTCCCACCAAATTTGATGGGGCTCACGCTCAGAGTCTGTTTGCTCATCAGTGTAGACGTCGCTGTGGGGCGGGGTGGGGAGGCGGTTTTGACTGATGTCCTCATCAATCACGGCAAGGGTGGTTGACATTGGATGCAGCATGCCGCATCGTGCATCTCCGACATGGTGAACGCTACTCGGAACAGCTCTCGTGTGAGTCTCCACGCTGTCCTCCTTGGGGAGAAGAACTTGATGGCATGGATGATCATGTGGACGTCAGCGATGGTCAGGGTGTTCTTCGTGATGCATGTTGCGTTGTTGTCCCTCCATCTTTTGAGTTTGTCGTCAACGACCAACAGGAGGTTGTGAAGGCCGTGTAGCTCTGGCGCCAGGTAGTCGTTCGTTTGGTCGTTGAGCACGGCTTTGATGGCGTTCCACTCGATGTAGGCTTTCTTCAAAATGTGAAGGTCTGGGATTGGGTCTGCGAAGGGGAAGGGCGTTCTTTACCCAGCACTTCGCCAAGAAGCTGTTCTCCGTGGTTGCCAAGGTGCTAACGAACATCATCTACCAGGCATTCCCCGACGCACTCCAGCAGGACAACTCATACAAGATCTTCCGGGACCTCCACACATTCATGAATGTCAGCCAAGGCGAAATGCACATCCAGATCGCGGACCTCGCAGGCTTCTTCACCAGCGTTCCACAGAACCGCATTCTACAGGCGCTCACCATCACCCTGCACAAGTACTACAACGTGTCTCAAAGAGGCTTCAACCACTGGCAGGACGTCAACATCACCTACGACACCAAGAAGACACTACGCACTGCCAGAACTTTCAACGGCAAGATCAAGAAGATCAACCAAGGACGATTCAACATCCACGTGTGTGACATTTGGGAAATCGCACAATACGTTCTCAAACGCAGCTACTTCACGTCCCAGCAGCAAGTCTACAAGCAGACTCGAGGCAGCCCCATGGGACATCCCATGTCTCCGGTACTATGTCATATGGTCTGCTGTGTCGAAGAACATCAATGGTACAACACGTACAGATCGATGCTAGCATCCAGTCAGACCTTCAACAAGTTCACCAAAAGATACGTAGATGACCGCATTTGCATACTACCCACAACGTGGGCCTGCACCGCACCGTGGAATGAGTTTCTTCAAACGGAGTTCTACGGCCCACCGATATTGCTCGAGGAGCAGGACCATGCCGATTATCTCGGATGCAGCATAGATCTTCAGCAAGGAGAAGTTCAACTCATACTCCCCTCAGAAACCCATCAGCTGATCTCACCCAGAGGATCGACGTCCATGGTGCACCGTGCCAGCGCTTACCGTACCCGGCGACACATGATCTCCAAGATCGCTTACCCAGAAAGAGTACGTCTACGTCAACTTCGACAACTTCGTGCACAAGATCAACGCCACGATCCCGACATGCTTCGTTTTGTGCATAGACCGACACGATAAGACGTTCAGCCACATCATGTCCGCTCATGACAAAACACTTCATGCTTCATGTCCGCATGTGCCAGTCATTCACGCCCATGTGTTTATGCAAGTGACTAGCGCAGCAGTCGTGCATCAAGTGTGGTAAACCACGCGCTTCCACCACACGAGATCAACCTTCACGCCGTCCACGTCGACGTGATCCCGGAGGACAGATCGACTCCAACGCCAACCACGGACGACACGCCGGACGACCATCCGGGTTCACAGGAAGCCCCGCCACAGCCTGCACCGAACCAGCAGAACCTCGACGAAACGGATGAACCACGACAAGCTGAACAAGGCGAAGGCATCGAAGCAGTCCGACACATCCTCGGACTTCAAAACGACCGCATTGTGGCCATAAATCAGCAGCTCGAGGAACTCAACAACACGGTCCAGTACATCTACATGCACACGAGCACCAATGCGATCCTTCAGGAACGCCAAGAGGTCAGTTTGGCGGCCCTCAGAGCGGACTCCACCAGAGCTGCCGTTGACAACATGATCCAACGACACACACAATCTATACGCCAAATCCACCAAAAGATGACGGAGATCCAGAGAGAACAACCACTTCAATGAGTCGGATCATTGAAGTGGAGAGCAGATTGGATGCACTAGTGTTCCTCATAGAAGGGAAGGACAAGCTCCAACAACACTCCACACAACACCGCGAAGATCCTCGCACCGGCAGATCCCTCCTCTTCGACAGCATCGACTACGCCCGCGTCCGCCTCGACAAAGTCGAAGAGCAGCTCGAAAAACATGGGCAGACCATCACGTACATGTACAACTACTTCCGACCAGGAACCAGACCCTCCGCCAATCCAGATGCAACGCCCGTGGGACAAAACCGCTCCAAGTCTAGAACACCCTATGACCCCAATCCGAGCAGACCGAATCCCACATCGTCCAGTTCGACCACGCAATGCAGGAGCACATCAAAGCCACGCCAGAGCAGAAGACCATCAACAAAATGACCGAGATCGAGCCCACCTCCCAGCTGCGCTTGGAAACATTTTATTTTTGGTCATTTTGTTTCGAATTTCCGGAAAAACGAGTCCTGCTCTATCTCACCTACATCCGACTCTCGGCTTGGAGAGAGAAAAAGTACCAGCACTAACTGCGAGTCGTGCGCCTTCATTGATCATCTTAACCATCATCATATAGCACGCGGCATGTGCAAGATGTGAGATTGCAGTTAAGACCGACATGTCACACAACACGTCACGTTGCAGCCTGTTGAGCCAATCGAGTGATAAATCAAAAACGCCTCCTTCTTCGACACGACATGGGCAAACACGATCACCATCATTCGGACGCCCGTTCCCTACATCTACGATCCAGATCGATGAGACGCAGATCAGACACGAACCGAACAAGACGACGATCTCCGCTGGAAAGAAATCCGAACGACAGGTCCAGAGGCCGTTCTCGACGACACGAGCACCATGAACATGAGCCTCAACCACCGGACACCAGGAGCAGAAAGCAGGAAGAACTCCAACGAACGATCGAAACAGCAAAGACTGAAAACATCGAGATCATGGATGACATTACCATCCTCGACCTCACCTACTTGATGATCGAAGATGCCATCAGCACGCAAGCCATACTCAGGATTTTTGACGTCAGCGTTGCAGCTCTCGAGTTGCGCACTAACACACACCAGGTCGACATCCTCAAGGCGTTCGAAAAAGGCAAAGCCCAAGGGCATGGAGTCTACATGCTCAACAAGTCCGAAGTGGTCAACTGGTTCACTCCAACATCGCTCGTCGTCAAAGGCAAACACCCGAGCTGCACCGTATACGAGTTCATCGAGCTCCTCGACCAGAACCTGATACATGAGTCCGGCATGCACAAGATCCTGGAACAGGACACCGTGAACAGTATTGGCCAATACCGGCGAGCGTTCCTACAACTCAGTGACGAAACCAACCAGGAGCTCATCACAAAGTCCATTGCAGTGAAAGCGCGACCCAAAATACCTGCAGATACCAGCACGCCGTATCCAGATGTACCCGCCAAGGCTCCACCGGCGTTAGCGCCATCCCATCACGGCCAACTCCCTCCGGAACCAGCGTTGCACTCGCCGGTTCCCAACCCATCGTACCATCCCCCTCCACCACCACCAGCTGAGCCCATCCACCGGCCTCCTTCCAAGGCCATGCCCCACAACAACGCCGACCCGCGCAGGCACTACTACAACTGCCATGGCTATTGTGAATGTGGGCGCTGGTGCAAAAAAGCTCACGATCATGAGGGACACCATGAATGTGAAAGATGCCAGACGAGATGATCTTGAACCACAATGCGTGAAGCTCGCCTCTACGACTCCAAGATCCACGTGATGCACAGAAGTCACGAACATGACACGAGCATGAGACGGGAAGCATGTAGAGAGTTGCACTTTGCACGTTCATCACGAGATCGAAAACAGCACGGATTGCCGAGAGAACATGCATGTCTTAGGTCAGTCACGCCACTGTTGCACAATCGGAAGACCACGTTTTACATGAGAGGAAGCTTTGTTAGGTCACGATCAACATGAGGAATGTGATGCTGCATTCACGTTGACATCATGGAGCACTTCTCACATTTCACGCGTTTCACCCGAGTTGCAACTTTGCTCACCACGCTATAGCAGTTGTAACCAGAAGCCAACCACAGGGCATGAGTTGGCTGTCGCAGTCCGCTTTCAACAAGGCCGTCAAGGCCGCGTACGATCAGGACTACTTGGGACTACCAGATCTACAAGTTTCCCTACGTTGGTACACAGTCCAGCTGATCTTGGAACAACTCACCAAGATGGGCAACTCTCCACATCCATTCACCCCACTCATGATCCCCACCAGCGAAGCGCTTGCATTGTGGGGCCAACTGCAACACTGGCACAAGAACTTCGGATACCACCTTGACAAGATCGAACTTCCTGCCCCACAACCTCCACATCCACATGACGATCAAGCCGACCCACCTCAAGCATCCAAAAAACGACGTCAACACTACCAATCCCCGTACGACGCCAATGCGGAGATCCTTGGAGGAACTACATCCAACCTCATCCAGGACACGCCCATGAACCACCTGGATCCCATCGCTTACGTCTCCGTTGACCTCCACCTTGAACAAGCCCTCATGCCCACGTGGGAAGCCATCAAGCACCTGGACACCCACCGCGAATGGAAGGAGCAGACGGAATGGAACTCCACCACCTACAACACCTTCACCGAGGCCATACACAATCACCCGTTCGCTGCCTACCTCTCCAGGATCCGACACCGCGCACGACAAGATTCACGCCAGGACACGCAGCACCCACCCATGGCAAAAACACGGGTGGCAATACTACGTGCTCCAAGAGTTGAACCCGGACAAGCTCCCACAGCACCAGCTATATGACCAGCCGGACCACACTCCTGATCCACAGCCCGCCGTATGTCACGATGCACAAGATCAAGGACAAGATGAGCAAGAAGGCGAACAACGCCCTTTTGCCCCTCGCCTACCTAACGACGTGGCATCAGAAGAAGAACTCGTCATGGCAGGGGATGACACACCGTACCCAACTGCAGAATGAACGCTCCATCATGGACATCACGCACCAAGAGATCATATGATGCCCAGACGCCGTCATGAGAAGCCCACAAGTTCGATCGCACACCGGATAGTTGAGACGACTTCCTCACGCTTGCTAATATTCTTAACATCACAAAAAGGGACGTTTCACCTTCACGATCCGCACGCTGCATATGCGCTCATGACACGAACATTTCTTGCTCTCATGCATGCCGGATTCATGTGCACTTACATTTGCAGCGAGAGCCATCGAAGCAGCCAAGTAGCATATAACCACCCACAACATGTGGAGTTGGGTTTTGGACTTCTTCATTGAACCCCTCCACGTGATTTTCATGGATAATCATGAGCTGGAAATGGCCCATTTGGAAGAGGAGCCACATCGATTCTATCGAGTCTCATCGACACTGCACAACTACGTTGACGACACGTACCACAGAATGGGTGCAAAACATCAACAAAAGGTTAAGATTCACAAGGTGGTCCACTCAGCCTACTTCACAGAGTGCACAGAATGGCACATCCACATCAACAACGCCATCGTACATGCGGCCCTCCGGCAAATTCCACAAAAGAAGAACTTCGACGACGCTCACTCACACCGGCGGCCACACACCATTTGTCCCCTCTCTCCAGGTCGATACACCAGGACGTTCGCAGCAAAACCCAGACCAAGATGAACATCGCAAGCATCCTGCAGAAGATACCGGCACACATCAAAGTACAATACTTTTCTCGTCCGTTTGGTGGCCGTCCACACCAGCCAGGCGCAGCACTCTGTGTGCCCCACATAGCTCATATCGCCTTCTCGGATCGACCTGGAGCAAGTTACACCATGACAACATCGTCATGGTACGAACTCACGGTCCACGTGGCCCGTGAGGCGAAGCGTTTCTTCTACACCAGCGAGAAGCTCTACTTACAAGACCTCACGACCATGCCGCACTCGCTTCCTGACGCCAAAACCCTATTAAAATATATTAAATTATAAGGCACGCATGAATTTAATATGTTTTAATGGGCGTTTTCCCCCAGAGTCGTTCATGAAGGTTTCAATCTTTAGAAATCCAATATTAAATTACGGGCAAGTTCACGCGCGCCGTAATGATTTTAATATTGGCTTTATAAAGAGTGAAAGGGGCCATATTAAATATACTAAAAGGCGCGCTATTCATTGCCCTTTTAGTACATTTAATCTTGGGGCATGAACGTACGGGCTAGTTAGGGTGTCAGCGTGTGGATGTGAGGTGTCATGTGAGTGAGCGTTTTACTGCCTTCGTGATGAATCCAGCCCAGTTGTTATACCGCCCGGTGAATGACGGGTGTTCTTGCGTCCGTCCATGAAGAGCACCCATTATAATATTATAGGTAAGGGACGCACGCTATAATATTATTAATGGTTGCGTTTCACGCGTACGGACACCAAGAACGGGGGATTCATGGCGGTGAGAAAGGTCTTTGGGGCAGTTAAGGTGTCATGAGATTGATGGTGTACGAAAGGAAAAGTAAAGGTTAACCGCTCTCTCCCTGTCACCTAACCTCTAATTCTTGGTACTAATTCTACCTCTGTTCACCCATCACACCTTGAGACCCTTCCCTAATGCTGAGACGATGGGTCTTGATTTTATGAATCCTTTCTTTCTCTTGGGGAAGATGTACGACACCGGTATTTTGGAGCTTTTATGTCGTCTGATGCATTGTGTGCCGCAGCAACCGGTGTGAGCTTGAGCTTGGTGAACACTTGTGGGTCTCCGTACATCTTATCCATGAGCTGCTGGAAGTGGAGTGGGCAATATGCCAACATTTTGTGAGGGTGGTGGTCTTCACATGCCAGTATGTAGCCATTGTACTTCTCCTGGAGTTGCTTCACCATGCTGTGGTCGATGTAACTGGTATGCTGCGTAGAAGTCCAGCGTGTTATCGGTTCAAGCGCTAGCTTCACGGATTCCTCGGATGGTGTGGCCAGGCCGTTCCGTCGGCACCGCTTGAGTACATCTTGTGTTGTTTGTGATATCCACGTAGACGGCTCCGAAAAGGTGCCTGTTTTGGATGAATAGGTAACGATGTGATGTAGTGGGTCGTCAGGATGTGCGTGTTGGAGATGAAGATCAATCACCTGGTGTTTGTCCAACTCTTGTGTGGGTATGGGACACGTGCATCTTCTTTTCAGCCCGGGTCCAAAACATATCTTTTGCCAGTTGTGGCATTGAGATTCAATGCTTGATCCTGGTCGCACCACAACCGTGGTCTTGGGCACGCGTAGTGCACATAGTTCATGGTTGTGTGTTGTAAGTAGGGCACGAAGAACTTCTCGTAGATGTCGTTTGCACTCGTCCACAGGCGGGATCAGGCTGACCACAAGAGGATGGATGTTGAGAATATCCATGTGCCGTTTTTCCAGCGCTTTGATCAGTGCGGACTTGCAGAATTCCTTGTACGGTGATTCTAGTACGTTGGCCATTCGTAGGAGCATGTAGATGTTCTCGGTGGGGAAGTTGGGGCTGATGATTGAACGTGTAGCCTTCCATCTCAGTGCAGTTGTGGAGCACAACGAGGTGATGATGCCCCACATTTTCGCTCTGCTGTCCACTCGGGCCTTGACTGATTTCCATGTGGAGGTTTTGCGACGTAAATGACGTTGAAGTCGAGCGCGAAGTTTGCTGGCGAACACATTGACATTGGCTATGACCTGCGGCTGAAATGTGTGGCCGGTGTCCTCCTTGAAGTGCTTGTAGATGAAGGGTGCGTTGAGGGAGGGTTGAAGATCTGCGATGTCCGATTGCTCCAGCATGTGGAGCTCTGCAACGTCGTGAGCGTGTCGAACTTTGACTGGTACATAGTCCCAGTACGTGCCAGTGACGCGCCAGTAGTGGATGGCCGGTTCTGCACTGACCAACTTCTGGGTGGCCACGGAATCATGCTTTCTGCTTCGGTTGTCCTCCCGTGCGGTGATCTTGTTGGTCGTGCTGCCGACATACATGCGTTCATGCAGGCGTGAATGATCCACTCGCCAATATACTGCGTTAGGTTGGTTGAAGAACTCGAACGTGTAACTCTGCGGGGTGAGACGGTGAAACCCTCGAAGACGAGCGAGTCGTCGCTTGTCGACTTTTCGTCTAGGAAAATGCCATAGGGTTGTAAGCCAAAACTTGCCATAGAGCCAAGTGGAGTATCGGTGAAGAATGGGAATGCGACGGTAGGTGTACTGGACCACGTTTTTCACGATGTCCATGCACCTCATCATGGAAGTGTGCATCTTGTTGAGTCGTCCGGATGGTTGCGTGGATGCCAATAAAGTATCTAGTCAATGTAGGTAAGCTGCGAGACCTGCAACCACAATGGCCACCGCCGCCGTGCCAGCTGTGTTGGACAGCTTGGGAAGCGACCATGCTTTGACCATGGCCTGGTATGCTTCGCTCTTGGGGTTGGCTTCAGCAAACACCGTGAGACGTGTGGCGATGTCCTTTTGAGCTTGCAATCGTGGTCCACTCAACTTCAAGGTGTTTATCCACGAGGTAGCTGATGGTGCCGCGTATCGTGTCAACGAGCTGGTGAATTCGTGAACTTGCTTGATTTTGTCCATCTTGAGCGCTTCAGACTTTTCTGCTTTTGGTGCGATTTCGCTGAGAGACTGAATGAGTTCGTCGTCGTCAAAGGTCTTCGCGAGGTCGAGCAGCGCCTTGTTCTGTCTGGTGTTGGGCGATTCGAAGAGCTGAGGTGCTGGATTGGGTTTGGGTGTTGGAGCGTCGGAGATCGGGCTGGGGTGGTAGGATGGTGCGTCAATTCCGCTAAGGTGGATGCCGTCGAGGTCCACGTCGGTGTGAGCTTCGTGTTGGGCTGGGGAGGGCGATGGTTGCGTGTTCTGGCGCAATGGAATGTGGTCTGGTGGGTGCGTCCCGTTGGTTGGGGGCGGCTGGTGAGTGCGCGCCATGCCAGCCGTGGGGTGGGTGGTTCGTGGCATGGGGACGTGTCCTTCATTGTCGATCTTGTAGAACTTCTCCGTCAAGTGTGGTTGGCTGGACTGCCTGGTGTCTTGACCGTGTAAGGCGTGACACGGGTCAGCAAAGGTGAAGATCAGCGGATCCATCGACGACATTTGAATGGCATGTAGCTGTTGTGGCGTCAAGGGCAACGCGAACCTGGGAGTCCAAATCATGTGGGGAAGTACGTCATGGAAGATGTGGTCGACGGTGAGCTTGGTTCGAATGTCAGACTCCGCGGGAGGTGTCCACGGAGACGTGGTTGTCAACTTTTGTAGCGTGTCGGTCCATATGTTGGTGGGCCAATCATCTGGTAGTAGAAAAGTGCTGTCCTCGCGATCTGACTGGGCTGCGGAATCCACACTGGGCCACGTCCTGTGTAGTTGTACGTCTGCGTGAACTTTGCGGAAGACGATGTTGCTAACTGCCTGCGAGGTCATGATGCCGGAGATGGTGTTGTACTTGGATGCCATGGGTCGATGAAAAGGAGGATTCGTGTTATGGACCACCACGCAGAGATCCTGTGTTGTGGGTAGAACAGGTACGAGACCTGCTGTGCTGGGCATGACCTGGGATGCCCAGATCCTATGAAAGTGTACGCAAGTTTGTTCCATCCTGGCCATGGTTTGGGGGTCAGCGAAATTGCGCGTAAAGATCCAAAGCTCCTCGTTGACGCTTCTGATCTTGATGTATCCCCAGTGCCACAGCTGGTAGAGGTTGGGCATCGTGGCCATGTCAGGGTTCGTGCCTTTGCATATCATCATGCGAAACTGATACGCCATGGACTGCAGGATGACAAGTCCAGAAGGTCCTGTCACGATGTCCCTGAGTAAGATCTTGACTTGATGGTGTCGACTCTTTTTGGAGTGCTCGTTGAGGGATTCTGCGTGGCGAATCATCTGCACATGGGTGGCCGGGTCGTCGGTGTACTCGTCCCAAGACATGATGACTCCTCTGCGTCTCTTGAGTGATGGACGGGAACTTGTGCACGAGTTGCTTGGGTAGAAAGTTCATCCGATTGGGGTAGTATCTGATGACTGGTGTGCCATCTTCCTGTGTCTCCCAATGGTGGGGTTCCACCTGAGGCAGCATGCGCAGTAGTTCAGGTTTAATCGGGCGTCTCCACCATGGTGCTTGACCTGGTTCAAGTTGATCGACTGGTAGAACTGGAAGGAGGTGACCATGGTCATGATGTTGCAATGTGAGCTTTGGGTCCACTTCCTGTCCTAGGCTGTCGTAGATTGCTGCAAGTTGGTAACCATAGTGCCTCGTGTATGGACTCCGCGGTTACGAAGCGGCGACCTGGATCGGTCTCGACGTGGAGGTTCACCGCAATCAGGTACTCTCCGATCCGGTGGTACCGGTATATGTGGAAAAGCTCCGGTGTGCCAGGTCTGGAGGTCTCGCACCGGATTGTTTTCTTCAGCTGCTTGCATGAACATGCCTGTGGCGTGGTCCAACGGGGGAGATTGCCGGCTTGGATACCATCTCTGAAATTGGCTTGCGTGCTCCTGCATGGTGGTGGCTGGAGCAATGGTGCCCGGATTGGCGGTCATGGTCGCAGCTGGTTGTGCTCGTCTACCAGGAAGTACTTCCTCATCCGTCAAGTAGTTCGTGCCCATGCTCTGTTGGTACTCCATCTCTAGAGGCCGTAGTCTCGATTGGTGTAGAAGCTTTGCACGCATGGTGTGCTGTCTCAATCGGTTGATGGACTGACTAAGTCCGTCTTCTTGATTGGCGACGCCGTCGATGTAGCGAGTGGGGTGCATGTTTGTGGACCACGGTCGGGGTTGTAGTGGGATCTCATCTTGGATGACCGGGATGTCACTTTCTTCCACTATGCTAACAAGCATCGCCTGCCACCGCTGTAGCATGTGGGGTCCGAAAACCTGCACGATGTAGTGATCGGGCACTTGCCCGGTCAGCCACCGGTGTAATGTCCTCGTCGGAATTCATGAACCAATCGGTGAGACCGGGTTTTGGCTGTGGTAATCACAAAACTGCGACGCATGCACAGGTCAGCTAACGTGGACATGTGATGTCGTGGTCATGAACTCATCTGCTCATGGTAACGTGTGGGGTGAAACGGAATGCTCTCTTGTCAAGTGTATATGATTCAGCTTCCGCGCGCGTGTCACCCGTGAAAAACATGAGGAGCTTATAACTTCAGCGTGACATGGGGTGAGACATCAGACATGCAGTGCTAGAAACGGAAACCCTCATGTGGAGTGTAAAATGATGCATCATCCGCGTGAGTGTGGTCCGTGTTGGCATGAGGAGCTTATGACTTCAGCATGACATGAGGTGAGACATCTGGCGTTCGGTGCTAGACAGACTGGTATGCAGCTTCATGACATGACATGTTTCGTGCGAAACTGCCCGGCTCAAGTGTGCGTGATTCAGCTTCCGCGTCATCCATGAAAGCATGAGGAACTGATGACTTCCGCGCGGCATGGGGTGAGACATCGGACATGTAGCACTGGAAACGGAACCCTCATGTGAAATGTGAATGGTGCATCATCCGCGTGAACGTGGTTCATGCTTTCATGAGGAGTTTCTGGCTTCAGCATGTCATGAAGTGAAACATCTGGCGTTCGGTGCTGGATAAACTGATGTGCAGCTTCATGACATGACATGGTTCGTGTGAAACTGCCCGGCTCGTCTCGAACTTCTTTGTGGATCGCATTTCGTGTAGAGTGCCTGCTGGTAGTCGGCAGCGAGTTGGAAGTGAAAAGATGTGCGGCCGTCACTTCTTCATGGTGATGTCTGATCTTCTCCTCGTATGTGATCTGGAGAGATGGTGGGCCTTCTCCGATGTCTAGTCTCTTCTTGTCCTTCGCGATGTTCTGGGTGACCTGGATCTATGGGTGTTGGGAGCCACGGTATCTCTGGGGTAGAAGAGGTTGATTGTGATGCCGGTGATCTCCGCGTGTTGCGAGTCAATAATGCTCTTCTCGGGGTGGGAGAAAATGGTGGTGTAGGTCTGGCGTTGGTCGTCGAGGTACGCCTCCAGGAGTGCTTTCTGTGTTGCCCAGCCTCCACCTCCTATTTTGAGGTGGGAGCGGCGTGCTGCACCTGACTTGATTCTCCCGAAGACGGTGTAGCCAACGCTGACCGTGTCGCATGTATCATCTTGTGGAAATGGAGGTTGGCGTGTCGTAGAAAATGGGGCTGGCTTGCTCTGTTGGCCTTCGCACTGTAGGGGTCCAAGTTCAGGATCGCCGGCTGGATGGAAGTGAGTGTGAAATAGGGCGGGCCTATGTTTCGGACGCCGCACAGGTAGGGCGTGATTGATGAGCGCGCGCATGCAAAGGATCTAGCGACCTGCTTGATCGCCTTGCACGCGGGCTCTGTGTCCCACCATGGGTGGTCTGCGGCGATAGCGTTGATGTCTTCGACGAGGTCCTCCATGTATTTGCGG
>CAJNDS010001226.1:0-27994 GCA_905221605.1 Symbiodinium natans | reverse complement strand
ATCTATTTGCCAGAATTCTCTCTGTTTATGAAAATCCAGGATATAATATAAAAGGAGAATTGAAATCTAGAATATATTTAAAACTTACCAAAAAACAAGACATACTCGTAAAAGAAGAAAATATATTTTCAAGAAATATTTTCAAAAATAATTTCAAAAACAATTTTTGAAAAGATTGTTACGTATTTAAGGGTAAAAAATTTTTCGGAAATTTTTTCCGAAATTATTTCTGAAAAGATTTTCTGAAAAAAGATATTGGCGAATATTTCACGATTTTAATCTCAACTCTTAAATTCTAATAGATTACTAAATCGTATACGATCTTCAATTTTTTTTTAAAGAAATCTTGAAATCTTAAATATTGGAAGGTCTTGAAATCCTAATCTCTGAAAGACCTTGCAATCTCAAATATTACGAGTTTTTCTTGAAATCCTAATCTTTGAGAGATCTTGAAATCTTAAATATTGGGAAACCTTGAATCTTTAACCTTGAGAGATCTTGAAATTCCCAATATTTTAGAGATCTTGAATTCTTAAGAGATTTTGAAATCCCAAATATTGAGAGATATTGAAATCTTAATCTTGGAGAGATCTTGAAACCTAAAATATTGAAAGATCTTCTCGAAATCCTAATCCTTGAGAGACCTTGAAATCTCAAATATTGAAAGACCTTCTTGAAATCCTAATCCTTGAGAAATTTTGAAATCCAAAATATTGAGAAGCCCTGAAAATCTAATTTTTGAGAGATCTGAATTCTCAAATATTGAGAGGTCTTCTTGAAAATACAAATATTGAGAGGATTTCTTGAAACCCTAATCTTTGAGAGATCTTGAAATTTCAAAATATTGAGAGGTCTTCTTGAAATCCTAATCTTTGAAAGATCTTGAAATCCCAAATATTGAGAGACCCTGAAATCTTAATCTCTGAAAGGCTTTGAAATATCAAATATTGAGAGGTCTTGAAATCCTAATCTCTGAGAGATCTTGAAATATCCAAAATTGAAAGATCTTGATTTCCTAATCCTTGATGCAATCTTGAGAGACCTTGAAATCTCAAATAGTGAAAGGTCTTCTTGAAATCCTAATTTGAGAAATTTTGAAATCTAAGATATTGAGAAGCCCTGAAATCCTAATTTTTGAGAGAATTGAAATCTCAAATATTGAGAGGTCTTCTTGAAAATACAAATATTGAGAGGATTTCTTGAAACCCTAATCTTTGGGAGATCTTGAAATTTCAAAATTATTGAGAGGTCTTCTTGAAATCCTAATCCTTGAAAGATCTTGAAATCGTTGGGAATCACAAATTTCTCGTACGATATTGGAGGCCTCTTGCGATATTCATTTCATCTTGAAATCCCAAATATTGAGAGATCCTGAAATCTTAATCTCTGAGAGACCTTGAAATATCAAATATTGAGAGATCTTGAAATCCTAATCTCTGCGAGATCTTGAAATGCCAAATATTGAAAGATCCTGATTTCCTAACCCAGAGACCTTGAAATTCCAAATATTGAGAGGCCTTGAAATCTTAATCTTTGATAGATCTTGAAATCTCATATATTGAGAGATCGACGAAAATATGATTCAGATATTCAATATTCAAAAATTGAAGGCATCATATTGAGGCATTGAGTGACAAAAATATAGAATACCCAAATTGAGGCATACGACCCAACATGGCCATCTGGATGCATGCGCCATATAGCCATCTCCACGGTCGGACCTGATCGGAGACGATCAAGTGCACTCCATGAGCATCAGTTGGGAGTTGGCCCGGATTTTGAGAGACCACAACCCCCAAGCATCATGAGTATCAGCTGTGGCCCCTGAACTCTAAACCATGGTCGGACTTAAAGACCCTCCAAAATATCCATCTTGAGGCCTGCGAAACCCTCCAAGAGGATTTGAAAGGCCCCTCTTTCAGCACAACAGTAGAATGGACTTGGAAGAAATCCATATGAAGCACAACAGCAGAATGGATTTGAAAGGCACAAATTTGAAGCACAACAGCAGAGAGGACTTGAGAAGGTACCAATTGAAGCACATAAGCAATGGACTTGAAAGGCACCATTTCAAGCACAACTACAGAATGAACTAAAAGGCACCAATCTGCAGCACAACAGCAGAACGGACTTGAAAGGCACCAATTTTCGCACACAACAGAATGGCTTGCAAGGCACAAAAACTCAAACACACAAGCAGAATGGACTTGAAAGGCATCAATTTGAAGCCCAATTTGAAGCATACAAGCAGAATGGACTTGAAGGGCACCAACTTGAAGCACACAACAGAATGGACTTGAAAGGCACAAAAATTAAAGCACACAAGCAGAATGGACTTGAAAGGCACCAATTTGAAGCCCACAACAGATTGGACTTGCGAAAGGCACCAATAGGCATACTTGTAGAATGGACTTGAAAGGCACCAATTTGAAGCACACAAGCAGAATGGACTTGAAAGGCACCAATTTGAAGCACACAAGCAGATGGACTTGCGAAAGGCACCAATTTTCGCAAACAAGCAGAACGGACTTGAAAGGCACCAATTTCAAGAAAAGCAAAATGGACTTGAAAGGCACCAATTTGTAGCACACAAGCAGATGGACTTGCGAAAGGCTTCAATTTGATACACACAAGCAGAATGAACTTGAAAGCACTAATTTGAAGCACACAAGCAGGATGGACTTGAAAGGCACCAATTTGAAGACAAGTAGAATGGACTTGAAAGGCACCAATTTGAAACACACAAGCAGAATGGACTTGCGAAAGGTAATAGGCACACTTGTAGAATGGACTTGAAAGGCACCAATTTGAAGCACACAACAGAATGGACTTGAAAGGCACAAAAATTAAAGCACACAAGCAGAATGGACTTGAAAGGAACTTAGTCAAGCATACAAGCAGAATGGACTTGAAAGGCACCAATTTTCTCACACAAGCAGAATGGACTTGAAAGGCACCAATTTGAAGCATACAAGCAGAATGGACTTGAAAGGCACCAATTTTCGCACACAAGCAGAATGGACTTGAAAGGCACCAATTTGAAGCACACAACAGACTGGACTTACACAAGCAGGATGGCACCAATTTGAAGCATACAAGCAGAATGGACTTGAAAGGCACCAATTTGAAGCACACAAGCAGGATGGAATTGAAAGGCACCAATTTGAAGCACACAACAGAATGGACTTGAAAGGCACCAACTTGAAGCACACAAGCAGAATGGACTTGAAAGGTACAAAAATTACAGCACACAAGCAGAATGGACTTGAAAGGCACCAATTTGAAGCACACAACAGAATTCACTTCAAAGGCACAAAAAATTAAAGCACACAAGCAGAATGGACTTGAAAGGAAGTTAATCAAGCACACAAGCAGAATGGACTTGAAAGACATAAATTTTCGCACAAGTGGAATGGACTTGAAAGGCACCAATTTGAAGCACACAACAGAATGGACTTGAAAGGAACCAATTTGAAGCACACAACAGAGTGGACTTGCGAAAGGCACCAATAGGCACTTGTAGAATGGACTTGAGAAAGGCACCAATTTGAAGTACACAAGCAGAATGGACTTGACAGGCATGAATTTGAAGCACACAAGCAGAATGGACTTGAAAGGCACCAATTTGAAGCACACAAGCAGAATGGACTTGAAAGGCACCAATTTGAAAATGAAGCTGGACTTGAAAGGCACCAATTTTCGCACACAAGCAGAATGGACTTGAAAGGCACCAATTTGAAGCACACAAGCAGAATGGACTTGAAAGGAACGAATTTGAAGCACACAAGCAGGATGGACTTGAAAGGCACCAATTTGAAGCATACAAGCAGCAGAATGGACTTGAAAAGCACCAATTTTCGCAAACAAGCAGAATGGACTTGAAAGGCACCAATTTGAAGCACACAAGCAGATGGACTTGCGAAAGGCACCAATTTGAAGCACACAAGCAGAATGGACTTGAAAGGAATTAATTTGAAGCACACAAGCAGAATGGACTTGAAAGGCACCAATTTGAAGCACAGAACAGAATGGACTTGAAAGCCACAAAAATTAAAGCACGCAAGCAGAATGAACTTGAAAGGCACTAATTTGAAGCACACAAGCAGAATGGACTTGAAAGGCACCAATCTGAAGCAGAACAGAATGGACTTGAAAGCCACAAAAATTAAAGCACACAAGCAGAATGGACTTGAAAGGAACTTAATCAAGCACACAAGCAGAATGGACTTGAAAGGCACCAATTTGAAGCACACAACAGAATGGACGTGAAGGGCACCAATTTGAAGCACACAATCAGAATGGACTTGAAATGCACCAATTTTCGCACACAAGTAGAATGGACTTGAAAGGCACCAATTTGAAGCACACAAGCAGGACGGACTTGAAAGGCACCAATTTGAAGCACACAAGCAGAATGGGCTTGAAAGGCACCAGTTTGAAGCACACAAGTAGAATGGACTTGAAAGGCACCAATTTGAAGCACACAAGCGGAATGGACTTGAAAGGCACCAATTTCCGCACACAAGCAGAATGGACTTGAAAGGCCCCAATTTTCGCACACAAGCAGAATGGACTTGAAAGGCACCAATTTGAAGCACACAACAGACTGGACTTACACAAGCAGGATGGCACCAATTTGAAGCATACAAGCAGAATGGACTTGAAAGGCACCAATTTTCGCAAACAAGCAGAATGGACTTGAAAGGCACCAATTTGAAGCACACAAGCAGGATGGAATTGAAAGGCACCAATTTGAAGCACACAACAGAATGGACTTGAAAGGCACCAACTTGAAGCACACAAGCAGAATGGACTTGAAAGGCACCAATTTGAAGTGCACAAGCAGATTGGAGGTCTTTTAAGCCGAGCTAGTTGGAGAGCTGTGATACGTTTTCCACTTTGGCTCAAGTGACGAGCATTGGTGTGAGTGCTGCAAGCCAAAACAGAAGTGTTGTCCGAGTGTCTGAGCTTGCTTGCTTGGTTTGGACTTGTGTGAGTGGTTGTCTCCTTGGTGCCTTGCTTGGCATCTTGGGTTTTTAACGTGGTAGCGGAGCGTGGAAGCTCTGTTGCAAAGAAAGAAAGTGAGCCCAATACGCTGACTTGGTGTGTGCTTGAGTTGTCTTGGTATGGAGGGCCGTGGAAGGCCATCGTACTACCACATAGGCGAGGGTGAACCCGGAATGCTTCGTGAGAGAGGCAGGAGAGGGGCTGAGCCTCCCTATGAGAGACCTTCAGGGTCCAGACACTCCTCAGTTCCACCAAGGAACCCCGTTGTCGGTAGTGGAGTTGCTTTCAGCCCGATGTCGAACTTGTCGGGTGCAGTGCATCCCACAGGAAGCCCGTTGTAGCAGAGAGGTCAATGAATAGAAAACCCCAAACGCAAAGCCCAAAAAAAACACAACAAGTGTTCGACGTGTAGGATGTGAGTAGAAGTGCAGAGTGAACTCTGGAGCTTCGCTGTCTTGCTGTTAGTAAGTCCCGAGGTGTATACCAAAGTCTTTGCGTGATATTTTTGCTACACCTCCTTTGTAGAACAACATTGATAAGGAATTTGTAGTTGTTGTGAAGCCCTTAGCTCTTGGAGAGAGCTGGTCGCAAGAACCGAACCTTGCTGAACACTTCGGTGTTTGGCTCAAGTGCTGAGTGAAAAAGCGACTGCTGCGCGAGCTCTGCTTTTCACAATTCGAAGCACGCAAGCAGAATGCTTCGAAAGCACCAATTTAAGGCAGACAAGCAGAATGGACTTCAAAGGCACCAATTTGAAGCACACAGGCAGAATTCATTTGAAGCACACAAGCAGAATGGACTTGAAAGGCACAAAAACTAAAGCACACAAGCAGAATACACGGCGGAGGCGTATAGGCGGACAGGGGGTGACCGACCCGAGAACCGGCGGAGGAGGAGGCATGGGACTCAATTTTTGTTTCCCGATCGCCGGCCCTTCGGGGCCGGCGATCGGGGCCCATGTCAATTAGTCGCGACCTGCGGGTTGCGGCGAGCGGTTTGGCAACCGCGAACTCCAAAGCCCGGCGGGCCCCGCCCCGCCGTTAGAGAAAACCGATTCATACCCCAGGGTTCCCCTTGCGGAGGACCCAGGAGTTGGCGCATGCGGGGGCCCCTGGGGCTGACGAGCACCCTGCATGCACATGCCAGCGCCTGGTGACGCAAGGGGAAGACGAAATGATTGGGGCTTCAAGCCCCCTCTTGAAGCCTTAAAACACCATGCCGCACCTATTTTTTTCGCAAATTTTGCGCACATCGAAAGGGACTTTGCGCGAGACCTATCTTTTAGTTGTGACACACACTAACGAAACACCGAAACAGCAACGTGCAAGCCTTGTGGAGTCAAGTTTTGCGCGAGACCTATCTTTTGCACGCACGCACGCACGCACGCACGCACGCACGCGCGCACGCACGCACGCACGCACGCACGCACGCACGCACGCACGCACGCACGCACGCACGCACGCACGCACGCACGCACATCTTTTAGTTGTGACACACACTAATATCTAAAGTAGACACACCTAAGGCGAAATGAGAGAAAACTTTGTTATGATGTTTTGTTTCATTAGGAGGTTAAACCGAATTTGAAAGTTGAAACAAGGTTTTTTTCGTGTCGGTGTGTTTTAAAGTCGGAAGAAGGCACCCCGTGTCTGTATCTCTTAGAACAAGCCTGTGCTTCAAGGGCAAGAGTCCCTACTCACATGAACAATCCGCTGCTCACTTGATTCTTTGTTCGGCTTCGCGGTTTCAAGACCTTCTCGGCTCCGCGTCTGCTAATAAACCAACAGATGGAAAATGTGGAAGTTGAAGCCGGCAATGGTCCCGTGGGAGCTTGCGGACGAGGAGGAAGACAGGTACGAGAGGCCGGCGTGTGCATTAGGAACTTTGAAAGTGTTATGCCACGCTAGACTAACGCTAAAGCCTAAAGCCTAAAGCCTAAACCCTAAACCCTAAACCCTAAACCCTAAACCTTAAAACCTAAACCCTGCAGGAAAGACAAATTTGGAAATCTATGGTTTGGAAAGAAAGAAGCCCTGGCTGGGCGCAAGGTGCTGGACATCATTGAGGCGGAGTGGGGGTCCAGAAAGCGCTGCTTGGTAAAACGGCCGAGCCGGACATACGTCTACTGCCGATGCAGCGAAAAATGCCGAATGGTGGTGCAATACGGCTCGGAGGATGGGAAGCTGGTGCGGGAGGGGAAAGATGAGCACAGGCATGGGGAGGATGTGCGTGGAGAGATCCGAAGCATTGCCTCCCAACCGCAGCGGGCAGCCGCTGCCTTGGTGGAGTGGTCCATCGCTCATCCTGACGGTAACCTTCCTGCACGGCAACAAATCCAGACTCGCAAGCAGTACACGCGGTCTGCGCGAGTGGAAGACAAAATCGTGGAGGTTCTTGGCTACGTGCAGTCAGTGAAGGAGAGGGGAGCCACGGAACCCTGGCATTGTCGGGTGCTCGAGGTGGACGAAAGTGCCGGTATTTTTTGCTATACAACGGACTTTTATGTCAGCCTCCTGGTGGAGCACTGGGAGACATTGATGGAGCATGGGATGCGATTGGCGTGCGATGGTACCCACGACATCTCCAACAGCCGCATCAAACTGATTGCTGTTGGTTGGTTGGCGCAGCATGTCCCCCGTCAGAGCATCGAAACCACATTTGTGCTGCTTGGTTTCGCGTTGGCGCCCAGCGAAAACCACGTGGCGGTTCGATTGCTCCTTGACAGCCTAGATGCACATGTGCGTGAGCATCTAGGCGATGGCTTGCGGAAAGTATCAGTCGCTCACATTGATGGTGGCCCTGCTTTGGTTAAGGCCTTTGTGGATTTTTTTGGCCAAGATTTCCAGTTGGTCCGAAGCCTCGAGCATGTCAAACGCAACATCCGGGAGCAGGGTGTGAAAAAGCTGACGCAGAGCTCTTGGTGGACCTCTACCAAAAGATGGGTATCGAAAAGCGCCTTCATTCGCAATAACTATGTCTTTGATCGGTACTGGCACCACTGCTTCCAACTCCTCGAGAACGCCGGTGAGGCGAATTTCGTCGCGTACTTGCAGACGGAGCACTTCCAGAAGGATGCAGGTGTATGGACGGCCGCCTGGCGTGCAGCAATCCTCGACCCAGGCTATGGTTCCTACTCCTTGAATGCAGTGGACTCCTTTTGGAAGTTGCTGGATCAATATGTCCCCGAGGAGAAAACTTTGCCGTTGAGGCAGGTTATGGAGCGTTATGAACACACAGGCCGGGTTTTCCAAAATGACGGGAAGTGGAGTGCCTTGTCTGTTGAACCATCGACGCTGGTGACCGCCGCGATGGTTGGGGAAGCATCAGCCGAGTTGAGCCCCCGCTTGGATTGGAAGGATGACAAACAAGTGGGTCGTATGAGCAGCAAGACGTTGGAACGAATGTTGGGGCAGGAAGCCACCTTGATGTTGGAGTTCAACACCGGGCAGGAAAATGCCACGAAGGTGTTTTGCAAGTATGGCCCGTCGGACTACAATGCCGTGGAAATGGAAGCTTTGTTCGAACTGGAGCGTTCGACATCTTCAGCAACAGTGGACGCTGCGCTGCAGAAGATTGGTGCCTTGGACGCTGATGGCTTCCACCCGCGCCGGGTCAGTGCCACCTACGAGAAATTCACAGCATTGTATGAAGAGGAGGGCCAACTATTGGAGTCACACCGGGATTTCTGGCAACGTGGTGTGACAGAGCATTATATACATGTCTCTACCAAAAACTTGGGCGCCAAACTTCCAGAAGTTTTCTCATCCTTAGTCCCGCGCACCACACCAACGGGACGTCCCCGGGGCCGGCCCAAAGGGATTAAGCGCCCTAGCAGGGATAGCGAATCAGCGGGCCGGGGCCGTTCCAGGGGGCGAGGCCGCGGCTCCAAAAAAAGACCCGCGGCAGATGGGATTGCAACAGGTGTGGAGCAACAGTTGGAAGACCTTTTCGGGGAAAAGGCAGCTTCACACGGCCTGGAGCACTTGCTCGGGTCAGATTTTGCAGGCGACACGACTGCGCCGGGAACCCCACCTGAGGTCGCAGCAAGGTTGGAAAGCTTGGTAGCAGAGGGTCGGCTGCCAAGGACGACCGCCGAACAGCGTCGTCGCAACAACCGGACATCCGGCACAACCTACGGAGTCCCCCCAGGCCTGAAAGAAGCCCTAGAGGCCGGCTACATCCATCCCAACTTGCCTGCTCCACAGGGCATGGTTTGGAACCTAGTCAGCCACGGTTTAGGGTTTAGGGTTTAGGGTTTAGGGTTTAGGGGTTTAGGGTTTAGGGTTTTAGGGTTTAAGGGTTTAGGGTTTAGGTTAGGGTTTAGGGTTTAGGGTTAGGGTTTAGGGTTTAGGGTTAGGGTTTAGGGTTTAGGGTTTAGGGTACGGTTTAGGGTTTAGGGTTTTAGGTTTTAGGGTTTGGTTTTTAGGTTTAGGGTTTAGGGTTTAGGGTTTAGGGTTTAGGGTTTAGGGTTTAGGGTTTAGGTTTTATGGTTTAGGGTTTAGGGTTTAGGGTTTAGGGTTTAGGGTTTAGGGTTTAGGGTTTAGGGTTTAGGGTTTAGGGTTTAGGGTTTAGGGTTTAGGGTTTAGGGTTTGCCCACTGAAGCGACGCGCCTCGACCCAAGGGGTCGTGGGCGGCGCGTCGCGCGAAAGCTAAAACCCCACCCCAAGACCACCCAAACCTTACTCTGTTAGGGTTTAGGGTTTATTTTTTGGGATAGTTCTCTTGTTGCTTTGTATTCTCTGCTCTAGTTGGTATTTTAATATAAATCAAAACGAAAAGTAAAGCAGAGGGCAATAGTCTGCTTATACGTTGTGTTTTTACGCGCGAGTAGGCCCGGCAGGGGCAACCGATTCCGCGCTCGGGGCCGCGGCGCCATCGCTCGTTGTCACTGCGCTCCGTGGCGCCGCTGTGTACAAGAACGCTCCTTGTTCTCTCGTTGCTTTTGTATTCTCTGCTGTAATGGATATCTTAATAAAAATCATAAACGTTTTACCCCAAAAGGGCCACAAGAGTACTAGAAAGCACCCACGAGGCCCCAAGAGCCACCAAAAGGCTTCAAAAGGCCCCCTAGAAGAAGGTGACCTCCAGGATTTGCTCGGGCCCGCAATGAAAAATGCTATTTTTAATACAGAAATCGATGGTGTTGGGCACAACGAAAAGTAAAGCAGGGGGCAACAGTCTGCTTATACGTTGTGTTTTTACGCGCGAGTAGGCCCGGCAGGGAGCACCGATTCCGCGCTCGGGGCCGCGGCGCCATCGCTCGTTGACACTGCGCTCCGCAGCGCCGCTGTGTACAAAGGCCTCTGGGAGGCCCCTGGAGGGCCTGGGAAGATCACCCTGGAAAGCCACTGCGCCCCTGGCCAGCTTGGGAGCCCCTGGAAGCCCTTTGAGATCCCTAGAAGGCCCCTACGAGGCCCCTGGCAAGGCCCCTGGCAAGGCCCCTGGCAAGGCCCCTGGCAAGGCCCCTGGCAAGGCCCCTGGCAAGGCCCCTGGCAAGGCCCCTGGCAAGGCCCCTGGCAAGGCCCCTGGCAAGCCCCATGGAAGCCCCAGCGCGCGTGACGCCCGTGACGTGCGTGACGCCCGTGACGCGCGTGACGCCCGTGACGCGCGTGACGCCCGTGACGCGCGTGACGCGCGTGACGGCGCAAGGCCCTGAATCCTAAACCCTAAAGGCCCTGAATCCTAAATCCTAAACCCTAAAGGCCTGAATCCTAACTCCTAAAGCCTAAAGGCCCTGAATCCTAAACCCTAAAAGCCCTGAATCCTAAACCCTAAAGGCCTTGAATCCTAAACCCTAGGCCCTGAATCCTAAACCCTAAAGGCCTTGAACCTGAAACCCTAAAGGCTCCGCGACCTTTTCACAGCCTAGTTTTGGTCAAGGGGGGGTCGTATTTTTCAATTTTAAAGGCAAAATAGTCTTCTGAGACCCCCCTTGCCTCAAACTCCGACCCCCCCTTGAGAGGGAAAGTTTGCCTCCAAAAACACCCCAAATGAGGGGGACCCCAGGATCGGCCCGGGTCCCAGTTAAAAATGCGATTTTTTAGTACTGAAATCGACGCCTCTGGGTGGCCTCTCGTTTTCTGGATTTTGACCAAAACCGAGCCCTCACCGGTTTCAGGATTTCAAGTTTTTCAAGGTTTTTCAAGGTTTTTCAGCGTTTTTCAGTTTTTTTATGGTTTTTCAATGTTTTTCAGGGTGTTTCAGGGTTTGTAACCCTCAATTATGATGAAGGGCCGCCCCTGCGACCTTTTCACAGCCTAGTTTTGGTCAAGGGGGGGTGGTATTTTTCAATTTTAAAGGCAAAATAGTCTTCGGAGACCCCCCCTTGCCTCAAACTCCGACCCCCTTTGAGAGGGAAAGTTTGCCTCCAAAAACACCCCAAATGAGGGGGACCCCAGGATCGGCCCGGGTCCCTATTTAAAATGTGATTTTTTAGTACTGAAATCGACGGTCCCGGGTGGGCTTTCGTTTTCTGGATTTTTGACCAAAACTCACCGGAATACTAAATTACGAAGCCGGGCCTCCCCGAATACTAAATTACGAAGCCGGGCCTCCCCGGAATACTTAATTGCGAAGCCGGGCCTCCCCGGAATACTAAATTACGAAGCCGGGCCGGAATACTAAATTACGAAGCCCCCCCTTGCCTCAAACTCCGACCCCCCCTTGAGAGGGAAAGTTTGCTTCCAAAAACACCCCAAATGAGGGGGACCCCCAGGATCGGCCCGGGTCCCAGTTAAAAATGCGATTTTTTAGTACTGAAATCGACGCCTCTGGGTGGCCTCTCGTTTTCTGGATTTTGACCAAAACCGAGCCCTCACCGGTTTCAGGATTTCAAGTTTTTCAAGGTTTTTCAAGGTTTTTCAGCGTTTTTCAGTTTTTTTATGGTTTTTCAATGTTTTTCAGGGTGTTTCAGGGTTTGTAACCCTCAATTATGATGAAGGGCCGCCCCCGCGACCTTTTCACAGCCTAGTTTTGGTCAAGGGGGGGTCGTATTTTTCAATTTTAAAGGCAAAATAGTCTTCGGAGACCCCCCCTTGCCTCAAACTCCGACCCCCTTTGAGAGGGAAAGTTTGCCTCCAAAAACACCCCAAATGAGGGGGACCCCAGGATCGGCCCGGGTCCCTATTTAAAATGTGATTTTTTAGTACTGGAATCGACGGTCCCGGGTGGGCTCTCGTTTTCTGGATTTTTGACCAAAACAGCCCTTCCCAGCCAAGAGGAAGCAAGTCCCCGGGCCTCCCCGGAATACTAAATTACGAAGCCAGGCCTCCCCGAATACTAAATTACGAAGCCGGGCCTCCCCGGAATACTAAATTACGAAGCCGGGCCTCCCCGGAATACTAAATTACGAAGCCGAGCCTCCCCGGAATACTAAATTACGAAGCCGGGCCTCCCCGGAATACTAAATTACGAAGCCGGGCCGGAATACTAAATTACGAAGCCCCCCCTTGCCTCAAACTCCGACCCCCCTTCAAAGGGAAAGTTTGCCCCTAAAAACACCCCAAATGAGGGGGACCCCAGGATCGGCCCGGGTCCCTATTAAAAGTGCGAGTTTTTAGTACTGAAATCGACGGTTCTGGGTGGGCTCTCGTTTTCTGGGTTTTTTGACCAAAACGGAGCTTTCACCTCAGGATTGCAAGTTTTTCAAGGTTTTTCAAGGTTTTTCAATGTTTTTTAAGGTTTTTCAATGTTTTTCAGTGTTTTTAAGCCTCAGAAGGGCCGCCCCCGCGACCTTTTCACAGCCTAGTTTTGGTCAAGGGGGGGTGGTATTTTTCAATTTTAAAGGCAAAATAGTCTTCGGAGACCCCCCCTTGCCTCAAACTCCGACCCCCCCTTGAGAGGGAAAGTTTGCCTCCAAAAACACCCCAAATGAGGGGTACTCCAGGATCGGCCCGGGTCCCTATTTAAAATGTGATTTTTTAGTACTGAAATCGACGGTCCCGGGTGGGCTCTCGCTTTCTGGATTTTTGACCAAAACGGCCCCTCCCAGCCAAGAGGAAGCAAGTCCCCGGGCCTTCCCGGAATACTAAATTACGAAGCCGGGCCTCCCCGGAATACTAAATTACGAAGCCGGGCCTCCCCGGAATACTAAATTACGAAGCCGGGCCTCCCCGGAATACTAATTACGAAGCCGGGCCTCCCGGAATACTAAATTACGAAGCCGGGCCTCCCGAAATACTAAATTACGAAGCCGGGCCTCCCCGGAATACTAAATTACGAAGCCGGGCCTCCCGAAATACTAAATTACGAAGCCGGCCTCCCCGGCATTAAACTTCGAAGCCGGGCCTCCCCGGAATACTAAATTACGAAGCCGGGCCTCCCCGGAATACTAAATTACGAAGCCGGGCCTCCACGGAATACTAAATTACGAAGCCGAGTTTGCCCCTAAAAACACCCCAAATGAGGGGGACCCCAGGATCGGCCCGGGTCCCTATTAAAAGTGCGATTTTTTAGTACTGAAATCGACGGTTCTGGGTGGGCTCTCGTTTTCTGGGTTTTTTGACCAAAACGGAGCTTTCACCTCAGGATTGCAAGTTTTTCAAGGTTTTTCAAGGTTTTTCAGCGTTTTTCAATGTTTTTTAAGGTTTTTCAATGTTTTTCAGTGTTTTTAAGCCTCAGAAGGGCCGCCCCCGCGACCTTTTCACAGCCTAGTTTTGGTCAAGGGGGGGTGGTATTTTTCAATTTTAAAGGCAAAATAGTCTTCGGAGACCCCCCCTTGCCTCAAACTCCGACCCCCCCTTGAGAGGGAAAGTTTGCCTCCAAAAACACCCCAAATGAGGGGTACCCCAGGATCGGCCCGGGTCCCTATTTAAAATGTGATTTTTTAGTACTGAAATCGACGGTCCCGGGTGGGCTCTCGCTTTCTGGATTTTTGACCAAAACGGCCCCTCCCAGCCAAGAGGAAGCAAGTCCCCGGGCCTCCCCGGAATACTAAATTACGAAGCCGGGCCTCCCCGGAATACTAAATTACGAAGCCGGGCCTCCCCGGAGAACAAAATTCCGAAGCCGGGCCAAGCCGGGCCTCCCCGGAATACTAAATTACGAAGCCGGGCCTCCCCGGAATACTAAATTACGAAGCCGGGCCTCCCCGGAATACTAAATTACGAAGCCGGGCTTCCCCGGAATACTAAATTACGAAGCCGGGCCTCCCCGGAATACTAAATTACGAAGCCGGGCCTCCCCGGAATACTAAATTACGAAGCCGGGCCTCCCCGGAATACTAAATTACGAAGCCGGGCCTCCCCGGAATACTAAATTACGAAGCCGGGCCTCCCCGGAATACTAAATTACGAAGCCGGGCCGGAATACTAAATTACGAAGCCCCCCCTTGCCTCAAACTCCGACCCCCCCCTTGAGAGGGAAAGTTTGCCTCCAAAAACACCCCAAATGAGGGGGACCCCAGGATCGGCCCGGGTCCCAGTTAAAAATGCGATTTTTTAGTACTGAAATCGACGCCTCTGGGTGGGCTCTCGTTTTCTGGGTTTTTTGACCAAAACGGAGCTTTCACCTCAGGATTGCAAGTTTTTCAAGGTTTTTCAAGGTTTTTCAGCGTTTTTCAATGTTTTTTAAGGTTTTTCAATGTTTTTCAGTGTTTTTAAGCCTCAGAAGGGCCGCCCCCGCGACCTTTTCACAGCCTAGTTTTGGTCAAGGGGGGGTGGTATTTTTCAATTTTAAAGGCAAAATAGTCTTCGGAGACCCCCCCTTGCCTCAAACTCCGACCCCCCCTTGAGAGGGAAAGTTTGCCTCCAAAAACACCCCAAATGAGGGGTACCCCAGGATCGGCCCGGGTCCCTATTTAAAATGTGATTTTTTAGTACTGAAATCGACGGTCCCGGGTGGGCTCTCGCTTTCTGGATTTTTGACCAAAACGGCCCCTCCCAGCCAAGAGGAAGCAAGTCCCCGGGCCTCCCCGGAATACTAAATTACGAAGCCGGGCCTCCCCGGAATACTAAATTACGAAGCCGGGCCTCCCCGGAATACTAAATTACGAAGCCGGGCCTCCCCGGAATACTAAATTACGAAGCCGGGCCTCCCCGGAATACTAAATTACGAAGCCGGGCCTCCCCGGAATACTAAATTACGAAGCCGGGCCTCCCCGGAATACTAAATTACGAAGCCGGGCCTCCCCGGAATACTAAATTACGAAGCCGGGCCTCCCCGGAATACTAAATTACGAAGCCGGGCCTCCCCGGAATACTAAATTACGAAGCCGGGCCTCCCCGGAATACTAAATTACGAAGCCGGGCCTCCCCGGAATACTAAATTACGAAGCCGGGCCTCCCACAGAATACTAAATTACGAAGCCGGGCCTCCCCGCAATACTAAATTACGAAGCCGGGCCTCCCCGGAATACTAAATTACGAAGCCGGGCCTCGCCCGAATACTAAATTACGAAGCCGGGCCTCCCCGGAATACTAAATTACGAAGCCGGGCCTCGCCCGAATACTAAATTACGAAGCCGGGCCTCCCCAGAGAGGCCCCTGAACCCTAAATCCTAAATCCTAAATCCTAAATCCTAAATCCTAAATCCTAAATCCTAAATCCTAAATCCTAAATCCTAAATCCTAAATCCTAAAATCCTAAATCCTAAATCCTAAATCCTAAATCCTAAATCCTAAATCCTAAATCCTAAATCTAAATCCTAAATCCTAAATCCTAAATCCTAAATCCTAAATCCTAAATCCTAAAATCCTAAATCCTAAATCCTAAATCCTAAATCCTAAATCCTAAATCCTAAATCCTAAATCCTAAATCCTAAATCCTAAATCCTAAACCCTAAATCCTAAATCCTAAATCCTAATTTTTAAATTGGAAGGAAGGGGGTCTAGGCTTTAGGGTAATAAAATATGCTTTAGGGCTGTACGCCCTGTTCCCTCTTTCAAAGCTGTGAGGAGTGCGTTACAGTGCCAGAAGCTAACTCTTCTGGCACTAAAGAGAGCATCTGCCTCCAACTGCTAGACTGTCGCTACTCAGTTGTCGGCTGCCGTCGCTAGAGGATCGGCGGGCTCGCTGCGGCCCGCTGCCTTGCCGGCAGCTAATCAGGGGCCTTGCTCGCAGTTTAGGGTTTAGGGTTTAGGGTTTAGGGTTTAGGGTTTAGGGTTTAGGGTTTAGGGTTTAGGGTTTAGGGTTTAGGGTTTAGGGTTTAGGGTGTGTCAGGGGAGGGCGCGCGCTCGGGTGTGAAACACCCCGGGCCGCGCGCTCGCGTTGCCCGTCAACCCACCCCGGCCACCCAAACTATACTCTATTAGGGTTTAGGGTTTATGGAATTTACTTTCTTGTGCTCTGATGCTTGCTTTGATGTTTTTAAAGTTGCGCTGTTAGGGTTTAAGCTGGGGTTGGGGGTAGCCTCGGCCCTTTTCGGGCCTTCGGCGTGTCAGGGCCCGTAGAGGCCCTTATTTATTTGAAGGTCAGGGAAACCCTTTGTGTCTGCTTTTGGATTCCCCTTCTTTAAGGGCCTCAATTAAGCATCGATTTCACTACCAAAAGATCGCATTTTTTATTGCGGGTACGGGCATCCTGGGGTCCCCTTCTTTTAGGGGGCCTTTTGAAGCCTTTTGAAGTATTTTGGTGGCTCTTGGGGTCTCTCGGGGCCTTGTTCGGACCTTCGGCGTGTCAGGGGCCGTAGAGGCTTTATTCATTTAAAGGTCAGGGAACCTATTAATGAGTTTTTCGCCAATGAGTCTTTCAATCGCTAGGGTTTAAGCTCGGGTTCGGGGTAGCCTCGGCCCTTTTCGGGCCTTCGGCAAGTTAGGGCCCGTAGAGGCCCTTATTTGCTTGAAGGCCTTCGTAGGGTTTTGCGGTGTTAGGGTTTAGGCTGGGGTTCGGGGTAGCCTCGGCCCTTTTCGGGCCTTCGGCACGTTAGGGCCCGTAGAGGCCCTTATTTGCTTGAAGGCCGTCGTAGGGTTTTGCGGTGTCAGGGTTTAGGCTGGGGTTCGGGGTAGTTTCGGTCCTTTTCGGGCCTTCGGCACGTGGGCCCGTAGAGGTCCTTGCTGATTTAGGGGGAGCCATCGATTTCAATACTAAAATGCGGGCAGAGGTGCCTAAAAACAATGTTTTCAATATTCTCATTGTGGGCACGGACAAATCTTGTGGTCCCCCTTCTTTTAGTGGGCCTTTTGAAGCTTTTGAAGCTTTTGGTGGCTCTTGGCGCCTCTTGGGGGCTTCCTAGGCCCTGAGCCGAGCCCTGGTTGGGGGGGCGCTTGGCAGGGTGTTAGGCCCTTGGTCCGGCCAAGGCGTATTGTTGGGGGTCCTTGACTCAGGGGTCCTTGGCTCCCTTGCCTTGGGGGGGCCCTTGGCCTGGGCAGTTGCAAGGCCCTTGGCTGACCCTTGAGGCCCTTGGCCTGGGGGACCTTGCCTGCAGGGACCTGTTGGCCCTGAAAGCCCTTGGCCCAGGAGGCGCTTGGCCGGGCACCCTTGGCGGCTTGGTTGGGGGGGCCTTGGCCCCGAGGCCCGGGGGCCTTGGCCCCGGGGCCCTCGGCTTGGTCGGGGGCCTGCCCGGAAGCGCTTGGGGGGCCCCCCTTGGCCCAGGCCCTTGGCCCGGGGGGCCTGGCCCGGAGGGCCCTTGGCCCGGGGGGCCGGGGCCCTTGGCCCTTGGCGCCTGGGGCCCTGGTCCCTTGGCTCGGCGGGGGGGGCCCTTGGCCCGGGGGGGGCCCCTGGCCCGGGGGGGCCCTTGGCCCTGGGGGCCCTTGGCCCGGGGGCCCTTGGCCCGGGGCCCTTGGCCTGGGGGCGGGGCCTGGAAATCCGTGAAAAGCCCCCAAAATCACGAAACTGAGCAACCAGCTTGCCTGGACCCCTCGCCAGCCTCCTGGTCCAGGAATCCAGCTACCAGGGACCAGGGGGCACCCGGGGGGGGCCCGACAAACCCTGAACCCAAAACCCTGAACCACCTCCAGAAGCAAAGGCTGGGGTTTGGGGTTATACTTTAGCTACGCTAAAGGTGGTCTGGGTGCCGGCCATCCCTTAGCCGAGTACTGACGTTGTCGTAAAAAAGGCCGATGTCCGTTGGCCTGTCCAGGACAGACGGTGAGGCTTAACCCTCACCTTTCCGTTTCTCTTTTCGCTTGGGCGCTCGGGCTGTAAGGCCCTCGGCCGAGCGTTCGGGGTCTGTCGCTCGACGGAAGCGACCCCTCACTTAGTTTAGGGTTTAGGGTTTAAGGTTTTAGGGTTTAGGGTTTAGGGTTTTAGGGTTTAGGGTTTAGGGTTTAGGGTTTAGGGTTTAGGGTTTAGGGTTTAGGGTTTAGGGTTTAGGGTTTAGGGTTTAGGGTTTAGGGTTTAGGGTTTAGGGTTTAGGGTTTAGGGTTTGCCCACTGAAGCGACGCGCCTCGACCCAAGGGGTCGTGTGCGGCGCGTCGCGCGAAAGCTAAAACCCCACCCCAAGACCACCCAAACCTTACTCTATTAGGGTTTAGGGTTTTTTTGTGGGATAGTTCTCTCGTTGCTTTGTATTTTCTGCTGTAGTTGTGGATTGTTTTAATATAAATCAAAACGAAAAGCAAAGCAGAGGGCAACAGTCTCCTTATACGTTGTGTTTTTACGCGCGAGTAGGCCCGGCAGGGGCAACCGATTCTGCGCTCGGGGCCGCGGCGCCATCGCTCGTTGTCACTGCGCTCCGTGGCGCCGCTGTGTACAAGAACGCTCCTTGTTCTCTCGTTGCTTTTGTATTCTCTGCTGTAGTGGATATCTTAATAAAAATCATAAACGTTTTACCCCAAAAGGGCCACAAGAGTACTAGAAAGCACCCACGAGGCCCCAAGAGCCACCAAAAGGCTTCAAAAGGCCCCCTAGAAGAAGGTGACCTCCAGGATTTGCTCGGGCCCGCAATGAAAAATGCTATTTTTAATACAGAAATCGATGGTGTTGGGCACAACGAAAAGTAAAGCAGGGGGCAACAGTCTGCTTATACGTTGTGTTTTTACGCGCGAGTAGGCCCGGCAGGGAGCACCGATTCCGCGCTCGGGGCCGCGGCGCCATCGCTCGTTGACACTGCGCTCCGCAGCGCCGCTGTGTACAAAGGCCTCTGGGAGGCCCCTGGAGGGCCTGGGAAGATCACCCTGGAAAGCCACTGCGCCCCTGGCCAGCTTGGGAGCCCCTGGAAGCCCTTTGAGATCCCTAGAAGGCCCCTACGAGGCCCCTGGCAAGGCCCCTGGCAAGGCCCCTGGCAAGGCCCCTGGCAAGGCCCCTGGCAAGGCCCCTGGCAAGGCCCCTGGCAAGGCCCCTGGCAAGGCCCCTGGAAGGCCCCATGGAAGCCCCAGCGCGCGTGACGCCCGTGACGTGCGTGACGCCCGTGACGCGCGTGACGCCCGTGACGCGCGTGACGCCCGTGACGCGCGTGACGCGCGTGACGGCGCAAGGCCCTGAATCCTAAACCCTAAAGGCCCTGAATCCTAAATCCTAAACCCTAAAGGCCTGAATCCTAAATCCTAAAGCCTAAAGGCCCTGAATCCTAAACCCTAAAAGCCCTGAATCCTAAACCCTAAAGGCCTTGAATCCTAAACCCTAGGCCCTGAATCCTAAACCCTAAAGGCCTTGAACCTGAAACCCTAAAGGCTCTGAATCCTAAACCCAAAAGGCCCTGAATCCTAAATCTTAAACCCTAAAGGCCTTGAATCCTAAATCCTAAACCCTCAACGCTCTGAATCCTAATTCCTAAAAGCCCTGAATCCTAAACCCGAAAGGCCCTGCCCCAGGATTTGGCCGGACCCCTAATGAAAATGCGATTTTTTAGTACTGCAAACGATGCCTTTGGGTCACCCTCCGTTTTCCCGAAAAGTCCTAAATCCTAAACCCTAAAGGCCTGAATCCTAAATCCTAAAGCCTAAAGGCCCTAAATCCTAAACCCTACCGCGACCTTTTCACAGCCTAGTTTTGGTCAAGGGGGGGTCGTATTTTTCAATTTTAAAGGCAAAATAGTCTTCTGAGACCCCCCTTGCCTCAAACTCCGACCCCCCCTTGAGAGGGAAAGTTTGCCTCCAAAAACACCCCAAATGAGGGGGACCCCAGGATCGGCCCGGGTGCGATTTTTTAGTACTGAAATCGACGCCTCTGGGTGGCCTCTCGTTTTCTGGATTTTGACCAAAACCGAGCCCTCACCGGTTTCAGGATTTCAAGTTTTTCAAGGTTTTTCAAGGTTTTTCAGCGTTTTTCAGTTTTTTTATGGTTTTTCAATGTTTTTCAGGGTGTTTCAGGGTTTGTAACCCTCAATTATGATGAAGGGCCGCCCCCGCGACCTTTTCACAGCCTAGTTTTGGTCAAGGGGGGGTCGTATTTTTCAATTTTAAAGGCAAAATAGTCTTCGGAGACCCCCCCTTGCCTCAAACTCCGACCCCCTTTGAGAGGGAAAGTTTGCCTCCAAAAACACCCCAAATGAGGGGGACCCCAGGATCGGCCCGGGTCCCTATTTAAAATGTGATTTTTTAGTACTGAAATCGACGGTCCCGGGTGGGCTTTCGTTTTCTGGATTTTTGACCAAAACTCCCCGGAATACTAAATTACGAAGCCGGGCCTCCCCGAATACTAAATTACGAAGCCGGGCCTCCCCGGAATACTAAATTGCGAAGCCGGGCCTCCCCGGAATACTAAATTACGAAGCCGGGCCGGAATACTAAATTACGAAGCCCCCCCTTGCCTCAAACTCCGACCCCCCCTTGAGAGGGAAAGTTTGCCTCCAAAAACACCCCAAATGAGGGGGACCCCAGGATCGGCCCGGGTCCCAGTTAAAAATGCGATTTTTTAGTACTGAAATCGACGCCTCTGGGTGGCCTCTCGTTTTCTGGATTTTGACCAAAACCGAGCCCTCACCGGTTTCAGGATTTCAAGTTTTTCAAGGTTTTTCAAGGTTTTTCAGCGTTTTTCAATTTTTTTATGGTTTTTCAATGTTTTTCAGGGTGTTTCAGGGTTTGTAACCCTCAATTATGATGAAGGGCCGCCCCCGCGACCTTTTCACAGCCTAGTTTTGGTCAAGGGGGGGTCGTATTTTTCAATTTTAAAGGCAAAATAGTCTTCGGAGACCCCCCCTTGCCTCAAACTCCGACCCCCCTTGAGAGGGAAAGTTTGCCTCCAAAAACACCCCAAATGAGGGGGACCCCAGGATCGGCCCGGTCCCTATTTAAAATGTGATTTTTTAGTACTGAAATCGACGGTCCCGGGTGGGCTCTCGTTTTCTGGATTTTTTCACCAAAACGGCCCCTCCCAGCCAAGAGGAAGCAAGTCCCCGGGCCTCCCCGGAATATTAAATTACGAAGCCAGGCCTCCCCGGAATACTAAATTACGAAGCCGGGTTTCACCGGAATACTAAATTACGAAGCCGGGCCTCCCCGGAATACTAAATTACGAAGCCGGGCCTCCCCGGAATACTAAATTACGAAGCCGGGCCGGAATACTAAATTACGAAGCCCCCCCTTGCCTCAAACTCCGACCCCCCTTCAAAGGGAAAGTTTGCCCCTAAAAACACCCCAAATGAGGGGGACCCCAGGATCGGCCCGGGTCCCTATTAAAAGTGCGAGTTTTTAGTACTGAAATCGACGGTTCTGGGTGGGCTCTCGTTTTCTGGGTTTTTTGACCAAAACGGAGCTTTCACCTCAGGATTGCAAGTTTTTCAAGGTTTTTCAAGGTTTTTCAGCGTTTTTCAATGTTTTTTAAGGTTTTTCAATGTTTTTCAGTGTTTTTAAGCCTCAGAAGGGCCGCCCCCGCGACCTTTTCACAGCCTAGTTTTGGTCAAGGGGGGGTGGTATTTTTCAATTTTAAAGGCAAAATAGTCTTCGGAGACCCCCCCTTGCCTCAAACTCCGACCCCCCCTTGAGAGGGAAAGTTTGCCTCCAAAAACACCCCAAATGAGGGGTACCCCAGGATCGGCCCGGGTCCCTATTCAAAATGTGATTTTTTAGTACTGAAATCGACGGTCCCGGGTGGGCTCTCGTTTTCTGGATTTTTGACCAAAACGGCCCCTCCCAGCCAAGAGGAAGCAAGTCCCCGGGCCTCCCCGGAATACTAAATTACGAAGCCGGGCCTCCCCGGAATACTAAATTACGAAGCCGGGCCTTCCCGGAATAAATTACGAAGCCGGGCCTCCCCGGAATACTAAATTACGAAGCCGGGCCTCCCCGGAATACTAAATTACGAAGCCGGGCCTCCCCGGAATACTAAATTACGAAGCCGGGCTTCCCCGGAATACTAAATTACGAAGCCGGGCCTCCCGGAATACTAAATTACGAAGCCGGGCCTCCCCGGAATACTAAATTACGAAGCCGGGCCTCCCCGGAATACTAAATTACGAAGCCGGGCCTCGCCCGAATACTAAATTACGAAGCCGGGCCTCCCCGGAATACTAAATTACGAAGCCGGGCCTCGCCAAATGAGGGGGACCCCAGGATCGGCCCGGGTCCCTATTAAAAGTGCGATTTTTTAGTACTGAAATCGACGGTTCTGGGTGGGCTCTCGTTTTCTGGGTTTTTTGACCAAAACGGAGCTTTCACCTCAGGATTGCAAGTTTTTCAAGGTTTTTCAAGATTTTTCAGCGTTTTTCAATGTTTTTTAAGGTTTTTCAATGTTTTTCAGTGTTTTTAAGCTTCAGAAGGGCCGCCCCCGCGACCTGGGGTGGTATTTTTCAATTTTAAAGGCAAAATAGTCTTCGGAGACCCCCCCTTGCCTCAAACTCCGACCCCCCCTTGAGAGGGAAAGTTTGCCTCCAAAAACACCCCAAATAAGGGGTACCCCAGGATCGGCCCGGGTCCCTATTTAAAATGTGATTTTTTAGTACTGAAATCGACGGTCCCGGGTGGGCTCTCGTTTTCTGGATTTTTGACCAAAACGGCCCCTCCCAGCCAAGAGGAAGCAAGTCCCCGGGCCTCCCCGGAATACTAAATTACGAAGCCGGGCCTCCCCGGAATACTAAATAAATTACGAAGCCGGGCCTTCCCGGAATACGAAAAAACGAAGCCGGGCCTCCCCGGAATACTAAATTACGAAGCCGGGCCTCCCCGGAATACTAAATTACGAAGCCGGGCCTCCCCGGAATACTAAATTACGAAGCCGGGCCTCCCCGGAATAATAAATTACGAAGCCGGGCCTCCCCGGAATACTAAATTACGAAGCCGGGCCTCACCGGAATACTAAATTACGAAGCCGGGCCTCCCCGGAATACTAAATTACGAAGCCGGGCCTCCCCGGAATACTAAATTACGAAGCCGGGCCTCCCCGGAATACTAAATTACGAAGCCGGGCCTCCCCGGAATACTAAATTACGAAGCCGGGCCTCCCCGGAATACTAAATTACGAAGCCGGGCCTCCCCGGAATACTAAATTACGAAGCCGGGCCTCCACGGAATACTAAATTACGAAGCCGGGCCTCCCCGCGATACTAAATTACGAAGCCGGGCCTCGCCCGAATACTAAATTACGAAGCCGGGCCTCCCCAGAGAGGCCCCTGAATCCTAAATCCTAAATCCTAAATCCTAAATCCTAAATCTTAAATCCTAAATCCTAAATCCTAAATCCTAAATCCTAAATCCTAAATCCTAAATCCTAAATCCTAAATCCTAAATCCTAAATCCTAAATCCTAAATCCTAAATCCTGAATCCTAAATCCTAAATCCTAAATCCTAAATCCTAAATCCTAAATCCTAAATCCTAAACCCTAAATCCTAAATCCTAATTTTTAAATTGGAAGGAAGGGGGTCTAGGCTTTAGGGTAATAAAATATGCTTTAGGGCTGTACGCCCTGTTCCCTCTTTCAAAGCTGTGAGGAGTGCGTTACGGTGCCAGAAGCTAACTCTTCTGGCACTGAAGAGAGCATCTGCCTCCAACTGCTAGACTGTCGCTACTCAGTTGTCGGCTGCCGTCGCTAGAGGCTCGGCGGGCTCGCTGCGGCCCGCTGCCTTGCCGGCAGCTAATCAGGGGCCTTGCTCGCAGTTTAGGGTTTAGGGTTTAGGGTTTAGGGTTTAGGGTTTAGGGTTTAGGGTTTAGGGTTTAGGGTTTAGGGTTTAGGGTTTAGGGTTTATGGTTTAGGTTTAGGGTTTAGGGTTTAGGGTTTAGGGTTTAGGGTTTAGGGTTTAGGGTTTAGGGTTTAGGGTTTAGGGTTTAGGGTTTAGGGTTTAGGGTTTAGGGTTTAGGGTTTTCGCTGCGAGTGCGCTTCGACCCCCTCCATGAAGTGGTTGGGGGTCGGCGCATGAGCTGCAATGCCCGCCCGCCCACCCAAAATACAAACCTTGGACGGGTTTAGGGTTGTCTACCCCCCTACCCCCCTATCAAGGGGGGATATATGGTTTGGTGGAGCAGGAACAGTCGTTTATCAGCCTTGAGAAAATCATGAGAAGACCTTTGGTTTCAGAAAGAGCAGCTATCTGCAGCCTCGACTCGGTTCCATTCTGCAGCCTCGTTGGCCGGCATGATATGGTGCTTCCGCATATATGCCATTATCTTTGTGGGGAAGTCGACGATTCCCAGAAATTTGGCCGGCCAAGGGATCCCGCGCTGACACAAGCGCGCTTGTCTGCAGGCGCCTAGCCAGTTCAGGATAGACAAGCCATCAACCCAGTCGGGCAGGTGCCAGCGCAGCAGCCGCCCAGTTTCTTCTGCCAGCTCCATGACTTTGCCTGGGCGTGCAGCATTTTGTCAAGAACTGTAACACCTAGAGTCAAGGCTATGGTTAAGTTTCTGGCTCCAACATCTCAGACAAGGGTCAAGATTGAATAGCAAAAATTTGCTTAAATACATCCGAAGGGCCACGAGCACGTGTAGATCTGACAAGAGGCACAGCTGATGCGGGAGACGAGCTATCCAAGATTTGAGCCAACGCGCAGCAGCAATATCTGCCAGCTGTTGCGATGAATACAAGCAGAAGTCTTAGGAAAACAAGCTGAGACCTACCAAGGTGCAATCGTCTCGATCGTGGCATAGGTATAATCGCAGAACAGCGTGCAAGAAGCTGTATTTGTTGCCACGTCCGACTCTGTGCTGTGGCAAGTGAAACCCAGCTGCTGTGAGCTGTAGACGAAGACCTGTCTAGAACTTCTGTCGCGCCGAACAAAACGCCTGTATGCGCGTGGCGCCGACATTTTGCCACATAGATTCTGCACGTGTGATGCCCTAAGCAAAAGTAGAACTGCGCTGACCAGGGCCTCACTTCGCTGGAGTGAAATGATCCTCTGTCAAGATGCCAGCCAGCAGGAAGTCCTTGTAGTAGCCGACCCTGCTGATGGCAGTGTAGGCCGCGGCAGGCACCTTCGGGGCATCCAAGTACACGACGACATGGGGCAGCTCCGCGCCTTGGAACTTGATGATGGTGGATGCGTAGCCCGGCCGGACCGGATAGTAAACCAGGCCACCCCTCTCCGGGTCGGTCCACGGCCAGACGCTGACCGCAAAGCCCGTGGCGGTGCGCACCAGGAGACCCCCCGTGTCGTTGTCGTACTTCAGGACTGTCCCCTCCATGCCGTTGACGAAGTCGATGTCCTTGCGCACGTTGCGGGTCAAGTATACCCTCATGCCCTTGTAGACGGGCATGGCCGAGGGCTGCAGCTCGGCAGCCGGCTTCAGCTTGCCCTGCGCGTAGTTCTCGGGATTGGAATCCACGTCGGCCGGCAAAGTCGCAAGCGGCGGAAACTTCGGAAAGAGTGCCTTCAACGCAGTTCCATTGACCACAGCAGCACCCCGCCTGGTGCACGTCAGGATGGTCGTGTTGGGCTTGGACTTCAGAAGCTTCTGGAGTCCCTTCACCGTGGGCCGGCCCGGGGGGCGCCACGCCATTTTCTTGCGGAGCTGCCGGAGGAGCTTGGCGTTCGGCTTGCCGGTCCTGAGTGTCGCCAGCAGCTTGGCGTGCGCCTTGTCCTTGCAGCGGTACATCTTGTGCAGGGCCACGCGGTAGCACAATATGTTCCACAGGCGCCCATGCCACGGCCGCTTCTCGCCCACGCCGGCCATCTGGTACCGGTCGCCCAGCAGCGCCAGCGCGGGCGCGCGATCTGCAGCCACCCAGAGCTTCAGAATCCTCTCGAAATTGATCATGTCCAGTTGCGAGAGCTCGTCTACGACGATGAGGGAGTACATGCTCAGCAAGGACGCCTCGCCGTGCTCTGCAGACTCATGCAAGCCAAACGCAGCGTGGCAGGTGTCGATGTCGATCTTGTGGCCGTAGCGCGCCTTCATGCGACTGGCCAACTGCGCAGTCGGCAAAGCCATCAAGACCTTGCCGCCCTTGGTCAAGGCACGGTCGATGCAAGAGAAGACCACCGTGGTCTTGCCGGTCCCGGGTGGCCCCAGGCACACATTGGCCTTGCTGTCCCGCGCCTCTTGTCGCAGACGATCCGCCTCGCCTTCGTCCTCTGCATCCTCGATGGCCAGCGCTCTGTCCACGGCAGTGTCCACGAGCTCCTTGAAGCCTCGGCAGAAAAGAACTCGACATGTGCGTGCGTGTGTGAAAGTAGAAGAATTACACAAGACACATCTCCACCAGCTTTTTGCGACGCAGACGAGGCGCGGAGTTGCTGCCTGTTGAACTTGCTAGCGTCCACGGGGCCTGCTTTCTTCTTGCAGGTCTTCGTCTTGCCGCGGCACTGCTCCTGGGTTTGCCGGTCCTTTCGGGCATCCAGGGAGCCATCAAGGTATTCCTGAAGCAAGCCGCGGTGCGCCCGGATCATGGCCAGGATGGTGTCCACATGGTCCTTGGTGTGCGCTTCCATCTTCAGCTCCGCGCGGATCTTCTCGTCGTCCTGCCACATGGCCTGCGCCACCGGGTGCTCGCAGAGGATTGCCATGGCGAAGTACTTGTGTGCCTCCGGGAGCCGTTGGGCGACGTGCTCCGGCACGCAGAAGTCCGTGGCTTTCTCGAAGGGAACGTGAAGCATGAGCCACTGGCCAAAGTAGCGGTCGTTGAACTTGGAGACCGTCTCGGCGGCCACGACTTTCTCGCCTTGCATCACGTAGTAAGAATAGGCTGCCATTGTACGCGCTGGTCGCGCTGCTGGACAACGTGCCCGAGGCCGTGCTGACGGAGCACGGGCTGGCCAAGGTTCTGCAGACGTTGAAGCAGATGACGCGCCTGCCGAAGAAGGAGAAGCTGATCCACATCTTCGATAGCATGCAGGACATGGCGGCCAAGGCGAACAGCATTCATGAGCAGGTTCGGCTTGCGGCGGACGCCGGCTTGCCCGAGGAGGGAGGACTGCCAGAAGCGCCTGCGGGCGTTGAGGTCGTGGCGAACGAGCCAGGAGAGGAGTGAGTAGCCTCAGGCCATCGTGTTTCAAAGTCGTGGCAGCGCAAGACTAGCACAGGCGCAGCCCACTGTACAGCACCACACCTCAATGCGCTCCAGGTCGCAGATGGGAAAACACGGTTCCCCAGCTGCACGCATGCCCGGGCCTTGTCGCGCCCTGCACTGCTGTTTGAGCCTGATGTCATTCTTGAATCTAGGCAATCTAGCCGCAAGCCTGAGTTTGATTTGTGTCCTCTCTCCGCCCTGGTTCGAGTCTTGTGAGTTGTGGCGCGAGTCATCCTTTCGTTGATCTCAGGCTGCAGTTGTCAAAGCCATGCCCTCCGTGTGTCCTGGCACAGCGGCATCTCCTTGTTGCTTCTCTGCGCAGAGCCCTGGACGTGCAGCGCAACGAGGCACATTTCCCGCATGTGCACCTTGGTGGCAGAGGAAATGCTGAAGAAAAAAAACGGCAAGCCAGAAATTGAAAAGAGGCATTGGTGGGTGGCTGGGGCTTGTTGAGCGTGCTCTCTGTGAGGTCGCGAGGCGCGAGGAGGCCGCAGTTCTCGCACATGCTCCAGGAGTCGAAAAGGCACCAACGCTCGAAGTCCTCGGCCAGCCGGCGGCGCTTCGCCGGGGGCAACCCAGTGGTATTCTCGACGGCCTCGCCAGCTGGCGTTCTCTTTGAAGGCTGGCCCATCCGGCGCCGTGCCCGAGCCCTGTCTGCCAGAACCTGCTCTCGATATTTCTTCTTTGTCGCAGCCGACGCGGGGGCTGCAGCTGTCTGCCGCGATGCCAGGGCAC
>CAJNDS010001225.1:794568-825967 GCA_905221605.1 Symbiodinium natans | reverse complement strand
CGTCCTCGCGTTGCTGAGGGAACCTTGTGGCCTACAGTCTGCTCTGGGTCACAGTGAGAGTTGCAGCCTCGCATTGCTTGAGGGGTGACGCAAGCCTGTTGCTCACCAGAGATTCCTGCTGTCTCTGGGTGAGCAAAACCCACCGACCCTCATTTGGATTGAGGGCTGTGCTGAAGGTGAGTTTGGGTTCCTCGCTCACTTGTGTGGAAACCGAAGGTGAGACCGAAACACGGGGGGAAACGGCCAGGCACGCTGCAGACAGTGCAGGCCAACGTCGCACTGCAAGAGGCATCCTTGCAGTGGCGACAGGAGTGTCCCGAACAATTGCGGTGTGCTCGAGCCCAAGCTTGCAGGTTTTCGGGGATCTGCAAGCTGAGCACAACAGGGATTTTCTTCGCAGGTAGAATCAGGTAGAAAAGATTTGGCCCAACCCTGGTGGATCTGCCTGGACATAAATAACCAGAGGCATCAGTGTCGTAAAGCTCATTGACTGGTGCTACTGAGAAACCGTTGCCAAGGAACTTGCAGTAGGACTGGGGTGCGGCGCAGTGCAAGTTGAAGAGCAGCTGGTGGTGGCTGCTCCCCGGAAAACCAATAGTCCAAGAAGCCTCCTTCGGCCTCGCTCCGTGCTGAGGGTTTGTAAGGGTTGGTATTGGCCGGAAAGGATTCAGATGGAGGTTACCAGATCTTCGCGCTTTTCCCATCTGAAGGCAACCAATGGTAATCAGCCTGCTGGACATGGCAGGCCTGCTTTTGTTTACATCCACGTCTCCTGCAAGGGCTGGGGTCTGTCCGTGCACACAGACAAGGCGGAACCTTGCAGAGGTTTAGGTCCTCGCGGCACGGCCGCTGGAGGTTGTTTGAAGATGTTGGCTCTCACTATCTGGTGAGTGGTTTGTATGGGCACTTGCTGGGGCAAGGCGGCTATGGCGTCTGAGGATGGTACATGTGCTGGCTGCTGAGTACGGGCCACCGAAAGAGACCTGTGGTAAGACAAGCGATGAAAGGAGCCGAACTCCTAAAGAAAGGACAGGCTAGCTCACGCGGACGCCACGCAGAGTATGTGTTTACTATCTTCAGATGTTGGAGCCAAATTGCCAGCCTTGTGACGTGAGATGTGGTGTTTGGATTCGGCCTCAAGCACTGGAAGGCCTACAACAACAAATCCGAATGAAAACTGTGGTCCTAAGACACGCGGTGCAGCTGCTTATACGTGGCACCGCGGGGGTCACATAGAGATAGAGGGCTTGCCAGCCAGGGGATACTCTGTTTAACAGAGAGCAGTGGCGCAGTGAGTGAGCTGAGGCTGGCTGCGCTGATGCGCGGAATGGTGGTTCGGCCTCGCCTCCGCTGAGGGAAACAACATGGTCAATGCTCTCTGCAGTGTCGGTCCGGGTTTGTAGTTAAGAGCGGAAGACGCCGGGGACTCTGCGCTGCAGTTTTACCATGAAGCAACCGCGTGAGATGCATTATGTCAACTGGGTGAGTAAGAGCGAGGGAAAGCAGGGTGACGATACTTTGGGGGAGGCTGCAAGGCACGGTTAGTAAGTGCGAGAAAGCCGGAGCTGCGGACGAACCTGGAGTAGCAGTTTTTCATACCTCACGTGTTTCACTTTGCGGCCTCGCATGCGCTGAGGAAATATGCCTCGAACAGAACATCAAGTGCTGAGTGGGGATTGCCAAACTTACGGAGGCTGATGCCACAACAAGTGCCTCAACAGCAATGCATGCGGAGGGCAAAGTTCGGCCTCGCGAGTGCTGAGGGTTGCAGCTGAGAGAGGGCCTAGCTGAGAACGCAACACCTCAAGCGAGGTAATTTTTAGTTTAGTTTCACCTTGACCAACGGCCCCTTCGGGTGGCTACGCCTCGCAGCGTGCAGACGAGAAAGTCCTGGTTGGCTCAAGGTTTCGGCTCAACCCCGGTGGGGTGCTCAGGTAGAGAGCGTCTTTAGTGCCGTTGTGGCTGGCCCTGGGGCTTGTAACTAAGGGTAGGTTCCGTTTTGAGGCCTGGCAAAACTGTGTTTGCTCGTAGGCCGGCTGACCGGCTAAGCTGTCATAGAGCGGCGGCCCGCCAACTGCTGCCGTCGACGAAGGGCGTGAGTGCACAGTTTTCGGCCTCGCTTCGCTAGAGGGAAGCTTTTCGTCCTCGCGTTGCTGAGGGAACCTTGTGGCCTACAGTCTGCTCTGGGTCACAGTGAGAGTTGCAGCCTCGCATTGCTTGAGGGGTGACGCAAGCCTGTTGCTCACCAGAGATTCCTGCTGTCTCTGGGTGAGCAAAGCCCACCGACCCTCATTTGGATTGAGGGCTGTGCTGAAGGTGAGTTTGGGTTCCTCGCTCACTTGTGTGGAAACCGAAGGTGAGACCGAAACACGGGGGGAAACGGCCAGGCACGCTGCAGACAGTGCAGGCCAACGTCGCACTGCAAGAGGCATCCTTGCAGTGGCGACAGGAGTGTCCCGGTGTGCTCGAGCCCAAGCTTGCAGGTTTTCGGGGATCTGCAAGCTGAGCACAACAGGATTTTCTTCGCAGGTAGAATCAGGTAGAAAAGATTTGGCCCAACCCTGGTGGATCTGCCTGGACATAAATAACCAGAGGCATCAGTGTCGTAAAGCTCATTGACTGGTGCTACTGAGAAACCGTTGCCAAGGAACTTGCAGTAGGACTGTGGTGCGGCGCAGTGCAAGTTGAAGAGCAGCTGATGGTGGCTGCTCCCCGGAAAACCAATAGTCCAAGAAGCCTCCTTCGGCCTCGCTCCGTGCTGAGGGTTTGTAAGGGTTGGTATTGGCCGGAAATGATTCAGATGGAGGTTACCCGATCTTCGCGCTTTTCCCATCTGAAGGCAACCAATGGTAATCAGCCTGCTGGACATGGCAGGCCTGCTTTTGTTTACATCCACGTCTCCTGCAAGGGCTGGGGTCTGTCCGTGCACACAGACAAGGCGGAATCTTGCAGATGTTTAGGTCCTCGCGGCACGGCCGCTGGAGGTTGTTTGAAGATGTTGGCTCTCACTATCGGTGAGTGGTTTGTATGGGCACTTGCTGGGGCAAGGCGGCTCTGGCGTCTGAGGATGGTACATGTGCTGGCTGCTGAGTACGGGCCACCGAAAGAGACCTGTGGTAAGACAAGCGATGAAAGGAGCCGAACTCCTAAAGAAAGGACAGGCTAGCTCACGCGGACGCCACGCAGAGTATGTGTTACTATCTTCAGATGTTGGAGCCAAATTGCCAGCCTTGTGACGTGAGATGTGGTGTTTGGATTCGGCCTCAAGCACTGGAAGGCCTACAACAACAAATCCGAAGGAAAACTGTGGTCCTAAGACACGCGGTGCAGCTGCTTATACGTGGCACCGCGGGGGTCACAAAGAGATAGAGGGCTTGCCAGCAGGGGAACTCTGTCTAAAGAGAGCCCTGGCTCAGTGAGGAGCTGAGGGCCTGGCTGCGCTGATGCAGCGGAATGGTTGTTCGGCCTCGCCTCCGCTGAGGGAACAACAGTCAATGCTTCTCTGCAGTGTCGGTCCGGGTTAGTAAGAGCGAGAACGCCGGGACCTAGAGCTGCAGTTTTACCATGAAGCAACCGCGTGAGATGCATTATTGGTCAACTGGTGAGTAAGAGCGAGAAAGCCAGGGTGACGCTACTTTGGGGGAGGCTGCAAGGCACGGTTAGTAAGTGCGAGAAAGCCGGAGCTGCGGACGAACCTGGAGTAGCAATTTTTCATACCTCACGTGTTTCACTTTGCGGCCTCGCATGCGCTGAGGAAATATGCCTCGAACAGAACATCCAGTGCTGAGTGGGGATTGCCAAACTTACGGAGGCTGACGCCACAACAAGTGCCTCAACAGCAATGCATGCGGAGGGCAAAGTTCGGCCTCGCGAGTGCTGAGGGTTGCAGCTGAGAGAGGGCCTAGCTGAGAACGCAACACCTCAAGCGAGGTAATTTTTAGTTTAGTTTCACCTTGACCAACGGCCCCTTCGGGTGGCTACGCCTCGCAGCGTGCAGACGAAAGTCCTGGTTGCCGTGGTTTGGCTCAAGGTTTCGGCTCAACCCCGGTGGGGTGCTCAGGTAGAGAGCGTCTTTAGTGCCGTTGTGGCTGGCCCTGGGGCTTGTAACTAAGGGTAGGTTCCGTTTTGAGGCCCTGGCAAAACTGTGTTTGCTCGTAGGCCGGCTGACCGGCTAAGCTGTCATAGAGCGGCGGCCCGCCAACTGCTGCCGACGACGAAGGACGTTCGTGCACAGTTTTCGGCCTCGCTTCGCTAGAGGGAAGCTTTTCGTCCTCGCGTTGCTGAGGGAACCTTGTGGCCTACAGTCTGCTCTGGGTCACAGTGAGAGTTGCAGCCTCGCATTGCTTGAGGGGTGACGCAAGCCTGTTGCTCACCAGAGATTCCTGCTGTCTCTGGGTGAGCAAAACCCACCGACCCTCATTTGGATTGAGGGCTGTGCTGAAGGTGAGTTTGGGTTCCTCGCTCACTTGTGTGGAAAACGAAGGTGAGACCGAAACACGGGGAAAAACGGCCAGGCACGCTGCAGACAGTGCAGGCCAACGTCGCACTGCAAGAGGCATCCTTGCAGTGGCGACAGGAGTGTCCCGAACAATTGCGGTGTGCTCGAGCCCAAGCTTGCAGGTTTTCGGGGATCTGCAAGCTGAGCACAACAGGATTTTCTTCGCAGGTAGAATCAGGTAGAAAAGATTTGGCCCAACCCTGGTGGTCTGCCTGGACATAAATAACCAGAGGCATCAGTGTCGTAAAGCTCATTGACTGGTGCTACTGAGAAACCGTTGCCAAGGAACTTGCAGTAGGACTGTGGTGCGGCGCAGTGCAAGTTGAAGAGCAGCTGGTGGTGGCTGCTCCCCGGAAAACCAATTCCAAGAAGCCTCCTTCGGCCTCGCTCCGTGCTGAGGGTTTGTAAGGGTTGGTATTGGCCGGAAAGGATTCAGATGGAGGTTACCCGATCTTCGCGCTTTTCCCATCTGAAGGCAACCAATGGTAATCAGCCTGCTGGACATGGCAGGCCTGCTTTTGTTTACATCCACGTCTCCTGCAAGGGCTGGGGTCTGTCCGTGCACACAGACAAGGCGGAACCTTGCAGATGTTTAGGTCCTCGCGGCACGGCCGCTGGAGGTTGTTTGAAGATGTTGGCTCTCACTGTCTGGTGAGTGGTTTTATGGGCACTTGCTGGGGCAAGGCGGCTCTGGCGTCTGAGGATGGTACATGTGCTGGCTGCTGAGTACGGGCCACCGAAAGAGACCTGTGGTAAGACAAGCGATGAAAGGAGCCGAACTCCGAAAGAAAGGACAGGCTAGCTCACGCGGACGCCACGCAGAGTATGTGTTACTATCTTCAGATGTTGGAGCCAAATTGCCAGCCTTGTGACGTGAGATGTGGTGTTTGGATTCGGCCTCAAGCACTGGAAGGCCTACAACAATAAATCCGAATGAAAACTGTGGTCCTAAGACACGCGGTGCAGCTGCTTATACGTGGCACCGCGGGGGTCACATAAAGATAGAGGGCTTGCCAGCAAGGGAACTCTGTCTAAAGAGAGCCCTGGCTCAGTGAGGAGCTGAGGGCCTGGCTGCGCTGATGCAGCGGAATGGTTGTTCGGCCTCGCCTCCGCTGAGGGAACAACAGTCAATGCTTCTCTGCAGTGTCGGTCCGGGTTAGTAAGAGCGAGAACGCCGGGACCTCGAGCTGCAGTTTTACCATGAAGCAACCGCGTGAGATGCATTATTGGTAAACTGGTGAGTAAGAGCGAGAAAGCCAGGGTGACGCTACTTTGGGGGAGGCTGCAAGGCACGGTTAGTAAGTGCGAGAAAGCCGGAGCTGCGGACGAACCTGGAGTAGCAGTTTTTCATACCTCACGTGTTTTACTGAGGAAATATGCCTCGAACAGAACATCCAGTGCTGAGTGGGGATTGCCAAACTTACGGAGGCTGATGCCACAACAACTCAACAGCAATGCATGCGGAGGGCAAAGTTCGGCCTCGCGAGTGCTGAGGGTTGCAGCTGAGAGAGGGCCTAGCTGAGAACGCAACACCTCAAGCGAGGTAATTTTTAGTTTAGTTTCACCTTGACCACGGCCCCTTCGGGTGGCTACGCCTCGCAGCGTGCAGACGAAAGTTCCTGTCTTGGCTCAAGGTTTCGGCTCAACCCCGGTGGGGTGCTCAGGTAGAGAGCGTCTTTAGTGCCGTTGTGGCTGGCCCTGGGGCTTGTAACTAAGGGTAGGTCCCGTTTTGAGGCCTGGCAAAACTGTGTTTGCTCGTAGGCCGGCTGACCGGCTAAGCTGTCATAGAGCGGCGGCCCGCCAACTGCTGCCGTCGACGAAGGGCGTGAGTGCACAGTTTTCGGCCTCGCTTCGCTAGAGGGAAGCTTTTCGTCCTCGCGTTGCTGAGGGAACCTTGTGGCCTACAGTCTGATCTGGGTCACAGTGAGAGTTGCAGCCTCGCATTGCTTGAGGGGTGACGCAAGCCTGTTGCTCACCAGAGATTCCTGCTGTCTCTGGGTGAGCAAAACCCACCGACCTTCATTTGGATTGAGGGCTGTGCTGAAGGTGAGTTTGGGTTCCTCGCTCACTTGTGTGGAAACCGAAGGTGAGACCGAAACACGGGGGGAAACGGCCAGGCACGCTGCAGACAGTGCAGGCCAACGTCGCACTGCAAGAGGCATCCTTGCAGTGGCGACAGGAGTGTCCCGAACAATTGCGGTGTGCTCGAGCCCAAGCTTGCAGGTTTTCGGGGATCTGCAAGCTGAGCACAACAGGATTTCTTCGCAGGTAGAATCAGGTAGAAAAGATTTGGCCCAACCCTGGTGGATCTGCCTGGACATAAATAACCAGAGGCATCAGTGTCGTAAAGCTCATTGACTGGTGCTACTGAGAAACCGTTGCCAAGGAACTTGCAGTAGGACTGTGGTGCGGCGCAGTGAAAGTTGAAGAGCAGCTGGTGGTGGCTGCTCCCCGGAAAACCAATAGTCCAAGAAGCCTCCTTCGGCCTCGCTCCGTGCTGAGGGTTTGTAAGGGTTGGTATTGGCCGGAAAGGATTCAGATGGAGGTTACCCGATCTTCGCGCTTTTCCCATCTGAAGGGAACCAATGGTAATCAGCCTGCTGGACATGGCAGGCCTGCTTTTGTTTACATCCACGTCTCCTGCAAGGGCTGGGGTCTGTCCGTGCACACAGACAAGGCGGAACCTTGCAGATGTGTAGGTCCTCGCGGCACGGCCGCTGGAGGTTGTTTGAAGATGTTGGCTCTCACTATCTGGTGAGTGGTTTGTATGGGCACTTGCTGGGGCAAGGCGGCTCTGGCGTCTGAGGATGGTACATGTGCTGGCTGCTGAGTACGGGCCACCGAAAGAGACCTGTGGTAAGACAAGCGATGAAAGGAGCCGAACTCCTAAAGAAAGGACAGGCTAGCTCACGCGGACGCCACGCAGAGTATGTGTTACTATCTTCAGATGTTGGAGCCAAATTGCCAGCCTTGTGACGTGAGATGTGGTGTTTGGATTCGGCCTCAAGCACTGGAAGGCCTACAACAACAAATCCGAATGAAAACTGTGGTCCTAAGACACGCGGTGCAGCTGCTTATACGTGGCACCGCGGGGGTCACAAAGAGATAGAGGGCTTGCCAGCAGGGGAACTCTGTCTAAAGAGAGCCCTGGCTCAGTGAGGAGCTGAGGGCCTGGCTGCGCTGATGCAGCGGAATGGTTGTTCGGCCTCGCCTCCGCTGAGGGAACAACAGTCAATGCTTCTCTGCAGTGTCGGTCCGGGTTAGTAAGAGCGAGAACGCCGGGACCTCGAGCTGCAGTTTTACCATGAAGCAACCGCGTGAGATGCATTATTGGTCAACTGGTGAGTAAGAGCGAGAAAGCCAGGGTGACGCTACTTTGGGGGAGGCTGAAAGGCACGGTTAGTAAGTGCGAGAAAGCCGGAGCTGCGGACGAACCTGGAGTAGCAGTTTTTCATACCTCACGTGTTTCACTTTGCGGCCTCGCATGCGCTGAGGAAATATGCCTCGAACAGAACATCCAGTGCTGAGTGGGGATTGCCAAACTTACGGAGGCTGATGCCACAACAAGTGCCTCAACAGCAATGCATGCGGAAGGCAAAGTTCGGCCTCGCGAGTGCTGAGGGTTGCAGCTGAGAGAGGGCCTAGCTGAGAACGCAACACCTCAAGCGAGGTAATTTTTAGTTTAGTTTCACCTTGACCAACGGCCCCTTCGGGTGGCTACGCCTCGCAGCGTGCAGACGAAAGTCCTGGTTTGGCTCAAGGTTTCGGCTCAACCCCGGTGGGGTGCTCAGGTAGAGAGCGTCTTTAGTGCCGTTGTGGCTGGCCCTGGGGCTTGTAACTAAGGGTAGGTTCCGTTTTGAGGCCCTGGCAAAACTGTGTTTGCTCGTAGGCCGGCTGACCGGCTAAGCTGTCATAGAGCGGCGGCCCGCCAACTGCTGCCGTCGACGAAGGGCGTGAGTGCACAGTTTTCGGCCTCGCTTCGCTAGAGGGAAGCTTTTCGTCCTCGCGTTGCTGAGGGAACCTTGTGGCCTACAGTCTGCTCTGGGTCACAGTGAGAGTTGCAGCCTCGCATTGCTTGGGGGGTGACGCAAGCCTGTTGCTCACCAGAGATTCCTGCTGTCTCTGGGTGAGCTAAACCCACCGACCCTCATTTGGATTGAGGGCTGTGCTGAAGGTGAGTTTGGGTTCCTCGCTCACTTGTGTGGAAAACGAAGGTGAGACCGAAACACGGGGGAAACGGCCAGGCACGCTGCAGACAGTGCAGGCCAACGTCGCACTGCAAGTGGCATCCTTGCAGTGGCGACAGGAGTGTCCCGAACAATTGCGGTGTGCTCGAGCCCAAGCTTGCAGGTTTTCGGGGATCTGCAAGTTGAGCACAACAGGATTTTCTTCGCAGGTAGAATCAGGTAGAAAAGAATTGGCCCAACCCTGGTGGATCTGCCTGGACATAAATAACCAGAGGCATCAGTGTCGTAAAGCTCATTGACTGGTGCTACTGAGAAACCGTTGCCAAGGAACTTGCAGTAGGACTGTGGTGCGGCGCAGTGCAAGTTGAAGAGCAGCTGGTGGTGGCTGCTCCCCGGAAAACCAATAGTCCAAGAAGCCTCCTTCGGCCTCGCTCCGTGCTGAGGGTTTGTAAGGGTTGGTATTGGCCGGAAAGGATTCAGATGGAGGTTACCCGATCTTCGCGCTTTTCCCATCTGAAGGCAACCAATGGTAATCAGCCTGCTGGACATGGCAGGCCTGCTTTTGTTTACATCCACGTCTCCTGCAAGGGCTGGGGTCTGTCCGTGCACACAGACAAGGCGGAACCTTGCAGATGTTTAGGTCCTCGCGGCACGGCCGCTGGAGGTTGTTTGAAGATGTTGGCTCTCACTATCTGGTGAGTGGTTTGTATGGGCACTTGCTGGGGCAAGGCGGCTCTGGCGTCTGAGGATGGTACATGTGCTGGCTGCTGAGTACGGGCCACCGAAAGAGACCTGTGGTAAGACAAGCGATGAAAGGAGCCGAACTCCTAAAGAAAGGACAGGCTAGCTCACGCGGACGCCACGCAGAGTATGTGTTACTATCTTCAGATGTTGGAGCCAAATTGCCAGCCTTGTGACGTGAGATGTGGTGTTTGGATTCGGCCTCAAGCACTGGAAGGCCTACAACAACAAATCCGAATGAAAACTGTGGTCCTAAGACACGCGGTGCAGCTGCTTATACGTGGCACCGCGGGGGTCACATAGAGATAGAGGGCTTGCCAGCAAGGGAACTCTGTCTAAAGAGAGCCCTGGCTCAGTGAGGAGCTGAGGGCCTGGCTGCGCTGATGCAGCGGAATGGTTGTTCGGCCTCGCCTCCGCTGAGGGAACAACAGTCAATGCTTCTCTGCAGTGTCGGTCCGGGTTAGTAAGAGCGAGAACGCCGGGACCTCGAGCTGCAGTTTTACCATGAAGCAACCGCGTGAGATGCATTATTGGTCAACTGGTGAGTAAGAGCGAGAAAGCCAGGGTGACGCTACTTTGGGGGAGGCTGCAAGGCACGGTTAGTAAGTGCGAGAAAGCCGGAGCTGCGGACGAACCTGGAGTAGCAGTTTTTCATACCTCACGTGTTTCACTTTGCGGCCTCGCATGCGCTGAGGAAATATGCCTCGAACAGAACATCCAGTGCTGAGTGGGGATTGCCAAACTTACGGAGGCTGATGCCACAACAAGTGCCTCAACAGCAATGCATGCGGAGGGCAAAGTTCGGCCTCGCGAGTGCTGAGGGTTGCAGCTGAGAGAGGGCCTAGCTGAGAACGCAACACCTCAAGCGAGGTAATTTTTAGTTTAGTTTCACCTTGACCAACGGCCCCTTCGGGTGGCTACGCCTCGCAGCGTGCAGACGAAAGTTCCTGTCTGGCTCAAGTCTCGGCTCAACCCCGGTGGGGTGCGCAGGTAGTGAGCGGATCGGTGGCCTGGAGGCTGTACCTAAGGGTGGGCTCCAACAGGACTCAAACCGAAACCACTGTGTTTGCTCGGTAGTTCTGCCAGCCACATAGCTGCCTGTGTACGGCCTCGCCGAGTGCTGAGGGAACTTTCGACCTCGCTGCTGAGGGTGTTGTCGGCCTCGCCTGAGCTGAGGATTGTGGAAAGTCTTCGGCCTCGCTTCGGAGGGACAACATAGTTCGGCCTCACTACGGTTGAGGGAAACACCTCCTGGAACTGAGGTGCAAGAAGATAGCAGACCTGTGCGAGCGAATCGGGTTCCGAGGCCTTAACTTCCTTTGGTGGAACAGGGCCCCGTCTCAACCCCAGAATTCCGCCCGTGGGCTATCGGCGACCAAAGTGGCCGTCCACTGTGCCCTGGACAGTGTGCCACACGCCAAAGAGACTTGCTGCAAGGCAGACGGAGAGCGACGGACCATGCCGGCAATTGCATGCTGTGTATTTGCATGGTCACACCAGGGGCGTAGTGAAGGACTCTTCCTGGAACTGTCGCAGTCATATCGTATCCACTTTGTCCGTCGCACCAGGAGAGGCAACATAGCCTGGGGCAGCTGTGGGAATTGGAATGTCCAAAGAAGCCTGAATGCAGCTAACCTCCACTTGCAGCTCCGGAACTTCCGATGCTGTGAAGATGCGAGACTTTGGAACATCGATTTCTATGTCGATCCCACAGACCCATCCCTGATGATTGATGGCAGCGGACGTGTAATCAGATACCTGGGAAGGCTGGTGATAATGGTGTATGGCCCTGATGTGTCGAGAAGGATGCTGGCCTTGTCGGAAGATGATGAGGAATGGATGCTCCTTTGAGGTGATGGAATGTCGCCGGCCAGTAACCAGGCAAGTGGAAGTGGATGAATTGCGAGCACAGCCTCGCCACTAAGGGCCATGTGAGGGCAAACCCGAATGCAGGCTTAGCTTGCCGGAATGAGGGTGATCAACATACCCTCGCAGAACAATGCTTTCAGAACCCGTGAAACCAGCGGAGATGCCATGTGAGGCTATGCAAGGGCAGTTTCGGCCTCGCTATGCTGGAGCAAAGGTTCGGCCTCGCCGGGCTAAGGGAATGGATGGTTCGGCCTCGCCACGGCTGAGGGAACAACAGAAGGGTTGCGAAAACGCCTCGCTGATGAAGAACGGTGCATGAAGTTCCGGCCTCGCTTCAGCTGAGGGAAGAATGATGACAAGCAGTTCCTGGAAAAGATGCCGCATGGGCACAAGAGGGACTGATAATTGCGAGCATGACATGGAATGGGCAGACCGGGCACTGGAATGAATGGTCTGCCGGAATTGAGTCCTGGAGACTCTGGAAGCACTGCATGCAGCTTGGACGGCTGATGCTACTGGGTGCAAAGCGGTCAAGAGCTTGAAGCATAGACTCCGCGGTGCCGGTGTGTCGGAGCAATTGATAGAAGACAACCGCAGCCCAGCAGTGCTCAATCACACAAAGCAATCATTCGGCCTCGACTTAGGTCTGAGGGAATGTGAGATATGGAAAGAGCAAACTCCAGAATATGGATAAAGGAAACTGGCCAGGCATGGAGGCCAGCAAAGAGCAGGTACCAGCATTGCACTGGAGAAGCCTCGAGTCCCAATGGCAGTGAACTTTGTGGTGAGGAATACGTCGACTGGTGAGTAAGTGCGAGAAAGCCAGGGCGATTCTGGGGAGAACAGCAAGGCACGGTTAGTAAGTGCGAGAACACCGGAGCTGCTGAGAACCCTGGATTAGCCGGGACGTACTCCGTGAAGGATTCGTTGTCACTGCTTTCAGAAATGCCCACAAGGACCAAGCATGCAGCTAACCCGTGGTTGCAGAGTGGGCCTCACTTCGGTTGAGGGTAATCGACTCCCAAGTGAGAGTATGGAGTTTTGGTGGCAAACAAGAGAGCCAGCCGACTGTCTTTGGAACAATGGCTACGGCTGGATTGGAGAATGTCAAGTCTCACAATGGATAGCGGCCTCGTACATAATATCCTCACAGGCAGGGTGGGTTTGACCTGGTAGTCGGCACCTTGCCCGGCCCCCTGTCAGGCGCCTGTACCGGCCACCTGTTGAAGGTGTGTGGCGTGGGGTCACCGGTGCGTAGCGGCGATTTCGGTCGCTTAGCGTCCTCCAGCCTAAAAAGGGGTATGTTTGGGCAGGTACTTCACCTGTTCCTCCTGCTTGGCTCGTGTTGGAGATGTGTGAATCGAGGGCATGGATCCGTCAAGGTGAGATGACGAGAAAGTGCAGAATTGGGCCTCAATCGGAACGGTCTATGTATGGGGATTGACCACCCCGCCGGTAGAGGGATAGCGGCCTCTGAGAATCGGAGGGCATGGATCACCTCCCGGCAAAAGCCACAGGAAGTATGCCCTGTGCATCAAGAGGCAGCCACCGTAACCAGAGTCCATGAAGCCTTGGGCCATGACCTGGTTTGAAGACATGTCCGGCCTCACTACGGTTGAGGGGTGTGGATGGAAGCACTCAGGACATGCAATGAGACTCGTAGAACGAGCATCTGGGTCTACAGGAATGACCTCCATTCGGTTGAGGGATAGCGGCCTCCACGAACGAGGGCATGGATCACCTCCCGAATAGACAACACAGAGAATGTGCAAGCATACAGGCAATTTGCCTTGGCCAAAGTCTTCAAGCCAATGGCAACGACTTGGTCAAAACGACATTCCGGCCTCACTTCGGTTGAGGGTAGCGGTACGTCAAAACCGAGGACAAGGAATGAGAGGGGGAACTTACCGGCAGTTTCACCCCACAGTTTTAGTAAGCTTTTGTTTCACTTGAACCCACAGCCCCTTCGGGTGGCTACGCCTCGCAGCGTGCAGACGAAAGTTCCTGTCTAAGGACATGTTAACTTTGTTGTCCTGCATGCTGGCTCAGAGTTGTGTGTGTGTAGTTGTAGGAACTCCGTAGTTGTGCCTTGGAGGCTCGACGGGAGTGCTGCTTTAAGTGGGAAAGCCTTTTAAAGTGCTTGAGTTGTAGGGATGTGTGTCTGGAAGCTGTAGAAGTGACTGTGCACGTTTTTGCTTACTTTAGGTGTAGTTGGGTAGGTCCCGAGAACTCCCACTGACGTTTGAGTTTGTTTTGTGGCTGTGGAGAACACGTGGCAGAGCAGAGTTTTCACCTGTGTGTAAAGAGTTTCACTGACGAAGCCTCCGGCTTATGACTTTGGCTCAAGTCGTGAGAAAAAGAGGGTTCAGCGCGCTGCTGCTGTGTTTTCACAGAATCGAACCGAGGTCATTACTCGATGGTCAGGATCACGGACCCATCGTCAAAGACAGATAACAGACCCGCAGTGGCAAATGCGCTAAAGTGGGAAGGACCCATTCAGACTTTGATAGACTTTGAACCATGGAGTGTCTTGCATTGGCAGAGAGATTCCAAGAAATTTCTGCAGATGTTCTTTAAGCTTGCCAGAAAGTTGCAATTGTTGGTCTGAAAAAAGAACCTGAAAATTATTTATCAAAAAAAATTAAGTAAAAAAAACAGCATGAAACAAAACCTGACAATCAACAAAAGTGAGTTCTTGAGTCTGTTGATTGTAAGTTGTTTTTTTTTGTTTTGCTTTTCTCTCTCTGCATTGGTTGTCTGTTTCATGTTGCGTCCATGTTCCTTAGATGTTGCTGGTTGGATCTTCCAAAAGATTCCAAATTGAATTCAGTCCTTTGAGCTTAGCCTGTCCTTTTCCCTTGTTGTAAGTTGTGGTGGTCCCAGCTTCTGGTCAAATTGGATCTCCTGGTTTGTCTTGCGGTTGTCGGTGTGTCGTGTCTTGGTCTCAATGCAGTCTCCAAGTACAAAATGGCGCCTTGAAGGCCCGAAGGGGGCTTTGACCTTTGTTGAAGGGGGCTTCAAGGAGGAGGCTTCAAGGGGGAGGCTTCAAGGGGGGCTTGAAGAAGGGCTTGAAGGGGGGCTTGAAGGGGGGCTTCAAGGGGGGCTTCAAGGGGAGCTTCAAGGGGGGCTTCAAGGGGACTTCAAGAAGGCTTCAGGGGGGCTTTAAGGGCTTCAAGGGGACTCTTTTTGTTTCATTTTTGGTTGACCCTTCAAGTCTTCTTCAGATCTCTTTAAAACGTCTTTGAATCTTCGTTTTTCAACGGTACTTCCACGTTGTGTTGAAAATCGATCAGTGTTCTTTTTGTTCCATTTTGGTCAACCCTTCAAGCTCCCTTAGAATCTCTTCAAGCTCCAAGCTCCCTTCAAGCCCTTCAAGCCCTTGAGTTTCTTGGAAGAAGGAGTCCCCCCCCCTCTCGTTCTTTGTCGTCCTGCGGTGCCTGGAGAAGGACAGAGGAGAAAAAATTGTTCTAAAATCCATGCCCCCTTGCTTCTTGTCGTCCTCCTCGAACTTTTCTGTTTTTTGTATTTCGTTCTTCGAAAAATCAGAGGAGAAGAGAGAGGGATTTTAGTTTAAATTCCACCCCCTCGAATCTTGTTTTGTTTTTGTCTTTCATTGTTCGAGAATCAGAGGAGTGGAGACTTTTTGGAAGTAAAGAGCGGGGGGGTTGGGGGGGGCGCAGCCCCCCCCATTTACTTGTTGTAGGGAAGGGAACGTATTCTAAATTCCACCCCCGAATCTTTTTTGTTTTTTGTATTTCATTATTCGAAAAATCCGAGGAGAAGAGAGAAGGGAAGTTATTCTAAATTCTACGCCCCTCGATTTTTTTTGTTTTTTGTATTTCGTTATTCGAAAAATCAAGGGAGAAGAGAGAAGGGATTTTAGTTTAAATTCCACCCCCTCTGAAATCTTGTTTTGTTTTTGTTTTTCATTGTTCGAAAATCAGAGGAGTGGAGACTTTTTACGACGCAATCACGTACAGTAGCATGTTTTTGGCTTGAATATGTTTGTTTGTTGTGGCACGGGCTCGGCCAAGAACCCCATGTCTTGTAGCGGGAGGCTAGGGGAAGCGGCTTCGGCCTGCGAGTACCCGACGCCTCCCATCTCGAGTGCGTGTGGCAAGGGGCTAAGCCGAAAACCCCATGTTTTCTAGTGGAGGCTAGGGAGGCTGCAAGGGGGGGCTTCAAGGGGGGATCAGAGGAAGGTGCAAAGGGAGGTTTCAAGGGGGGCTTGAAAGGGGGGTTTGAGACGCGGGCGTAAACGGCGCGAAGAAGGCCCAGGTACTAGGCCTCTTAAACTGCTCCCGGAAACCCGTACAGGGAGCAGTTTAAGAGGCCTCATAACTGGGCCTGCTTCGCAGGGGTTTCAGGGAGCAGTTTAAGAGGCCTAATAACTGGGCCTTCTTCGCAAAGTTCCAGGGAGCAGTTTAAGAGGCCTAATAACTGGGCCTGCTTCGCAGGGGTTTCAGGGAGCAGTTTAAGAGGCCTAATAACTGGGCCTTCTTCGCGACGTTTCGGCAGCAGTTTGAGAGGCCCACTAACTGGGCCTTCTTCGCGAGGTTCCAGGGAGCAGTTCAAGCGGCCTAATAACTGGGCTTGCTTCGCACGGGTTGCAGGGAGCAGTTTACGAGGCCGAGCACCTGGGCCTTCTTCGCGACGTTTAGGCTCGCGTCTCAAACCTCCCCTTCAGGCCCTCCTTGAAGCCTCCCTGTGAAGCTTCCCTTGAAGCCCCCCCTTCAAGCCCCCCTTGAAGCCCCCCTTGAAGCCCCCCTTCAAGCCCCCCTTGAAGCCCCCCTTGAAGCCCCCCTTGAAGCCCCCCTTGAAGCCCCCCTTCAAGCCCCCCTTCAAGCCCCCCCCTTCAAGCCCCCCTTCAAGCCCCCCTTCAAGCCTTCGACCCTTCGCCTCCCCCCCCTCCCCCCTTCACCCCCCCCTTCAAGCCCCCTTCAAGGGTCCGACCCTTCAGCCCCCCTTCAAGGGGGGCTTCAAGCCCCCCTTCAAGCCCCCCTTCGTACGAAGGGGGCGGGCCCAGCCCCATCAAAGTGGTCTTAACACCCGTTTTTGGGTTTTTTTGTTTTTTCTGCCCAAGTAGTGTTAAGACCTTTGGGATCGATCTGGATCCAAGACACTCTTTAGTGTTGAGACGCCTCTTTCAAAGTTATTAAAGTGGTTCTTGAGAATCTTTTGGTTTAAATTTTTTTTGGAGTTTCTAAGAGAGTCGCTGGATCGGTTCTGTTGGTTCTGTCTCTTTTTCGGTGGTCTTGGTGATTTTTCTTCTTACTCTGACTCTTGGCTTGCCTATTCAGCTGCTGATGGAAGAGGCTGCCTTGAGTCGCTGGATCTTTCTCTCTTCAGTCTTTGGTTGGCCCCTGTACAATTGAACTCGTCTCGTCCTGTAGTTGATTCTTCTGTTCAACGGCACTGTCAGAGGCTTTCAAAAACGCTTGTTTTAAGCAATTTAAAATCGCGGACTTGGGAGGTCAAGAGGCTTTTCACGGAGAAGACGCGCTTCCTGGACCATTGTTCAAAGCACTTCTAAACGATGGAGCGTTGGAAGATTTGCCGGATTCCTTGGCCATTGTTTTAAGCTGCTTTTTTCATCATCTTCAAAGATGTTTGAAAGCCACTGGAACGCACCTTTTTGCTTTTCAGCAACCGAATCTGATCGACCTCGAAAGGGGGCCTGGGGGTTCTAGTTGAGGGGGTCCATTTGGGCCGCAAAATTAACTACACTCCTCCAGCCCCCACAGCAGCAGCAACAAGAACAACAATTCATGGGCTGCGAACACACAGACCACCTCAACTGTCGTTGCAGGCGTGCAGTCTGTGGACAAAAATGAAGCAGCAATTTCCTAAAATTGGGGACCCGAAAACAGGGCCCAAAAAAGCTTCCAAAAGACCTACTGTTGGCAGAAAAGAGAAGGTCTTTTCATTGTTACATGCTTGGGTTCCAAATTAACCCCAAAATGGCCCAAAATTGGGACCCCAAAGTTCAAAACTGCTCCTGCAACCACAGCTGCAAATTCCATGGCGCTAAAGCGACCACAAAAGCACACACACACACACACATACAGACACATATTTGCAGAACAGAAGAACAAGAATTGCAAAGCTGGTCCGGCAAAATTTTTGCAGATCTCAAATTAAAAACCCACTTGGGGGGGTCAGACGTGCGTTGCCAGAAATTCATGGTTGCAGGCACCCCCAATTCTGGTCCCCAAACTTGCGCCATTTCTTTGGAGACTGCATTGAGAGAACCAACACACGGTTTTTTTGCATTTTGGCCTTTCTTTCGTTAACTCGGTTTCTTTGTGGGTCCGTCGGTCCTTGCGGTTGTCGGTGTGTCGTGTGGGTAGGAATGACCCAAAGTGGACAGACTCATGTCTGGACACATGACATGTTTTGCAATTTTTTGTGATTGTGATGCCATCAGGTAGCATGTGGCAATTTTACTGCAAAATCCTTTGGGTCATGTGGGTTCTCTCTTCTTCCGATCACTTTTAGGTTGGGGGGTAGATTGCAGTTCCTCGCTCATCGCAGGAAGAGCCTAGAGACCCCACAGGGGCGCATGGGCAGCGTGCCCACCGAGGACTCTCTTACTTTCGAGGAAGCAGATAGGCCCAGCTACGGGTTTTGATCTCTGGGGTCAAGTTGGTGCCATTAGTCAGCTTAGTTCCTTTCAAGAAGAAAGCCTGGTTTCTCTGAGCATTTTGCTGCTTGAACCCAGCGTGTGCATCTTTTGCAAGGTCTGCTGTTGCATCATCTGTTGCACTCGCGGTCACATCATTTCTTGCAGGAACTTGGTAGCCAAGCAGACACTTCCAAATGTCAGACAAATTCCCACTCTCGTCTGTGATTTTTAACAAAGTCAACTTCTGTAAACAAAAACCATCTTCTTCTCTGATTTAGAAGGGGCTGATCGTCGTGGGGTTTGTTGCCGTTCGTGCATGCCGGTAATGGGCCGGTGCCGCCGTACCTGACACTTTGATGTTTGTGGCACCGCGACGGCTCCCTCTCTTTTGCAGTGTCACTTACCGGAGCCTCGGCTGAGGAACAAATGTGAGCAGACATGAGTGCATGTGCATCTGCAGCAGTAGTCATGTTCAATTTTGTAATTCAGTTCAAGGCTCAAGTACCTTGAGTTTGAGTTGTGTTTTTGTGCACGTTTGTTTTCCGTAGCAGTAGCTGTTCGGTTGCAAGACCAGGTCAGTCGGCTTCACAGTTGTGTATATGTGTATGTATATGTGTATGAAAATGTATCTGTATATGTATACGTATATGCACATGTGTTTCATCGCCCTTCCCTATCCTCCCGGCCCGGGCATGTATATATTATATATATATATGTATGTGTATATGTATATGTATATGTATATGTATATGTATATGTATATGTATATGTATATGTATATGTATATGTATATGTATATGTATATGTATATGTATATGTATATGTATATGTATATGTATATGTATATGTATATGTATATGTGTATGTATGTGTGTATGTGTATGTGTATGTGTATGTGTATGTGTATGTGTATGTGTATGTATATGTATATGTATATGTATATGTATATGTATATGTATATGTATATGTATATGTATATGTATATGTATATGTATATGTATATGTATATGTATATGTATATGTACATATTACAAAGACAGCTTTGTTGTCGCACGCCGAAACACTACACAACACACCGCCCACTGCTCTCATCTGTCTAGCCCATTCTGCACAAAAGCTGGGCCGTTTTCGTTTTTTCGACGCGCCGCGGTCCGAACCGAAACACCCTTGTGTTGATGAAAAAATAGCTCCACTTCTTCACCAGCCGCGAAGTAACAACACAAAAACATGTGCTCCATGCTTAGTGTTGTTGGCCTGCTTCGTGCACAGAAGAGTTTGATGAAAACACAACTTCGGATTGAACCGAAAAAGTAGCCAAAATCCAGCGGCGGCAAAGGAAGGAAACGCCGCGACCATGAGCAGCTTGGGTTTTGCTGCACACTTCATCTATCTTTGTTCGGACTTGCTTGGCATCTTTTTTAGGGAAAAGATGTGGCCGTTTCCAGATTGACAGAACCTCCTTACTTTCGAGGTCACCTTGGGCCCTTGTACCGCATGTTTGGTGAGCTGGTGCCACAGATATCTGACCCAAGCCGGCGGAAAACACTGTGGTTCCTACCTTTGACATAGGTCCTCTAAGCTCAAAACCCATTAGAACCCCTTAGTGGGCATCCCTGATGTATGAACCTCAAGCCCCGCGCCTAGGCCTCTCACACTCTAGAGCCATGGAGAATACCACACTGCGCCTTGATGGCTTGATTCAGTGCCTGATGAGTCGGAAGTTGGACAGCGTCTTGAAGCCAGTCTTCCCTCAAAGTAGCTACACCAAGCCGCGCGAGATGCTAATGAAAGACTCAAGGCTGCTGTGCAAGCTGGGCAAGCTTCAAGCATTTGCTGCGAGCATGCCCAGAGCAGTGATGTGAGCTTGTCGCTGGATCCGTGGATGTCTAGGCCAAGACGTCGTTCAGTCCATCCGATGGCGGACGACTGTCGTTAAGCCTTGCCATCAAAACCAAAAACACCTCCAGCATCCATCGGGGCCAGCAAAGGCTGACTCTTCCATGTTTACCAAGCCCCAAACCCTTCCTCACTAGGGTAAAAAGGGTTAAGGTTTAGGGCAGAAGGCTTGCACGCATAGCCTACACACGCCATGAAGGTGCGCATGCCTGCTCCGACTTGGGTTGATCAAAGGTATGGGTCTCCAAGTTGCCGGTCTCTATGGACCCCGAGGTCCGTTTCTTGGAAGTTTTCGCTTGTCAAGTCTGCTGAAGGCAGCGATTGGACACCCAGCGGCGCGTGGCTGCCGAAACCTCCAGACACTCCGTTGGTCACAGGTTGGTCACAGTCCATTGCTCCGGGGCAAAAGGAGGTCAGAACCACCCTTGAAGGCAGTGTCTTGCGTTGTCTTGCGTTGTGTTGCAATGTCTTGCAGGTTTGCACAAGGAGCGGTGTGAGAGTCCGCCGCTGGCACCCTAACCCGTTGAACACTATAAGTTTGTTGATGTGCTTCCAGCGTGTCCACCAAGATATCCATCGCAATGTTCGCCTGCAGCATGGGCCCCGCAGCAAACGCGACAGATAAAGAGCATGGCGGTCTAGATTTGCTCGGCTTGAGCAATCACAGTGGGATGTTTTTGGGCAAGTGTGCTTGCCAAGCAGCCCAGCGAAATCATGTGTTCGGGGGTATAAGAGGTGTGGCTGCCACATGAGAACAGCATCTAAGCCTTTGATGCCGACGGGCTGCAAGGACCGGAAACCAGGATGCTGGCAGCGACTTGCAGAGCCAAGACAGCCGAGACGTCGGCAGCGCCATTCTCAACACTAAGCCCTAAACCCTAAATCTCAAACCCTAAGCTCCCTAAGGCGAACTCGGGCTTCGAGAGAGCGGGCCGGGGCGGTCCTACCAAGCAGTGCACGTGCCCCATGTTTCACGATGTGCTTTCGATTGTTTTTGCACCTGCAGCCCAAATGAAGCAACGATCCACCGAACATGCAGTCGGCTGTGCCTTGAGCTTCCTGTTCTGAAGCGCACACTCACAGGCTGTGAGGGCTTTTGCCCTGTCCTCGTAGGAACGCTGCTCACAGCAGGCGCTCAGCGTCGAGCACGTCGGCCGCCTTCGGTGATGCCAGCTTGTTTCGCATTGACACTTCCTGCATCCTGCTGCTCAGCGGGCTCATGGGCCCATGGGCTCTGGCACTGGCTCCCTTGCGTCCAAGCACGGAACGCTCGTGAACGCCTAGTCGGGACGCTGCTGAGGCCCACGCCAGCTGAAAGAGGCCTTGCATCGAGTGAAGTGCTGCGATGGCTTGAGCCGCGCGTGGGAACGCAGTCGGCGGCTGGACCGTCCCGCTGTGAAAGCGCCTGTGGCTCCTTGCAGGCTGCGGTTTGGCTTCACGATACTGCGCACAGCGCCTCTGGAGAGACACCTGGAAGGCCACCCAGAACACCCTAGGTCTGGTATGCTCAGGTGTCAGCTGCCCTCGAAAGCCCCTAAAGTTTCCCTAAAGTCAAGGATGACCTCCTATGGCCTAGTAACCCTTTCGCCCTGAACCAGGGCGACAGTACAAAACAGTCAGAGATGCCGAGGAGTGCTCCGGTGTCAGGAGTTACGGCTCTGAGTCAGGAGGTGAGCTGCACTGAGTGTGCCTGGAGCCTCCACCGTGCCGAAGCTTCGGCGAGTTTCAGGGATGGCGAAGTGGGCCGAGTGCTCAGCTGGTCTCGGAGGTGTTGATCATCAGACGGTTTGATTTGTTGGCCAAAGTGCCAGGTTTTCCCGAAACCCCGAAACCCTACCGACGAGCACCCCAGGTGTGCGAGAAGGCTGCATCAGCTAAGTACCTTAAACGCCTAGTTGCCCAAAATATAAGGCCCATCCTTATAGTCTACCGGCTTTCAAGGTACATCCCAATCCAACTTCTGGGAGCTGCGACCCAGGTTCAATATTTCTTGACCTGATGGGCACGGACGCCCCAGGTGCCTCGGCACTTGGTGTGCAGGCAGGGCCATCGGTGCCATCCGTCACCGCGGATGAAGAGCTGTTGACCGGCGAGATGCCTCGTCTTCTTGCAACATCGCGGTTGGAAGTGGCAGAGAACCCAACTGCACACTCAAACAAGACTCAGAATAATCTGGGCAGCCAGACAGTGGCCTTGAGAAGATCTTCTGTCGTCTTGGTGCAAGCATGTGCAAGGCGAAAGCGAAAAAGGTGGGATGCCTAAAGCTTCCGGTCCTTTGGCGTCTCCTGGCTTAGCTGGGGCCCGACCTGTTTGAATTCCGGCAGACATCTCTGGATGCAACCAGCCCATGTCACTGCATGCCACCGCAAGAAGGCAGCTCGGAGCTCGACGTGGCCTTCCGGTTGTTCCAAGATGCATTGAATGCATCGGAGGCCAAGGGAGCACTAGTCGATCCAGGCATTTCGCGTGCCTCAGGCAGACAGGAAGGCTTTAAACACATCAGCCTGGTGCTGCTGCTCGCGTATGTCCCACAGGTCGCTTCCAACACTGTTTGAAGGCACCCACGTCTTTGTTGGCCAAGCTACCCAAGGCCGCTCCATCTTCTTGAAGATGCAGTTCGCACACCTCTCAAGAACCAGTTGAGAACTGTAGGCTCCAAGTGCTCCGCCTGTTCAGCTGACTGTCCTGCATCACGCAGCACCTCGCTGCTTGTCGTGCTTCAGTGACGCTTCTTCTGCTCAATGCCCACCAGATCATGGCCCTTGAGGCCTTTCAGGCCCTCGAGGGTTTTGAGGCAGTCGAGAGTAGCCTTCAGGGTAGGTTTCTAGCAAGCTTGGGTCCGAAGAGAGGCCGTGAGATGAACCCTGCATGCCTCTTAGGCTGCAGAGCCGCGCAGAGGCACGCAGAGTTCGTGCAGGGTCGGAGTTTCAGCGGCAGCTTGGAAGGTGCTTGGGACTGCGCCCTGTTGCGCGAACGCCGTGATGCAGGAGGCCCCGGCTACGTCACGTCCCTGTGGGATCCCGAAAAGAGAATTCTTCACAGAACTCTAGCTAAAGCGATGGTAGGCGTGGTAGCGATACGAGTGTCTTCTGGGACAGGGCGCTTGGGCTAATTCGGGTTATGGGTGGAGGGGCCGCCGATGGCTTTCTTTCTTGAACGTGCCCTGCCCTGCCTCCTTGAGCAGTTGCAGCGACTGGGAGCTCACCAATAGATATTAGAATATCCTTGCCCAGGCACCCCAGCATCTGAAGCCTAGGGCTCTAAAGCCTATTGATTCCATGGATGCCGAAGCTGCACATCTCTGCACATCTCGGCGGGTTTCTTTTCAGCTTGCCGGCTCTGGGCCGGGCAGAGCCCTCAAGCCACACTGCGCGCACTGCGCGCGCTGGAGACGCTGCGAAGGCATGCAGGGCGAGCTGACGTGAAACTTGGAGCAGCGCAGACAAAGAGTTCCGGTTGGACCGGCCTGCTGGGTTTCGTCCTGGAATCGAGATGATGGAACAACCTGTGCCTGGGCTTTGCATAATATTCTGCCCCGTGGGAGTTGCTTCCGGTCAACCGGTCCGAGGAGCTGCCCTGTGCAACCCGGGTCCTTGCCACAATTCTGCGAGCTTAGGAAGACCCAAGCAGACCTTTGGCCATTGTGGGCCTTTACCATGCGCCGTCTGGAATTTTACGCAAGCGCCTTGCAGAAAGGCTGCAAATTTTCGCTCTCCAGGCCTGAGATTGTCAAGGTTGAGGCTGCAGGGACAGGTTGCTGACACGTGGCACTGCCTTTCTTGCTACAAAGAGCTGCTGCGCAGTGCAGGTACAGGCTTCGTCGTTTGACGCGTGAAGTACTAGTCTGCAGTGAGCTTAGACTCAAGCCCCCAAACATTCACCGAGCATGTGCGCTGCAGAGCACGGAAGAGCAACAAGTGGGAGCATCCCACAATGTGCTCTCTTGGCCCGTGCTGCAGAACATAGCAGCCGTGCTCTCTGCGTCTCGCAGTGTCCCGCAGGACGGTCGCGAAAGATGTCTGACAGCTGTGAGCTCCAGTGCCAGTTGTGCTCTGTGGATGTCAACTTTGCAGGGAGCTTCACATAAATTCACTGAACTTGATCCTATACTGCATTTCCTCAACGTCCAGCTTTCAGAGGAGTCGGCCTGATAAGCGCGGGGCCCGTCTCTTTGTCTCAGATCCCGTTCTATATCCTCAAGCATGTTACCAAGCGTGTTCAGCTTTTTGTTCGAGCTCCACATTGAAGTCACAAAGTTGTGCTGTGCTGTGCGTTGCAGGCAGTCTAGCTTCTAGGAGTTTTCGACCCATCGAGAATAGGCCCCGGGGGCCACTAGCAACAGCGCTCTTCCAAAGGAGAAAGCCATGAAAGACATCGAATTTTGCCTCCTGAGTGCCTCAAGCTGGGTGCCAAGTTGAGACTGCTGGCCTGCCGGCTCTGCCGAGCTCTGCCCTGAGAGCTCCGAGAGCGCAGATGTTGAGCCCCTCCAAGCCAAGGGCCCACATGGCACACTTTCCCATGGCCCTGCCGTGATCTGAGCCCAACTGCAGTCGCCCACATGCCGCTCCTCTCGGTCCCTGCCATTGCCATGGCTGTAGCTGCAGTGGGCGTTCGGCGGACCGTTGGTGGCCGTGCAGCGGCACAGATTCAGATGGCATGAGGTTCAGCACGCTGCCCGCATGCTGCGTGGCATGCTTGGCAACATCGACGCTCGAGCCTTGGGCGAAGCTGTGTGGATGCTTGGGGCTCGCCACGCGGCAGCCGTGCTGTAGCATGCTGTAGAATGCTGTAGAGTTTGCAGAGCTGCGCAGGCTCGCCACGTAGACGCCCGCCTGCCTTGCCAAATCAAGTTCATTGCAGGTGCAAGGTTGGCGACAAGATGCGAAGGCTGCGAAGACCCACCGGCGCATCATGCTTTCCGGCGGCTTAAATTGCTGGAGTGCTAGGGTGTCAGATCTCAACTTGCCTGGAGAATGAAGGCAAGGCACACACCTTGCTCTCCGACTTCGGGCCAGGAAGCTGCTGGGAGGGCTGGTCAGAGTTGCCGGTGTGGCTCTGAGCACGACCTTTGGGGTGAAGAGCGTACTCCGAGTTCGGGGAGGCGGAAGTCCCAGAGCGCTGATTGCTTGTTGTGAGAGCTCCTGCGGCTCCAGTGGCCTAGACCCGCTCCGAACATTCTTGCACACAGCCATTCCCTAGTCACAACTTCCATGCACCAAAGTCTCCTCAAGGATGGGCGCAGGGAAGCTGCGGTAGAGAGGCCATGTGCAGGTCGGGCACAGCAGCTTCTCGTTCGAGTCATGGGCTGCTTGCCTCCTTCAGCAGCCACAGCAGCCGCTGCTGCACAGCACCCGTCCCCATTCTTCGTTTGCTATCCGTGCAGTTGGGACCTTCATTGGGTGGGCCGCCTGGCCAAAGAAAGCACACCGGCCGGAGCAACGGTTTCCAGCAATCCCGCACGCTGCGCAGGCACGGCACGCAACCCAGCCTTCGTCACAGGGCTCTGGGAGGACCTCTCGCAGCCCCTGCATCTTGACCTCGCCTGGAGAGGCCGTGGCCCAAGCCCTGCGTTGCCCCGCTTGCCAGGTGTCCGACTCTGCCCTCTAACTGAGGGCCCCCGTGAAATTATCCAAGAGTCTTGCGTAGGTTCTTGCTTGGGCGTGTGAAAAGTGGAGCAGGGCTGGGGACGATCATGTCAGCTCGGGCGGGCACACGGGCCACTCCATCCGGGCTTCGGGAGGATGCGCCGCTCGGAGCTTGTGGAGGAATCGCCCCTCTAAAGCTTCAGCTAGCTGGTGGCCAGCAAGGATGGCATTCCAGCACCCTAAACACTGGGCCCTTTTTTGCTTTCTTATCTAGGCCTAGAGAGCTGGTTCGTAAGGACGTGGTCAGAAGTTCTCTTGAAGATTTATCAAAGAATACGCTCAGCATAGAGCAAATGTGCACTTTGACTTTGAAGCTTTGAACTTCCGTTTAGTGCTCGCACGGCCTTGCGGGCATCACGAGCCTGCGTGGTTTGGAGAACTTCAGGGTCTCCCCGTATGCATCCGATGTATTCTTCTGTGTCCTCCTGTGTCCTCCTGTGTCATGAATCTCTCTTCGCTCTGCGGCCGAACCCCGCTGAGCAAGGCCCGTGAAGCAGCCGAGCCTTCCTGCAGCATTGGCAGGCCTGTGCCGTGGGTCGCTCCCTGGAGAGGAGTGGCTGGAGCTTGTTGCACCTTTCGGAGCCACCCTCTCTTGAGCATCCCCCCGGCATTCCCCAAAGAGCAGGCTTCTTTCCGCCACAGCTTTCGCATAGGCGATGTTCATAGACCCTCACATCCCAAGAGCAGAAAAGCCGCGGTCTGTCAGCCCCGAGCAGAGGTTCCCGGCGTGACGGGAGCCCTGGCCCTCTCACTCTTGGGCTCCTCTCAAGGAGGGTGAAGAGGTCCAGGCTCCTTCCACGCTCCTTCGAGATTGGCATCCTCCGGAGCCCTTCTGCGCAATGCGCCTCGCAAGGGTGCGAAGCGCGACGCGCTTCGCGCTGTGCGCCAGTGGCCACGAAGATGCTGCAGGGGGCGGCCTTTGAGGAGGGTGCTGGTGAAGCATACTGCTCACCGGAACCCTTGGCACACTTACGGGGGCCATCCCAGAAGCGTCTTTTTTCCCTGACTTGCCATGAATATCTCAAATGTTCTAAATGTGTGACATTTCGAGCAAAGACACCTCGACCCCCAAAATCCTAAAAAGTTCATGACCCCGTAGCTTCCTTTGAGGAGTCTCACGCCATGCTGGTCTTGGAGCGGATTGCTGTGCGAAAAGGGTTGAGGGCATGATCTGCGTGAGCAGCTCCCGTCGTTCTCTCGCTTGAGCCTGGGAGCTCGGACTTCCGTGTGGAAAGCGCCCTACCACCCCGTGAGAAGCAGGGAATCTGTTGTGACTCTGTGTTGCGCTCCTTGTGTTACAGAGCTCCCCACCCTCACAGGGCCGTGGCTCTCTGCCTGGGCTGCTTGCCTTCGGCCAGGGACCGTCATCAGTGTGGCCCTGGACCGCAAGTTGTGCGCATCCCGGGCATGTGCATGTGAAGACCGTGGCGCAGGCGTTGCGAGAGTCGTGGGAAGGACTGACGTGGACTCCGCGCTCCTGGCCCAGTGTCACCACAACATGGGCTTGACCGTTGGCTTCTGTTCAGGGCCCTCCCTGACATCCCTAGCAGGATCCCATGGAATCCGATGCGTCCTCGAAATTTCAGAGGTTTCAGTTGGCTTAGCTTGACCCCGGGTGCTGTTCCGGAGAGGCGATGAAGCCATGAGGCCATGAGGCCATGAGGCGTTGCTTGTTCAAGCTTGTGTCCGACGAGGGCATGTGTGAACGCTCCAAGCTCCAACCCTGAACGATCCACAGGGTTTCTCTTGCAATGCCCCCTAAGTCCCTAAGTTGCCTGAGGGAGGGCTAAGCCTCCGGTTCTCAAAAGGTCACCTGAAGCTTCGTGGCAGCTGGCCTCTCTGGGAGCCTCAGGTTTTTCGTGGCCTCGCTTTGAGTCCCTTTAAAGGGAGCCTTATCTATGCCTCTATGCAGCCTCTTCCATGGCATTGCACAGAGAAGCGACCTCTTGATGCCCAGGTCTTGCGCACCTGAAAAGTGCCCGTTTCGCACGGCTACGGCCAAAAAGCTCTCGCAGCCGTCCCGGCGCTGCATCCCGGCTTCGAGGCACCCAGGCTTCCCAGCACGCCGTGTGCGCATCTCCGACTCTTCCAGAAACGCGCGCCATGGGCTTCTCGTGACGGCTGATGCTCCGCTTACATCCGCTTACACTCCTCAACGTGACTCAGGCGAAGCCTTCTTGTGACTCCGTGCGGCAGTTGTAAGCCCAGAGTTGCCACAGTGCACCGGTCCCCTACGCACGCTCAGCTTCCCCCGCGCAGCTTCCGCGGAGCTTCGGGAGTTTGAGGTGCCTCGGCGTTGTAAACATGCCGTCGGGCGCCGAAGGCTCCGCAGCCAGAGACTCCTGGGACTTGGCTGCTGTGCTCGCGCGCGAAAGTCCGAGGGGTCACTAGCAGTCTGCTTTTCTTGTTTTTTTTTGTTTCTTTGTGGCCCTCTTTTCTTGTGGAGCTGGGCAACTTTTGCCAAGGGTTAGTTCGGCTATTGTTCAAGCTCTAGGCCTTGTTTTTGTTCGGCAGCCTTCTTCGCAGGACGCGGATCACACATCACCCACGCACGGCTTTACCGTGTACTGTTTCTCATTGTCAGCACCTGTCATGGAGTGATATAGAGTGCCTACTCATCTAAGCAAACTCACAGCAGGGGTCTCTTCAGGTAGCTACAGTATGCGGCAGAGCAGCACATCGCACCCGAAAGCCTAAACCCTAAACCCTCTAAACCCTCTAAACCCTCAACTCTAAACCCGAAGCCCGAAACCCTAACCCTAAACCCTAAACCCAAAACCCTAAACCCTAAACCCTAAACCCTAAACCCTAAACCCTAAACCCTAAACCCTAAATCCCAAACCCTAAGCCTCAAGAATCCTCAAGATGTGCTTCATCTGCCAGAGCGGGAGCCCATGATTGCAGACGTTTTCATGGGCCCTGAATGCGGTCCTTTACCTCCTTTAAAGGGTTCTGATCTATGGGCCCTGGGGGTTGAGGGCCCTACACCCTGAACCCTAAAACCTAACGCCGAAACCATAAACCCCAAACCCTAAACCCTGAACGGTATATAAGGAGTCCCCGTTGAAGGGCCCATATTGAGGGACCATGTGGCTGTCCGCTCTCTTTCTTCAACTAGCTAAGGCTCATAAACCCTAGACCCTAAACGTTAAACCCCAAACCCAAAACCCTAAACCCTAAACGCTAGACCCTGATCCCTAAACCCTAAACCCTAAACTCTAAACCCTAATCCCAAAACCCTAAACCCTATATCCTAAACCCTAAACTCTAAACCCCAGAGGCGACGGCTGGCAGCCGTCAGGCTTCAAGGAGTAGTAGCCGAAACCTCCATCGCTTTTGAAGAAGCTGGGGGTTGCCCGGGGGATCGGACTCAGAGCTCACTTGGCCCTTCCGGAGCTCCTTCCGCGGCCTTGTGAGAGTTGCTCCGCCATGGCGGCGGCTCTTCGATATGCCGCGCAGCTGCAAGAGGTGTAGGTTTTTGTTACATTTGCCAGGCCCGCAATGAAAAATGCGATTTTTTAGTACTGAAATCGATGGCTGTGGGGCCCCTCCATTTTACCCCAAAGCAACACCACCACAGCCCCAAGTAGCTTTGCGCTGTAAGCAAGGCCATCCTCTTATAAAGATGTACGTATATGTTAAAGTTTAGGCCCTAAACCCTAAAAGGAATAGGTTTGGGTGGTTGGGCCGCCTCATGAACGGCGGAGGGTGGGTATTTGTTGGTTGGCCTGCAATAAGCGGTCCGACGATCCGCCTTTGCAGCAAGCATGCCGTCCACCGCAAGAACTGAACTAGCACGGACGTCTCACCCGGACCCGGAAACTCAACACACCATTTGGGAAAAGGCGCAAAACCCTAAACCCTGAACCCTAAACCCTAAACCCTAAGCCCTAAACCCTAAACCCTAAACCCTCAAACCCTAAGGGATTGGCCTTCATATTGGGCTGCTTCGCGTTCTGGAACCTCTGCAAGATGCCCTTCTACTGGGAGCCTCCTCTGCATATGCTTATTGTTGGTTATTAGGGAATGAGGGAATGAGATACGGGTTTAGGGTTTAGGGTTTAGGGAATGAGGGAATGAGATACCGTATATATGGTTCAGCGTCGAGCGTCCTGGCCCCCCCCCCCCCCCCATGGTATCCCCCCCCCCCCCCGCCCATGGTATACTCTACGGTCCCTAAACCCTAAAAACCCTAAACCCTAAACCCCTAAACCCTAAACCCTAAACCCTAAAACCTAAACCCTAACCCTAAACCCTAAACCTTAAGTCTTAAACCTTAAACCCTAAACCCTAAAACCCTGAACCCTAAACCCTAACCCTAAAACCAACCCCCAACCACACCACAGGGGGGGGGATCATCTTAGTACCCCATCCGCGGGGAAAACCCTAAACCCTAAACCCTAAAACCCTAAACCGTAAACCCTAAACCCTAAACCCTAAAACCCTAAAACCCTAAAACCCTAAACCCTAAACCCTAAACCGTAAACCCTAAACCCTAAAACCCTAAAACCCTAAAACCAACCCCCAACCACACCACAGGGGGAGGGGGGGGTACCATTGAGGGGGGGGGTAGGGGGGAGGGGGGGGGGGCCCGCCGGGGCTGAATCATATATACCCTATATCCCCTATATATACCCTGCATAATCCCTTGGGTATATGCAGGGGGATACTGTACAGACAGGGTGCCTCATTCCCCCCCCTGCTAACCAACAGTAAGAGAATGGGGTGGAGTTCCCAGGTAAATCCCCGGGTTGCCTTAGAGATCTCACATAGGATTTAGGGTTTAGGGTTTAGGGTTTAGGGTTCGGAAGACTGAGAAGATTCCGTCCTTCTTGTGTGAAGGAGACCGAGCCGATGACCGATGTGACCTTTGATCCTGTAGAATGCGCCAAGCCGGACCGTCTGAAGCAATGTTCCGGCCTGACCACGCTGCCGGGCTGCAAGGTTTAGGGTTTAGGGTTTAGGGTTTAGGGTTTAGGGTTTAGGGTTTAGGGTTTAGGGTTTGGGGTTTAGGGTTTAGGCTGCAGCTGCTGCGAGTATTGGACCTGCACATGTCTTGAGGTGAGTGAGATCAGACCTTGGTATGGTTTGCGATTCGTGTTCTCGAACGGCTCAGGCAGTATCATCTCTACCGGGCGTTCGGCATCACGTCGAAGTACAAGTTGCAATGCGCCAAGGCCCCTTGCTTGCAGAAGACAGACGCTGCTTTGGGAATTCCGTTACCCTAAGCTCCCACAAAACCCTAAGCTCCTCCGAACGAGGACCTTTTTCTTATTCCGCACACGGCCATGGGCGTCTCCCTGGCCACTCGACAGCAAGCTCATGTTGAGATTAGGGACCCCCCAAAACCAGTGCCCCCCCCCCCCCCCTAAACCCTAAACCCTACACCCTAAACCCAAAACCCTAAACCCTAAACCCGAAGCCCTAAGCCCTAAACCCCTTTTAACCCCAGACCCCTTTTAACCCCAGACACCACCCCCTCCAGGAGATTCTCTTCATCTTCGCCTTGTGTTTGGGTGACCGAGGCAGGGAGGAGGGCAAGTTCAAGTTGCGGCAGCTTTTGATGAAGTTGAGGGGTGTAGGTTTAGGGTGCAAAGGTTCAGGGTTCAGGGTTTAGGGTTTCGGGTGCAAGGGTTTAGGGCTGAGGGTTCCAGGGTTTAGGGTTTAAGGGCTTAGGGTTGAGGATTTAGGGGATGGGGTGGGGTGGGGGGGGGGGGGTTCAGGCTTCCAGGGATGTTGGCGAGCCAGCTTTGCAGGACTCTACGAACACTCGAAGATCATGCTGCCGATGGCCGCCATTTTTGCCATTCACATCATCCCCGCGGCTGGAGGACCCTAAACCCTAAACCCTAAACCCTAATCCCTAAACCCTAAACCCTAAACCCAGAACCCTAAACCCTAAACCCTAAACCCTAAACCCTAAACCCTGAACCCTAAA
>CAJNDS010001225.1:722068-789568 GCA_905221605.1 Symbiodinium natans | reverse complement strand
GGAAGGGGTTATGGTGGACAGAGCTACCTCTAAACCCTACCGGCACCATCGTGGCGTAAGCCTCAAGGCCATGCCTACCCCGCAAACCCTAAACCCTACCTGAACCCTAAACCCTAAACCCTAAACCCAAAGACCCTAAACCCTAAACCCTAAACCCGAAACCCTAAACCCTAAATCCTAAACCCTAAACCCTAAACCCTAAAGCCCTAAAGCCTAAATCGACCCGAAGCCCTGAACCCTTCGTTCTAAACCCTCAAACCCTAAAATGACGAGGTGGGGCATCCTCGCCAGCAGCTACAACAGCAAGGCCATTCCGGATGTGCCGCACCCGAAGTCGGGCCACGACTGGTACACCTCACTCAGCTGCTCGGCTTAGGGTTCAGGGTTCAGGGTTCAGGGTTCAGGGTTCAGGGTTCAGGGTTTAGGGTTTAGGGTTTAGGGTTTAGGGTTTAGGTTTTAGGGTTTAGGGTTTAGGGTTCAGGGTTCAGGGTTTAGGGTTTAGAAGCTTAGGGTTTAGGGTTCAAGACTGGTACACCTCACTCAGCTCCTTGGCTGGTTTTTTGGGCGGTTTTAGGGTTTTGGGTTTAGGGCTTGGGGTTTAGGGTTTGGGGTTTTAAAGTAGGGTTTAGGGTTTGTGGGTTTTGGTGTTTAGGGTTTGGGGCTTCAGAGTTTGGATTTCACGAGAAGGTCGTTCCACAGCCAGTTCTGTTCAGCAGGCAGTTTGCACGTTCGACAAAAACTCACACTGAAGCCCTTCTCACACCTGAGACGGCATGACTTGCGGTTTAGGCTTTAGGGCTTTAGGGTTTAGGGTTTAGGGTTTAGGGCTTAGGATACTTCGTAGACAACATGTACGTACGCTTGCCCCCACATGTCCCGACAGTTGCCTTCGCAACTCATTAAGTATCTTTCAGCCCACCCTAAACCCTAAACCCTAAACGCTAAACCCTAAACCCTAAACCCTAAACCCTAAACCCTAAACCCTAAACCCTTCACCCTAAACCCTAAACCCTAAACCCTAAAGCCTAACCCTAAACCCTAAACCCTAAACCCTAAACCCTAAACCCTAAACCCTAAACCCTAAACCGTAACCCCTAAACCCTAAACCCTAAACCAGAGACCCTAAACCCTAAGCCCTAGACCCTAAACCCTAAGCCCTAGACCCTAAACCCTAAACCCTGAACCCTAAACCCTAAACCCTAAACCCTAACCCCCCTTTGCAGCCTCGCTGGCTGTGAGTCGGGCGTATCGGAAGAAAGGTCTCGGGTTGCCAAGGTGCCCAAGGCACCCAGCAGCTAAACACTTTTCATGCCCACTCGTGATTATGGGCTTAGGGCTTAGGTTTTCGGGGTTTCGGGCTTCGGGTTCTCTGCGCCACCCCCAGAGCTCTGCACCCTAAACCCTAAATCCTAAACGTCAAACCCTATCTGCATGCATGTGTGCAGCTGAGATGCCCCCTGGTTGGGTCGAATTGCTCAGAGCTCAGCTATTCCTTGGAGCGTTTGCCTTTGCCATGTTCATCCATGTTCAATAAGCAGTGGCCGTCTTGGGAGTGACGGTGAGAGGCCGCGATGTTCTCCCTGTTCACCGTGTTTATGTACTCCTTCGACGCTTGTCGAATGATCGCAGGGTGAACCCTAAGCCCTAAACCCAAAACCCTAGGGTCTTGATCCTACTGGCCTTTCAGATGTGCCTTACGTCGTATCAAGTTGTCCCAAAGTTGCCCCCTCAGAACCGCCAGGGTTTAGGGTTTAGGGTTTAGGGTTTACAGTAGGGTTCAGGGTTTCGGAATCTAGTCACGAAGCTTGCGGTGGGACGCTGCTGTGCCTTGCAAGCTCAGGATCTCTACGCAGAGGCGCGTGGAGAGCGATGGCGGAGCCCGTTCAGCAGGATCCTGGGGCCAAGGGTTTAGGGTTTAGGGTTTAGGCTTTAGGGTTTAGGGTTCCTGGAGCATGGGGGAGGGGGGAGGGTTTGTTCGATGCGAATTGGGCTTCAGGGGGTGCCGGGTCTAGGTGATCACTCCCGAAACCTTCAACCTTTGATCCCTAAACCCTAAGCCCCAAACCCTAAACCCTAAAGCCCAAAAACCCTGAACCCAAAACCCTAAACCCTGAATCTCTGACTTGTCCATGGAGTTAGATGTCAGGGACGGGCCTGCTCTTTGGCAGCTGATGCGTCGACCTTACCCCGATGTGGCTCGTCGAAGCAAAAGCTGTTCTTGCGGAAGTCGTCTGGAATGTTTCATTAGCAGAAGTTGTCTAGGAGTTGCCCTAGACCCTGAACCCCAGTGTTTCGGGGTCAATGTGTAGAATCGTAGAACTATGAGCCGCTTCGGGGTCAGGATGCAGGTTGTCACACGATGCGAAGTGATTCTTGCTGCCGGGTGCAAACCCAACTCTAAACCCTGAACCCTAAACCCTAAACCCTCTAAAGCCTTTTAAGTCTGTAGGGCGCCCGCCTGGCGAGTGCTTTCTCATGTGTTGACATTTATATGGGACTTGTCAAGATTGACGCCTGCTTGGTACATAAACAGCACGAGACGTTGCGTTCAGGCTTTTTGACAGGTATGGGGGAGAAGCTTAACCTCCGGACCCGAAGACCGCGATTGAAACCGCAAACCCTTAGCAGTCGAGCACTTGACCCCCAAGCCTAAGCGTACATCTGACAGAAGCCAGCACCTTAAAGCCCTAAGCCCTAAACCCTAAACCCTAAACCTTAAACCCTAAGCCCTAAACCCTAAACCCGAAACCCTAAACTCTAAGCCCCTAAACTACGAGGTCGAGGAGAAGTTCTACCAGAGGCGGGAGTGTGACCCCCTTTGCGGCTGGGTTTAGGGTTTAGGGTTTAGGGTTTAGGGTTTAGGGTTTAGGGTTTAGGGTTTAGGGTTTAGGGTTTAGGGTTTAGGGTTTAGGGTTTAGGGTTTAGGGTTTAGGGTTTAGTTATCTGTCGCATATGTGGGGCGGTTCCAGTGAATAAGGGGGCCCTTCTTGAAATTCCTTTTCTGAAAGGTTGCCTTACATGTAGAATACTAGATAGCTACCCATATATGCATAAAATGACAAGAAGCTGTAAACTGATCATGCTCTTAGCTACATTTGGAAACAAGAGGCAGGTCATATGTAAATATCCACCAATCTGGCTCTTGTTCAGGCACTCAAAATAATCAGATATGGTGTTCTTGTACTGGCAACATATTCTATAGGTGCCTTAACACGAGCCCAGGACCGTAGCTTTTTGATGCTTTTAGGGTTCATGTTTCATGGGGCGTTCAGGGCTTGGTTGGCTGGAGCTTTTGGGCATTTTACGGTACCTGGCCCAAGGCCTCAGAACCTACACCCTAAAGGCCCTTAACGCCCCAAAATAGCTGTAAACGGCCCGTATAGCCCTAAGCCAGAAGCCCTCAAGCCCCAAAACCCTGAGACCTTAATCCACAACCCTAAACCCTAAACCCTAAACCCTAAACCTTAAACCCTAAACCCTAAACCCTAAACCCTCAGGCCGGAAAGATGGCTGGAAGCAACCGGTGAGATGTTCGTGCTTTGCATTGGCGTCTCGTGGCTGTGCACGGCCATGTTCAACCCAGGCGGGGGCATCTCCAGTGTACCCCCCTGAGGGTTTAGGGTTTAGGGTTTAGGGTTCAGGGTTTAGGGTTTGGCTAGGCCCCAAACCCTAAAGCCCAAAACCCAAACCCTAAACCAAGTCTTGATGCGAACCTCCGTAAATCCGAAGTCCGAAATTTCCCCCTTGCACCCAATGCTTTAGTGTGTCAACGCACTCGCAACCTTCATGTATCGGGTGTTCATCTGTAGCCCCCTCAGGTTTACTTTCTTCTTTAGATGAAACCCTATTAAACATAGCATTTTTTTAAGGTTTCTAAGGGGGAGTATAGTCATAAGGTGCCTGCGAAACGTTTGAGTATCATGGGAAGGGGACTTCACCGAGGGCTTGGTTTTCCTAAGCCCTAAGCCCCAAACCCCAAACCCCAGACCCTAAATCCTAAACCCTAAACCCTAAACCCTAAACCCTAGAGTCTTGGCTTCTCCAAGAGGCATCTTCCGCGACAACATCCTGCGCAGCATCGTCGGATACAACAACCTGTGCGTCTCTTGCCCAAGAAAGAGCCCTAAACCCTAAACCCTAAACCCTAAACCCTAAACCCCAAACCCCAAACCCCAAACCCTAAACGAGGGCTTTGAGCTGAAGGTGGAGATTTTGAACCTGGAGCTCTGGTTTCTACTTAGTATAGTAATGTGTCACTACGACCTGTGGCAAAGAGTCATGGTGACGATGAGAAGCTAGATTTTTAACCTCATGGTGATGATGAGGATGATGCTGCTTCGTGAGCGCTAGCCGTATCTCAACCATGCAAACAAGCTGCTGACCCTAAACCCTAAACCCTAAACCCTAAACCCTAAACCCTAAACCCTAAACCCTAAACCCTAAACCCTAAACCCTAAACCCTAAACCCTAAACCCCAAACCCTAAACCCTAAACCCTAAACCTTAAACCCTAAACCCCTAAGCAGTCTGAGCAGCTGGCAGGTGGGCTTCGACAGCCCTCCTGCGCGCTACGTTGCCATGCCGCTCTTGGTCATCCAAGCTGTGCTGGCTTCGCGTGGCTTGCCGGTTTAGGGTTTAGGGTTTAGGGTTTAGGGTTAGCAGCTAGGGTTTAGGGTTTAGGGTTTAGGGTTTAGGGTTTAGGGTTTAGGGTTTAGGGTTTAGGGTTTTAGGGTTTAGGGTTTAGGGCTTAAGGGGCCGCAGTTGTCGCGGCTGTGCAGGCTGAAGGCTTCAGGTCTCCGTCTTACCCTAGACCCTGAACCCTGAGCCAGTTGCCCTAACCCGAAAACCCGACACCCTAGACCCTTGCCACAAGCCATCTGGCGCCACAGGCTACGCCTACCTAGACACCATCCGCCTGAAGGCCACGCGGGCCTACCTCACGGATTGCCAGTTCTGGCTGCTTGGCGAATCAAGAACCTGCCTTGCCACCTCATACCCAAAACTCGAAAGTCTAAACCCTAGGCCCAAGAACTCTAAACCCTAAACCCTATACCCTGAGCCCAAAAATCCTAAGCCAAAACTCGAGACCCTAATTTTGTCACCTTCGAACCCAAGAAGTCCGCGAGTTGTCAGTTTTCAACACGAACAACCCGAAACCCCAAACCCTAAACTAAACCCTAAACCCTAAACCCTAAACCCTAAACCCTAAACCCTAAACCCTAAACCCTAAACCTTAAACCCTAAACCCTACACCCCAAACCCTAAACCCTAAACCCTAAACCCTAAACCCTAAGCCCTACACCCTAAACCCTAAACCCTAAACCCTAAACCCTAAACCCTAAGCCCTACACCCTAAACCCTAAACCCTACACCCTAAACCCTAAACCCTAAACCCTAAACCCTAAACACGGAAGCCGCAAGGCTGGGATACGTCGCCAACACCGTCTTTGCCGTGGGCGCCCCAGCAGTGCGGGACGGGCTCAACCGTGTTTAGGGTTTAGGGGTGCCCTAAACCCTAAACCCTAAACCCTAAACCCTAAACCCTAAACCCTAAACCCTAAACCCTAAACCCTAAACCCTAAACCCTAAACCCTAAACCCTAAACCTAACCCTAAACCCTAAACCCTAAACCCTAAACCCTAAACCCTAAACCCTACCTAAACCCTAAACCCAAACCCTAAACCCTAAACCCTAAACCCTAAACCCCCCCCTAACCCTAAACCCCTAACCCTAAACCCTCCCTAACCCTTAAACCCTGAACCCTGAACCCTGAACCCTGAACCCTGAACCCTGAACCCTGAACCCTGAACCCTGAACCCTGAACCCTGAACCCTGAACCCTAAACCCTAAACCCTAAACCGTAAACCCTAAACCCTAAACCCTAAACCCGGTGCTTGTGAAGTCCTTCAGAACGCAAAAATGAAATTTCATTATTTCATCAGTTTGTTTTGTATCTCGACCATGGATTCTGGGGTCTTTTTGTTAGCCTAAAAGATGTCACGTGGACGCGGTTGTTTCCCAAAGTCTTTCATTGATGGCAAAACACCCTACTAAATGCTAGAAAAAGACGGGTGTTTCGCAGTACCTTGACATTCGCTTACGACTCCAAGAAAGGTACCTTTTTTATTGAGCTTATAAAGTTGGTTTCTGAAGGGAGTTTTTATTCAAGGGTTTCGGGTTTAGGATTTGGCTTCAGTGCTTCGGGTAGCTTCGGGTTCGCCAGCGGGCTTTGCATACAGAGTTGGTCTGCGTGATCGGAGGGAGATCCTTCACTCACTGCAGCCCCTGATCGCAGAACTCTAGCTTCAAAAGCGCGAGCCCCAGATCACACGGGCTGAAAGCAAGCATCTTAAGAGTTCATGGGGTTGATGCAGGGGTTAGAGGGTTTTGCATGCTAATAGGCTCATTGAAGGCCTATATAAACTCTAAACCCTAAGCCCTAAGCCCTAAACCCTAAACCAAAACCCTAAATCCTGAACCCTAAAATCCTCACGGAGCAAGGTCTGGATGTCCTGTTTTCCCATGCTTCTGGTGATCACGGCGGAGTTTGACAGCTGGATCAGCACCGAGGCCGCTGTGTGAAGCTGTCCCATGCCCTGAGCCCTGTACCCTACCACCCCTAAACGGGGGGTTTGGAGTTTAGGGTTTGGTGTTTTGGCTTTATGGTTTCGGGGTGCCAGAATGAGTCCCGGAATTATGGCAGAATCCGCCCCAACTTGAGCATTGCAGGTTGTTAGGTGTTGGTAGTGGCTGGGTTTAGGGTTTAGGGTTTAGGGTTTTGGGTTTTGGGTTTTGGGTTTTGGGTTTAGGGTTTAGGGTTTAGGGTGGGGTCTTGCCCGGACTCATGAATTGGCTGCTCTCGCAAGCTCGCCTCAGATCCACCTGTTCCTCTTCATGGCCACACTGTGTCTTGGCCTACATACTTGCCCTACTACAACGCGCCCCCCTCCCCCCGCTCCACCCCCCCCCCAGTGCACCCTTACTCCCAAAACCCAAAACCCAAACCCCCTAAACCCTAAACCCTGAACCCTGAACCCTAAACCCCCTAAACCCGAAACCCTAAACCCCCCAAACCCTAAACCCTAAACCCTAAACACCCTAAGCCCTAAACCCTACGGAGCAGCTTTCAGGTTCATCATGTGGGCGATGATTGCGGGCAACGTCCTCGAGGCGCAGGAGTTGGAGCCGCTCGGATGGCAGCGATCCACAATGTCCAAGTTTTTTGGGGTTTAGGGTTTAGGGCTAGGGTTTAGGGTTTCGGGTTTCAGGTTTAGGGTTTAGGGTTGAGGGTTAGGGTTTGGGGTTTCGGGTTCTGAAGGGTTTGGGGCTCATCTGAGAACCCTACCCTCCGGCCCTTAGCCCAGGGCTGGTGCTCGTCGCTTGGGGTGTTCTCAGCCCAGAAAGGCATGACCTCAAGGACTGAAGAAGGAGGGACCCTTAATTGGGACCTTGGGGGGGGGGGGGGGGATTTTTAGAGGTTATTTTTGGGGGCCACTTAGGGTATATAGCCTTGGGCTGGCATCCTTCCCCCCCCCCCCCCCCCACCCCCCAGTATCGCCCGCCCTGTGGTGTGGGTGTGGTTGGGGGCTGGATTGAGGCCCCCCCCCCCCCCCCCGGGGGTGTGGTTGGGGCGTTAGGGTTTCCTGTTTAAGGTTTAGGGTTCGGGTTGGGGTTTACGGCTTAAGGTTCAGGCCCGTGGGAAGAGACCGGCCGCCCGTGCTACCCCCGCCCCCCTTGTGGTGTGGGTGTGGTTGGGGAAGTGGGGTTTAGGGTTTCAGGTTCAGGTTTAACACTACCCTGCCTGTGCTGTGAATGGGGCGTTGGCGTTTGGGGTTGAAGGTTTACGGTTTAGGTTTAGGGTTTAGGGTTCAGGGTTTAGGGTTTAGGATTTAGGATTTAGGGAGGTTGAAGGTTGGTTAAAGGTTTCGGGGAGAGGTTTGAGGTTTGGGGGGGGGGGGGGGGGCGGATGCCATGCCATGCGGGGGGGGGGGGGGGGCTTCCATGGTAGGGGTGGCACACCATGAGTGGGGGGAGCCGGAGATATTCTAGGGGGCCCTCCTTATACCCCTCCAAAACCCTAAACTACCCTAAACCCTAAACCCTAAACCCTAAACCCTAAACCCTAAACCCTAAACCCTAAACCCTAAACCCTAAACCCTAAACCCTAAACCCTAAACCCTAAACCCCAAACCCTAAACCCTAAACCCTAAACACTAAACCCTAGACTTCCCTCTAACCAAAACAGTTGGGGTGGGGTAAGTGAAGGGGAGGGCGGAGATGGAGCCCTCTATTTCCAACGGAACCGAGCCCGGTTTAGGGTTTAGGGTTTAGGGTTTAGGGTTTGGGGTTTAAGGTCTAGGGTTTAGGGTTTAGGGTTTCGGGTTCAGGGTTTAGGGTTTAGGGTTGAAACCCCAAAGCCTTCCCCAATCAGGTGTGCGACAAAGATTTGGTTCGGAATGTTCACGTTTCACACGCTGGCCCTCCCATGCGTCGGCGTGGTGGACGTTCTCAACTTCTACCCCGTGCCCGAGCTCAGTTTAGGGTTGAGGAGATAGGGCCTGGGGCCTAGGATTTCTGAAGCTCAGGTCAGGACCCTAAACCCTAAACCAATCCCGGAAGCCCTAAGCCCTAAACCCTAAACCCTAAACCCTAAACCCTAAACCCTAAACCCTAAACCCTCAACCCAATTGCGTCTTCATCGTCGGGCTCACGAGATGGGGGAAGAATTCAGCCGGGACACGAAGACCCCCCTGGTGCTTAGGAGGGAATGAGGGAATGAGCGCATAGGGCCCTATATATACCCTTTAAGGGATTCTATAGGGCCGTATATATCCCGTGAGGGGATTCTATAGGGCCCTCATTCCCTCATTCCCTGCTAAGCACCAGCCAGAAGAATCAAGCCGGGATGTTCTGTAGTTTCCTGTCTCTTTCCTAAGGAGCTTGTACTAAGCTACCATGATCAGGGTACTGGTTTCCATATTACACACATATACATATATGGTCAGTTTTTGGTACCTTTTTATAATAAGGACCCCGAAACGGACCATGGATCGAGAAGTGACCATATAACCCTATCATGTTAACTTAATCTGAGTCCCTTAGCAAGAGTCCTGGTTTTTGATCCCGTTTTGCGGTTTCCAGAAGCCGTTATCCGCGTTTCCTTTTTCCCGAATCGCGTTTTCCGTTTTCGAATCCCCGACTGACCTTTCCGAAGACGGCAGCCTGCAAGGATCTGAAGCCAGAGGAGATACCTACGATCCGAAACCTTGCTGAAGCATCCGGGTGCTAAGTCCGAGACCCACAAGCCCGAAGAAGCCCTAAACCCCAAACCCTAAACCCTAAACCCTAAACTCTAAACCCTAAACCCCAAACCACCCTACTAAACCCTAAACCCTAAACCCCTAAGCCTGTTTGGTTGTTTAACTTTTCTTGTCTCCAAGATCTCCTTCAGGAGATGCTCTTGTTAGTACCCAAAACCCCCAAACCCCGAAACCTTGAACCCTAAATCCAAAACCCCCAAACCCTAAACCCTAAACCCCAAACACTAAACCCTAAATCCTAAACCCTAAACCCCGAAACCCAACTACATTCACAGCCGGGGATTGCCGAACGCCATGATCCCTTACCAACCTCCATACCAGCACTCCCCCCCCCCCCCAGAATGCACCTTGAGGCCTGAACTTAGAACACACCCTAAACTCTAAACCCTAAATCCTTCAACCCACCCTACCCTAAAACCCTCTAAACTCCAAAAACCCTGAGGTTTCATCCAGGTGGTCAGTTCTCCAAAATGGTTTACAGGGTCCTTAAGGGAGGGAGGCTCAAAGGGGGCTATCCTCCACTACTCCCTAAGGCTCCCCAAGCTTCCACGCCCCTCCCTGAAGGGCCCCTTTAAAACAGAATCCTTGTTTAGGGGTCCCTAGTCAGCAAGCTGACTTCCAGGTATGCAACCCGAGGTCCCCCAATACTTCCCACTGCTCATCACTACTCCCTAAGGCTCCCTAAGGCTCCCTAAGCTTCCTTAAGGTGTTTTAGGTCCCCCCCCCCTTGAACCTATAAACAGCCCCTAAACCCAAACTGTAAACCCAAACTCTACACCCTAAGCCCAATGCTCCCTGGGTTCCTTTTCAGGTGCCTATAAACAGAGTCCCTTTCTAGGGGTTCTTTGCCTGAGCTAAACCCTAAACCCTAAACCCTAAACCCTAAACCCTAAACCCTAAACCCTAAACCCTAAACCCTAAACCCTAAACCCTAAACCCTAAACCCTAAACCCTAAACCCTAAACCCTAAACCCGATTCCAGGATTCGAGCATCCTCACCCCCCGGTTCCTTGGCCCATCGTCGCCTACTTGGACTATGGATGGCGCCGCGCCTGAACTGAGGGTTTTAGGATTTCGGGTTTAGGGTTCATGGCGTTTGGGGTTTAGGGTTTAGGGTTAAGGTTTTAGGGTTTAGGGTTCATGGGGTTTGGGGTTTAGGGTTTAGGGTTAAGGTTTTAGGGTTTAGGGTTTCGGGTTTCGTGTTTAGGGTTAAGGGTCAAGGGGGGTTTAGGGCATTCTTCCCCAAACACCAAACGCTGTCGCAACACATGGACGCTCCTAAACCCAGACCTGTGGAAGGATCCAAAAAGTAGAACCCACCCAAATAGTGTCCTGTACTGCTCTTGGGTCCCTAAACCCTAAACCCTAAACCCTAAACCCTAAACCCTAAACCCTGAACCCTAAACCCTAAACCCTAAACCCTCAGCCCTAAACTCTAAACCCTTAAGTGGATCTACTTTGGAACTCTGGATGCTCCCAACAGTCTGGGAAGCTCCTGCATGGGTTCGGGGATCTGCATTGCGCGGTCTTCCAAGTGGCTGCTCCTCCTTTGCCCGCGCGACACTCCGATACCCTAAACCCTAAACCCTAAACCCTAAACCCTAAACCCTAAACCCTAAACCCTAAACCCTAAAACCCTAAACCCTAAACCCTAAACCCTAAACCCTAAACCCTAAGCCCTAAACCCTGAACCCGAAACCCTAAACCCTAAACCCTAAACCCCAAACCCGCTTGGAATGCTCGTGGTGGTCAGCTCTTGGGGTGGTCCTTGGCATGCTCCGGTGGCCTGAAGCGGTAGGGTTTAGGGTTTAGGGTTTAGGGTTCAGGGTTGAAGGTTTAGGGTTTAGGGTTTAGGGCTTCGGTCTCACGCTGACATTTGGGACGTGGGCATTTCCACAGTCCTTTCAGACTTCAAGGGTTTAGGGTTTAGGGTTTAGGGTTTAGGGTTTAGGGTTTAGGGTTTAGGGTTTAGGGCTTCGGTCTCACGCTGACATTTGGGACGTGGGCATTTCCACAGTCCTTTCAGACTTCAAGGGTTTAGGGTTTAGGGTTTAGGGTTTAGGGTTTAGGGTTTAGGGTTTAGGGTTTAGGGTTTAGTTGGGGGGGCGATGTCCGGCATCCGCCTGGCCATCTCTTAGGGGGGCCTGATGAAGCCCGAAGCCTGTGGATCTACGTTGTGGGCTTATTTAGAAACTCCAACATACCAGTATGCCAGTACATGTATATATATAGATGTATATATATATATATATATTTATTATTATTATTATTATCATGATTATGATTATGATTATGATTATGATGATGATTGTTATTATTATTATGGATGTATATATATATATATATATATTATTATAAACCACGATAACCACTTTAAAAAAACACTATAACCATTATAGCACTATAGCAGCACAACAATATATAGCACTATAGCAGTACAAGAATATCTAGCAATACAGCAATATAGCAGTATAATATGAGAGCAATTTAGCAGTATAACCTTATAGCAAGATAGCAATATCAGCATACAACAATATAGCAATACAACAAAAGAACTTTTTTGTTAGCCAACAGAAAAATTTCAACAAGATGACAATGTGACGCGATATGCCAACACAAGAATATAACAACATAGAGACGTAGCAGTATCACAGTATAGGAGTATGCCAGGATAACAATTTACGAATATAACATATTGCAGCATAGCAGCCAGAACACTATACTAACACTAGTAATAATCGTAGCGAGAAGAACAAAGATGCAAATAATAACAGAAGAATCAGAATAAGCAGCAAGAATAAGACTAACAATAGTAATAAAGTCATATAGAAGCATAGCAATAAGACAGTCGTCGAGCTTCAACCTTGAGCTTGCCGGATTTTGGTTTCGTGGGATGGGGTTGAGGAGTTTCGGGCCAAGCAAGACGGGTTTTTCCCCAAGTTCTTTCTAAGGTTTATCCTGCTGATGCTCACCGTGGTGTTCCTGCCAGAAGCTCCTCCTGCCGGGGACTTCGTGCGAAGCGATGCAGTCTTGTTTTGAGCTGTGGCTTTCGTTTGTGTCCCACTGCCCAAGCATCTGCACCACCTTGGAGGGTTCTTGCTGAAAGTCCGTACCTCTAAGTCGGCAAGACTCGCATAACCAGTGCCCGGGAGCAACCCAAAAGCCCCTTTACAAAGGCCAGCCTGGCCAACAGATAGCCGGAATCCGCGAAAGCCTAATCCACAAAGCAAGAACCCTTAAACAACAACCCAGGAGTCTCCAAGCCAGCACCTCAGTCCAAAAGCCCCCAAAGCCCTGATCAGTAAGTTTAGGGCTTAGGGTTTAGGGTTTAGGGTTTAGGATTTAGGGTTTAGGGTTTAGGGTTTAAGGTTTAAGGTTTAAGGATCAAATTGTGCTTAAGATATCCCCAGCTTGGGGTATTGCTAAGCCCTAAACCCTAAGCCCAAGCCCTAAACTCTAAACCCGAAGCCCTAAACCCTAAACTTAAGCCTAAACCCTACTTCTAACCGAATTGCGAAGTTCCTCAACCCGGGCCCACAGAGGTCGAAACCCGCTTGACGGTGGACATCAATGCAACCCATTTCGGAAAGATGGAGGCCTTCCGCTGCGTCGTCTCTCCCCCCGTGCCTCCTGCTTCATGGTAACCCGATGCTATCAACCCTCACTCCTAAACCCCCCACCCTAAACCCTCAACCCTAAGCCCTAAACCCTAAGCCCTAAGCCCTAAACCCTAAATCCTCCACCCTAAACAACCCTGAAAGATCCCTCAAGGACTTAAAGCTCTTAGCTCTCAACTTCACGTGGACAAAACATCCTCTGGGTTCTTTCAGCGTTTAGGGCCTGCGGTTTGGGTTTAGGACTTAGGGTCTAGAGTTTATAGGGTTGACGATGCAAGGGTTTGGGGTTTAGGGTTTAGGGGTAGGGTTTAGGGTTGAAGGGTTGAGGATAAAGGGGACTAGGGCTTAGAGGTTCAGACGCCTCCCAAACCTGTCGCCAGGTTGGCGTTTAGGGCTTCGGGCTCCGGGATGGAGGGCATGATTCCCGATGAGGGCAACCCAGACCATAATCTCAAAAGCCTAAACCGCAAACCTCAATCCCAAAACCCTAAACCCCAAACCCTAAACCCTAATTAAACCCCAAACCCTAAACCCCAAACCCTAAACCCTCAACCCTTGAAGCCCCTGTGTTCGGCAGGACTCGGAGATGGACGACTCGGAGGAGGGAACTCAAGGGTCCATAGATTTCTCAAAGACGTGCGAACTTCGGGTCTAGGGTTTAGGGATCCTAGGGTTTAGGGTTTAGGGTTTAGGGTTTAGGGTTTAGGGCTCCGCGGATCTTAGGTTTTGGAGGCTTAGGTCAAATCTTCCCTCTGGGCTCCCAGGGTTCTCCCCTCCTCCCGCCTTGGGGGCGTTTTTGGGTTTAGGGTTTAGGGTTCAGGGTTTAGGGTTTAGGGCTACTTGGTGCCCTAATATGGCTATAGGTACAGTTATAAGTACAGTTATAGTTGGGTTAACAAGTACCATGAACCTCCAAGTATCTGCACGAATGTGATGGGGAGTATTTGGAGGGACCTCTTTTGGATCGAGGTCAGGGGACCCCTCTCTGTTGCTTTGGGATTTTTATGCCTATTCAACAAAATGGAGATTGATTTGCTGATGTCGGGGCTACGTGTTCAGCCCTCATCCCGAACCCTTCAAACCTCAACCCAGAGCCCTGGACCCTGAGAAGGTTGATGGCCGCTCGGATTTCCAAAGGGGGCTGCCCTCAACCAGCGCCGAAGCCCCCAAAGCCCCGAAGCCCTTTCATTCGAGTAGGGCTGAGGGTCTGGCCCTAATTGGTAGACTAAGCCCTAAGCCCTAAGCCCTAAGCCCTAAGCCCTAAGCCCTAAGCCCTAAGCCCTAAGCCCTAAGCCCTAAGCCCTAAGCCCTAAGCCCTAAGCCCTAAGCCCTAAGCCCTAAGCCCTAAGCCCTAAGCCCTAAACCCTAAACCCTAAACCTGAACCCTTTCGACTTAACATAAAAGCGTTGAGGTGCTAAACGGCTGCGGGTTGGCGTTTAGTATCGAGTGTCTGGCCATGCACCTACAAGCATCTCGAGCCCTGAGCCCTGAGACTTGAACCCTAAACCCTAAACCCTCTAAGCCCTAAACCCTAAACCCCAAACGGTCCCAAACCCTAAATCCTAAACCCTAAACCCCAAAACCCCAAACCCCAAACCCCAAACCCTAAACCCTGCCCGCATCCCCTTCTTGTGAACTGCAGGACTCCGACTCAGGCTCGACACACTGACCGGGAGTCGGTTCTGACTTGGGGGTGTCGCTTTTGAGGGTTCAGGGTTCAGGGTTTCGGGTTTAGGGTTTAGGGTTCAGAGTTTAGGGTCGAGGGTTTAGAGGCCTCAAGTAGTCTTTGTCGTCTGCTTGGAGGTTTATGGGTGCTTCTAACCCCAATGATAAGTCTACTTGTAGCCTACTTGGGGGACTTAGGGGGCATGAACCTCCAATTAGGGTACCCGGAAGGGCACATAACTTGTACATGCAACATACTCCAAACCCATTGCCCCGAGGGGTATGTTGAATATTTCTTAGATCATGTCCTAAGCCCTACACCCTAAACCCTAAACCCTAAACCCCAAACCCTCAACCCTCAACCCTAAACCCTAAACCCTAAACCCAGGCTGGCCCATAACTTCTGTCAACCCCCATGTCTCACAGCATGTCTCCGGTTTCCCCCTGGGTCGTTGTGCCAAGTCGCGGGGGTTGAGGCCACAGAGCATTGAGAGCTTGGGAACTTGTAGGGTTTAGGGTTTTGGGTTTAGGGTTTAGGGGTTGGGGTTTGGTTCTAGGGTGTTCTCTTGAAGCCCCATGGATGTGTCTAGGGTGCTGGTTGTTTGTATTTTGGGCCAGTAGGGGTTTCTGCCAAGATCCCTGAAACCCTGAAGCTATGCTTGCCGAAGATGTCGACCCTGAATCGTAAACCCTATACCTAAACCCAAATTAAACTCCATGCTGCAATATCCTGAACGCTGAAGTTCTTAAGCCCTCAGCCCGTTACCCGCTCCGCCCACAACATTTTTCAAAGTAGGGGGTATTCCCAAACGTGCCCCCCAGATATTTAGTCCTTATCATGGGAACCTCCCAAAAAGGCACCCGAAACCCTAAACCCTAAACCCGAAACCCTAAACCCCTATCTTCAGAAACCCCCCCAGGTGAGTTCAAGCTGGGTGCAGTCGCCTGGATGGCAAGTTAAGCCAGCTGGTTTGTGTGCTCTTTGTGTTCGGCAGGCAGCCTGGAACCTTAATGTCCTAAAGTCCCTAAACCCTAAACCCTAAACCCTAAACCCCAAACCCTAAACCCTAAACCCCATACCCTAAACCCTGAACAACACTAGCAAAAGGTTGCTGCTTTGGGGCTTCATGACACCGCACCGAAGGGTTGTGGGGGGTCTTCAGACCTCCGTAGTACAGGGCTAAGGGAGGTTGTCATCCTCAGTGTTCTTCCCCAATTCAGATTGCGGTTGTTTTGCTTGATTCACCCCTTGGACATCGGATCGTGCGACACGCCAAGCTCTCGTCGTCCTTGTTCTTATTCTTCCGATCATATTTACCGTTACGATTGCTATTGAGTCAATTGCTGCTTCCGTTGCTATTGCGCTTTCCACTATCATTTCTGTTAATATTCCTGTTGTGAATATTCTACGATCACGATTACTGGTGCTATTTCTATTTTTATGACTATTACTGTTACCAGTGTGATTGCTCGCTGTATAGTTTTTGATTGCAAGTGCTACTTCAAAAATATTAGTAAGAGTTCCTGGATACTCTTCTTAGTGTTGCTATTTCTATACGTACTGTAAATGTGATCATAGTATGATGATGATGGTGATGATGATGATGATGGTGAGGATGATGATGATGATGATGATGACGAAGATGACGATGATGACGATGATGTTGATGATGATGATGATGATGATGATGATGATGATGATGTCGCTCTTGTCCACCGTGCTTTTGGTTCAGGGTGATGCTGGTGGGGTGCCTTTCATACACCGAGCATGTGTTGCCAGAGTCTTCAGGCTTTGGGGTTTAGTAGTTCAAGCCTCAGCCCTTAGCAGTGCGATTTCGCTCCATCCACTCTACGAGGGCCCTGCTGAGGCGATAGTTTAGGGTTTAGGGTTTCGGATTTATGGGTTTAGGGTTTTTTGGGTTTAAGGTTTAGGGTTGAGGGTGCAAATTCTTCTACGCACACAGGTCTGTGACGACTAGAGGGTGGCGATGCCCTCTTCCTTGCACTTTTCGGTGAGTGCGCCATATGGCTTCTATGTGAAGGCCGCAGCAGGGTGCTGTGTACATGCAGCAATTAAACACACGGCTCAAGCACAACGGCGCTTGAGCCAAGAACTCTGTAAGTTGCGCGCATTTGGCGCGCAAATGTAGCTGCATGCCCAGCTAAATTGCACTGCGCCTTTTTCAATCGCCAATGACCAGTCTCTCTCTTTCCGGGATGTGCCTTTGCTTGCCGATGATGTGAGCAAAAAGGCAGATGGGGTTTCAGGATATTCGGGGTACATTTCTAGAGTCCTCACGAAAAGGGGATCCCACTCTTTGGGGGGCATATCTTAGGGGTCCCTTAATGTCCGCAGATCGCAGCTTTGGCTTGGGTTAAGAGCTTCGGGATGACGGACGTGGGCCTGGCGCACGTATGGCTGGGTGAGTAGCAGAACCCTAAGCCCTAACCCCGAAACCCCAAGCCCTAAATCCTGAACCCTAATCCCTAAACCCTGATCCCTCAGCCCTGATCCCTAAACCCTAAACCCTAAACCCTAAACCCTAAACCCTGAACCCTAAACCCTAAACCCTAAACGACTTGTGAATAGCATGGGCTCAAGAAAGGCTCAAGCATGCTCAAACGCATCTGAACGCACTAGAGTTCAGCACGCCAGAGTTCAGGAACATACCTCGAGCCATACAGGGCTTCGAAAGAACGTTGTTTTTTCCGGAAGCCTCATAAGCCCTATTCCGTAGCTCGGGAAACCCTGCGACGCCAGCGCAGGTATATAAATCCTGGGTTGAGAGCCTGAAGCCCTAAGGCCTACCCCCTCAAGCCCTAAACCCTAAACCCTCAAACCCTAAAGGCTAAGCCTGGTCTTCCCGAAGACCTGGGTTGTGGCTCTCTTGCGTCTTGCACCGGCGCGAATCATGGCAGACCCTTCCCCCGTGATGCTGGTGACCGGTGCCAACCAGGCTTATAGTCTGATAGGGTTCTTAAGGGAGGGGGAACCATGGGTGAAGGTACCTAGGTAACCTTAGGGAAGCTTAGGGAGCTTTAGGGAGTAGTGGGGAGTTAGGGAACGTTGGGTGACATAGCCCCCCTTGAACCCCCCTCCCTGCAAAACCCTATAACCCTATAGCAGACGCTTCAACAACTCGTGGAGCTCCGAGTGGGAGACATTAAGCCCTAAGCCCCAAAGCCTCAGCCCTAGAGCCCCAAAGCTTCAGCCCTAGAGCCCTGAACCCGAAAACCCTGAACCCTCAAGCCATAAAACCCCAAAACCCGAAACCCTCAAATCCTGAACCCCAGACCCTCAACCCTAAACCCTAAACCCTAAACCCAAAACCCCAAACCCTAAACCCTAATGACACCAGGAGGTGCCTTTCTCGCTGTCGCACGGACGAGCGTATGTGCCCAAACCTTAAGCCCTCAACCCTAAACCCCTAAACCCTAAACCTCAAACCCCCAAACCCCAAAACCCCAAGGATCCCAACCCTGAGCCCTCAACCCTAAACCCGAAACCCGCAACCCTAAACCCCAAAACCCGAAACCCTAAACCCCAAAACCCGAAACCCTAAACCCCAAAACCCGAAACCCTAAACCCTAAACCCCAAACCCTGACCCCAAAACCCCAAACCCTGAGCCCTTAAATCCCTTTTGGCCAGGGGCTAGGCCTCGCGCTCGTCGAGGCGTGGGAGCCCCCTGAAGCCCGCCTGCGGCCCTCGTGTTCCTAAAGCCCCGGAGCCCTAAACCCTAAACCCTAAACCCTCAACCCTAAACCCTCAACCCTAAACCCTAAACCCTAAACCCTAAACCCTAAACCCTCAACCCTAAACCCTAAACCCTAAACCCTAAACCCTAAACCCTAAACCCTAAACCCTAAGCCCCAAACCCTAAACCCTAAACCCTAATCCTCAACCCTAAATCCCTAGACCCCTAAGCCCAAGCAAGCGCGGAAGCCCCTAAACCCTCACATTCCCAACGCCAGCCCTCCTAAACCCACAACAGCCAAACAGTCTTGAGCTTGTGTCCTCAAATCATAAGCCCTGAACCTAGTTTTCTCCCGTGCCTCTAACCGTGACCCCGATCTCCTCAGCCCAACCGCAAAGTCAGGGTCCAAACCCGCAAATCCCTACCTAGAGCCCAAACAGCCTGTCGGTTCAGGGTTAGTGTTCAGCGGGATTTCCGCTTCGGAGCCCAGGAGAGTTGCTACCCGCAAGGCCTCAGCCCTGAACGGGCATGGCGCCCACCCAGACTCCAGGTTGCGAAGGCTAAGAGGTAAGAGAGGCAAAGCGAGGTCTATCTCTATACACACACATATATGTACATACACATATCTATGTGTTTCTGTAGACATCTATCTGTACATATAGACATATAGGTACACATCATTCATATATATATATATATATATATATATATGCATACATACATGCATGCATACATACATACATACATGCACACAGATCCTCTCGCATGTTCAGAGGCCCTATGCTCCTCCTGTGGGCCAGGAGCTCAAGTGTGCCTCGGCTAGCAGTTTGGAAGCCCGACAATGTGGGGGATTTAAGAAAATAGGGGACCCCTACTATAGCCCCCCAAATAGTAGGATCCAAGAAGGTACCCCTAATTTCGGAAACCCCCATGTAGGCCCGAAACCCTAAACCTACTGAATCCCAGATCCTACAGCCGGCGGCTTTGAGCGACGGTGTCGACCCTCAGCCCTAAACCCGAAACCCTGAACCCAAATGGTCAATTCGGGCTCACAACTCCGAGGCGCGGGAGCACTGGGGAAAGTTTGAAGAGACCCTGAACCCTGAACCCTAAACCCTAAACCCTATACCCCAAACCCTAAACCCCAAACTCTGCAAGCTGGCCGGTCAGGTATCGAACTCCACAGCAACGCCCCACTCTAAGAGCCCGAAGGCCTAAACCCTGAACCCTGAAGGGTTTCGGGTTTAAGGTTTAGGGTTTTGGGCACAAGAAGTAAGTTTAGGATTTACGGATGTAGGGCTCAGGGAGTACGACCTCCACGCAAGTGCTCTTATCTTCCACAACATAGTTCTGCAAGAACTCCTAGGCGCCTGCTAGACTGCCAGAAAGGTTGTAAACAAGTTTAGGGCAGAGGGTTAGGTTCACGCTGACAACCAAGACCATCTAAACCCCAAACCCTCGCAACCCTAAACCCTCTGAACCCTGAACCCCTAACACCCTTAACCCCTAAACCCCTAATTGCTACATAAAGCCCCCAAGTTCCCGAATCCCTTAAATAGTTTAAAGTTGCCTTAAACCCCAAAACTCTCCAACCCAAGCCCTCAGCCCAAAAAACCTTAAACATCTCGTCGGGCCAGCGAGGTATCCCTTAACACCGAAACCCCCAAACCCCCAAATACTCAAACCCCAAACCCCAAACCCTAAACCCTAAACCCCAAACCCTAAACCCTAAACCCTAAACCCTAAACCCTACACCCTTCTCGTCGGGGCGTCGAGGTATCTGGGGGCCCGGAGCAAGGAGCGGGGCGAGGCAGCGGTCGAGGAGCTGAAGGCGTGGTTTCTCGGGTTGAGATGGGGTTTAGGGTTTAGGGTTTAGGGTTTAGGGGTTTAGGGGTTTAGGGTTTAGGGTTTAGGGTTTAGGGTTTAGGGTCTAGGGTTTAGGGGTTTGAGGGCTGAAGGGTTTCGGGTTTAGGCTTCATTGCTTTCAGCTTCTCCTCCGAGTTCGGGGGAGTCTATGCTTGAGGTTTATTGCCATCCTAGCAAGGCGAAGCAAGCTGACCTGCGTCTTCCAACCTCGCATTTGACCAGGGCTTTGGCCTTCTGCCAGGCGTTTCAGGGAGATTCAGAGGTTGAGAGGGTTTAGGGTTTAGGGTTTAGGGTGTAGGGTTTAGGGTTTAGGGTTTAGGTTTAGATGTGAAGTTTGCCATGTGTACTCCCCTACTATTGCCCCGGAACAGGACACGCAAAAAAGAGCCCCGCAAACAGGGCCCCATTCGCCCCCATCGAATGGCTAGCCATGTAATGGCTAGTGGTCTCCAACAGCCTGGACCCCTCTAGGTGGGACTTTACTACAACTTTATCACTTTATAAGTTTCGGGTTCCTCTCATTTCATATAAAGGGAGCTAAAAGTTAAACTTTTATTATTGGGGGTTAAACAGCAACCAAGCCCTAAAGCCCAAGCACCATCCAAGCCCAAAGCGGCCCCCCAGCCCACGAAATCCTGAAACCCTAAACCTGCCGAACCCTTGAACCCGAAACCTAAACCCTAAACCCTAAACCCTGAACCCTGAACCCTAAACCCTAAACCCTAAACCCTAAACCCTAAACCCTAAACCCTAAACCTTAAACCCAAAACCCTAAACCCTAAACCCGACACCCTAAATCCTAAACCCTACCCACTAACCGCCAAGCGAGGCGAAAGGCCTCCGGCCTGAGCTGGCACTTGTGGACGTCGCCGACCCGGAAAGCGTCCGAAAGTGCGCGGAGATGATCAAGGCCCAAGGTTTTTTTTTTTTTTTTTTTTTTTTTTTTTTTTTTTTTTTTTTTTTTTTTTTTTTTTTTTTTTTTTTTTTTTTTTTTTTTTTTCTGGGGGGTTTGAGGCTTTAGCGTTTTAGGGTTTAGGGTTAGGGTTTAGGGTTTTAGGGTTCTAGGGTTTAGAAACCCTATGGTTTCTGGGAACAGACAAGTGTGCAGACGTTCCTCCTTTCGGCGAGGAGCGCCACGGCGGAGCCGATCTCGTGATCCACAATGCAGCTGCGCGGATGACGCCAGAGAAGACGCCGGCGGAGTATGTTCGGGACATTTAGGGTCTTTGGCGCTTCGGGGTTTAGGGTTTAGGGTTCAGGGTTTAGGGGTTTCGGGTTTAGGGCTCAGCGTTGGGGGTTCTTTCCATGAAGCATCAAGAGCCTCAAGCTGCTAGGACCGGTTCCTTTCTTGTTTCTTTTCTGGGCAGAGCCCCCTCGCCCCAGCTTTTATGGACAAGAGGATTCAGAAACTCACAAACCCTGAGCCCTAAACCCTAAACGCTACACGCTAACCCCTAAACCCTAAACCCTAAACCCTAAACCCTAAACCCTAAACCCTAAACCCTAAACCCTAAACCCTAAACCCTAAACCCTAAACCCTAAACCCGCAAGGGGGGCAAGCCTGAAGCCTCTCCGCGAAGTCCGAAGCAGGACTTCGTCACCACCAACAACCTGGGAACCACTGAGATGCTGCGGACTTTCCTGCCAGTGATGCGGCCTGGAGGTCGGAGTCTCTGAATCCCTAAACCCTAGCCCTAAACCCTAAACCCTAAACCCTAAACCCTAAACCCTTAATCCCCTCCCCAGAGTAGGCCCTTGTTCAATTTTTTTAGGGTTTATGTTCCCTTCTAAACCCCTTTAAACCAAAATGGGCACTTTTTATTGCTGGGTCACTCCAGGGTCTAGCCGTGGCGGAAAGCAACTCTCCAGCGTGTGCTGCAACAACCAAGACGGCCACCCAAGACCAGGGTTTAGGGTTTAGGGTTTAGGGTTTAGGGTTTAGGGTTTAGGGTTTAGGGTTTAGGGTTTAGGGTTTAGGCTGCTGTGAGCTTGATTTCCAGGATGTTTGAGAAGCAGATATCTGATTCTGGACCCCAGCATGTATGATGAGCAAGGCCTTTCGGCTTAGACTGCATTCCACACACGTCGATATATAAACACGCAGATCATGGCGGAATCCGCCGTTGGAAGTCTTCAGATCTGGCAAAGAGTCCCTTCAAGCAAAGCCCGAGTCGGGGTCTAGGGTTTTCGAGGTTAGGGGTTCGCGGGTTCGAAGTTTGTTTGTCTTTGGATTAGGGTTTCGCCTCAGACCCCAGCCCAACTCGCAAGTCAATGCACTAAGCCCACCACAGCACATTTTTCCCAAGCCCTGAACCCTAGACCCTCCCAAAACCCTAAAAACCCCAAAACCCCAAAACCCCAAACCCTAAACCCCAAACCCCAAACCCCCAAACCGCAAAAAGCTTCAAACCCACAGCCCCAAACCCCAAACGCCTATTGTCCCACCTCCAAAAAGCCGGTGATTCCCCCAAAAGCACCAAATCCCTAAACCCTAAACCCTAAACCCTAAAGCCTAAAACCCATAAAAAGCCTGTGGCTCAACCCACAGGCCGACTCCTGGTGATTGCCAGCAGCTTCGGCACGCTCACGAAGCTGCCAGAGCCGCGCAGATGAGAAGACTTCGGGGTTTAGGGTTTAGGGTTTAGGGTTTGGGGTTTAGGGTTTAGGATTTAGGGTTTAGGGTTTGGGGTTTAGGGTTTAGGGTTTAGGGACTTTCTCCTATTTGCTTAAGAACCCCAAAAGAATAAAAAGTAGTGGTCCCTATACTACCCTTGTAAGGAAGTAAAAATCCCTGTGGAAGTAATAGTCCCTATATTGCCCTGATAAGGAAGTTCGTTTTTTTCAATTTTTTTGGGGTCTTCTTAAGCAACTAGTAGCTTTGGGGTTTAGGGGAGGGCTCTCCCAGGCGCCCCCCCAGGCTCCAAACCCCAAACTCCTGTTGCTAGCTGATGATACAAGGGAGGCATCGTGCCACACCCTAAACCCTAAAACCCAAAACCCTAAACCCTAAACCCCAAAACCCTAAACCCTAAACTTCCTAAACCCTAAACCCTAAACTCCCAAAGCCCTAGAGCCGAGATTCTGCAAGCCCTAGTCGCAATCTCCGGAGCCCTGATTCGTGGCTGAGGTCCCTTCATCCGAAGTTCGATGTGCAAAAATCGACCCTCGAGGACCTGGATAAGGTGATGCTCGAGAACCTAGGCTGCAAGCACTGGATTTGTTGAGGGCGCCGGATGTAGAGTTCAAACGGCTGGGTGTTGCTTCAAGGCCTCTAGGTTCTCAGGGCTCCAGGGTTTAAGGGCTCTAGAGCTTCAGAGGTTTAGGGTTTAGGGTTTAGGGTTTTGTGTTGCAGGGTTTCGTACGAGGGCTTCAGAGGACCCCGCGTGTGGAGCCTGTCCCTCGAGAGGCTCAGCAGCAGTTGGGCCCTCGACTCTGAACCCCTAAGCCCTAAGCCCTAAGCCCTAAGCCCTAAGCCCTAAACCCTAAACCCTAAACCCTAAACCCTAAACCCTAAACCCTAAACCCTAAACCCTAAACTCAAGGTTGCAGATTTTAGGACCCAGGCCTTTGGTGTTGAGGGATCTGGGGCTGGTCCGGAGGTTTACGGTTTAGGGTTTGGGCTTTGGGGTTTAGGTTTAGGGGTCGTATATATATATATATATATATATATATTCAGTATCTCCTTTTTCAGAGGCTTTGGGGCACGTGGGGGGATTCGTTCTCAATTGGGGTGCGAGGCCTCAGGGTTGTTGGAGTTTTTAGGGTTTTCAGGGTTTCAGGGTTTAGGGTTTTTAGGGTTTTTAGGGTTTTAGGGCTTTAGGATACTTATGGTCTAGGGATTTTTGAGGTTTACAGCTTTTAGGGTTCCAGGGTTCTCGGGTTTTAGGGGGGGGGGGAGAAGGGGTCGCCCCGCGCTGGAAGGTACGCTGCCTCGGTGGAAGCTGGCAAGGCTGCCGAGGACCGATTGGTTTAGGGTTTAGGGTTTAGGGTTTAGGGCCATCGGCCAGCAGCAGAAGATTCGCAAGCTCGACATCCAAGCCCCTATGCCCAAACTCACGGAGTAAATCTGTCTGAAACCCTAAACCCTAAACCCTAAACCCTAAACCCTAAACCCTAAACCCTAAACCCTAAACCCTAAACCCTAGACCCTAGACCCTAAACCGATGCCTTTCATTATAGGGCTCCTCGTAGGAAGGATGCTTTTAGAACTTGAAGCGAAGCTGGTGGATAAAACTTCGAAGCGTTCTCTCCGGCCGTAGTTCCCAGAGCGAGCCCAAGACCCCCTTCATTGAGGAATCTTGTCTCTTGCGTTACACCCCTAGACACAAAGCCCTAAACCCTAAACCCTAAACCCTAAACCCTAAACCCTAAACCCTAAACCCTAAACCCTAAACCCTAAACCCTAAACCCTAAACCCTAAACCCTATATAAACCCTAAACCCTAAGCCCTAAACCACCAAGGAACTAAATCTGGGAGCATTCCTCAATTGGTGCGTTGGGATCCCCGCTCTTTGAACGCCCTAAACGCCCTAGACCCTAAACTGAACCCTGAACCCCACACCCTAAACCCTAAACCCTAAACCCGAAACCCTAAACCCTAAACCCTAAACCCTAAGCCCTAAGCCTTGAACCCTAAACTCCTAAACCCTAAACCGCCCTAAACACCTAAACCCTAAACCCTAAGCCCTAAACCCGAAACCCCAGCATCCTCTTCCAGGAGGGCTGGCCTGACTGGGTCAACATCCCTTCGAAGGCCCAAGTCTGTAGAAGGTTGCGAGAGAGTAGCTTTGGGTCCAACCTCTAAACCCTGAACCCTGAACCCTGAACCCTGAACCCTGAACCCTGAACCCTGAACCCTGAACCTGAACCCTGAACCCTAAACCCTAAACCCTAAACCCTAAACCCTAAACCCTAAACCGAGTCAGGGTTTCGGGTTTCGGGTTTCGGGTTTAGGGTTTAGGGTTTAGGGGGTTTCGGGTTTTGAATTTGGGGGGGTTTAGTGGTTTAGGGTTTCGGCTTTAGCCTTCCGAATCCTCACATCTCTGCCTTACCCGTTCAGGGCCCTCCACGAAACCTTTGCCAAACTGCCCGAAGCCCCAGGATCCTAAACCCTAGCAAGCCGCCAGAAAGTAAAGTGGAGCCCTTAAACTCCCCCCCAACACCCTTAAACCACTTAAAGCTGCCAATGCGAAGCGCTCCAACCAAACCCTGACTAGCCCCCTCATACCCAGCTATTTGCTGCACGCTAAATTGCAAACCCCATTCCAGGAATGCTGAAACCCTAAACCCGAAACCCTAAACCCTAAACCCCAAACCCCAAACCCTAAACCCTAAACCCTAAACTGCCCTAAACCCTAAACCCTAAGCCCAGAAGACCTCCGTGTCCCCAGGTTGGGCAGGTGGCTGCCGTCAAGGTGGCCGCGGCGACGGCTCCTTGCGTGGTTTCTGGTTTTAGGTTTCAGGTCTAGGGGTCGGGTGGGGTTTAGGGTTTAGGGTTGAGGGTTTAGGGTTCAGGGAGTTTGCTTTCCAGCTCTTAGCACGGTATTCAACCCTGAACCCGGAACACCCCAATCCTCAAGCCCCAAGCCCCAATCCCCAATCCCCAAACCCCAAACCCCAGACCCCAGACCGCAGACCCCAAACCCCGACCCCCAACCCCTCAAACCCAAACCCCCAAACCCCAATCCCCAAAAGCTCACCTCAAACCCCAAACCCCAAAACATCAACCCTAAACCCCAAAACCCCAAACCCCTTACCCCAAACCCAACCCCAGACCCTAAACCCTAAACCCTAGACCCTAAACCCCTGTCTGGGAACCCCGCAGTCCCAAACGCTGCACTGCGCCCTAAAGCCCACATTGGTGTTCAGGGTTTAGGGTTTAGGGTTTGGGTAAGCAACCCATGTGTCTAGGTTGTCGGTTTAGGGTTTAGGGTTGGTGTTCAGGGTTTAGGGTTTAGGGTTTAGGGTTTAGGGTTTAGGGTTTAGGGTTCAGGGTTTAGGGTTTAGGGTTTTGGGTAAGCAACCCACGTGTCTAGGTTGTCGGTTTAGGGTCTAGGGTTGAAGGTTTAGGGGTTAGGGTCGGATCCCTCCCTTCCTGCAGCCTAAAGTTTGGGTAAGCAATCCATCTGCCCAAGGAGAAGCAAAGCCCTAAACCCTAAACCCTAAACCCTAAACCCTAAACCCTAAACCCTAAACCCTAAACCATAAACCCTCTCGCCCTGATGGAACCTTGAGCCTGCAACCGGCATCCCAATCCATTGTTGCTCCTCGTCCACCTACTTTTTTTAACTGGTGGGAGTATGATGTGGTACCCTAAGCCCTAAACCCTAAACCCTAAACCCTAAACCCTAAACCCTAAACCCTAAACCCTAAGCCCTAAACCCTAAACCCTGAACCCTCAAACCCGTAACCCTGAACCTTAACCCTAAACCCTAAATCGGCCCTCAACCCTCAACCCTCAACCCTCAACCCTCAACCCTCAACTCTCCACTCTCAACCCCCAACCCTCAGTCCTCATTCCTCAACTCTCAACCCAAAACCCTCCACCCTCAACCCTCAACCCTCAACCCTCAACCCTCAAACCCTCAACCCTCAACCCTCAACCCTCAACCCTAGACCTTAGACCCTAAACCCTAAACCCAAAACCCTAAACCCTAAACCCTAAACCCTACCCCCTCTGCGCTGCGAGGCGGACGCGGGCCTCTTCGTCGGCGGATGCTGTCCTGGGCTGGTCGACACCGCGGCATCGCGGCCGTGGTTCAAGGACATGTGCGGGCCTTAAGGGTTTAGGGTTTAGGGTTTAGGGGTTTAGGGTTTAGGGTTTAGGGTTTAGGGGTTTAGGGTTTAGGGTTCAGGGGTTTAGGTGTGTAGGGGTTTATTGAGGGGTTTAGGGTTTAGGGTTTAGGGTTTAGGGGTTTAGGGTTTCAGGGTTTAGGGTTTAGGGTTTCGGGTTTAGGGGTTTCAGGGTTTCACGGCCTTTTGGATTTTATCGGGTAGTAAGAATAGGACAGCTAGGTATACATAGGTCAAGAATATAGGAAAATACAGAAGTATAAATGAGGAGAGTTCTTTTGGAAAGATAATAAGAACAAAGACAATCAAGCATACATGATTCACAAAAATTACACAGCCTTAGTTGTACAAAACAGGGTTTATCACATCACTATACACTACGTACATGGCGTTGAACACAGGCGCACGCGCGCACGCGCGCACGCGCGCACGCGCGCACGCGCGCACGCGCGCACGCGCACACGCGTGCGCATGCATTCACGGACAGGCACACGCACAGGCACAGGCACACGTACACGCGCGCGCACACGCACAGGCACACGCACGTACGCACGCATGCACGCACGCGCGCATGCTTGCAAGCACGCTTGCAGGCACACACGTGCGAACGTTTGTATGTGTGTGTATATATATACACACATGTGCATGTAGATGATACTCGGCGGATGCACATGGAACAAACATCAAGGCCCTTGCTAGGGCCCAAATCTTAAACCTTGAGCCCGAAGCCTTAAGCTTAAGCCTCAAACCCTACGCCCTAAACCCCGAAACCCTCAAACATGAACCCTAGACCCTCAAGAGCCTCAAACCCCTAAACCCTAAACCCTAAACCCTATATAAACCCTAAACCCTGAACCCTGAAGCCTAAACCCTAAAGGCCCTAAACCCTAAACCCTGAACCCTAAACCCTAAACCCTAAACCCTAAACCCTAAACCCTAAACCCTAAACCCTAAACCCTAAACCCTAAACCCTAAACCCTAAACCCCAAACCCAAAACAGAACAGAAGCAACCTGAGGTCCCACGCTCAGAGCCCGGCCGAAGCGGCTCAAGATGTGGCACCTGGGCCCGGGAATCGCAGAACCCCTTGCTGCGTTCGTAATTTAATTTGCTTATTTCTTCGGTTTTCATAGTAAACCTTTTGTGTGCGTGTGTCTCTTGGTGTTTTTTTTTTGTGTTTTGGTGTTTTTTTTTTTGTGCGTGTGTGTGTGTGTGCGCACGTGCGCTTTTGTTCTTTGTGTTTTGTAAACGCATGTGTCCAACAAGGTTTAGAGGCGAGGGTTGGGTCTTGAGTGCTCAGGTTTTGGGGAGTTGAGGGCTTAGGGAGTTTTGGGGTCTAGGGTTAGCTTTCAGCGGGCGGCACGCTTGCGCTTTGGACCTCAGCCTTTTGGACTTGCTTGTTCAGTACCTGGGGTGCCTGGCTGGGTATGGATTCCATACGTTCATTGTGGATGTTCCCCCTTGTACTAACGGTCCTCAATAGGGAATCTAGTATCCCCTTTCATAGTCCCTCTTAGGACTGTTAGAAGAAGGGGGAAATCAGAGACTCGAATACTCCTTGAACCCTTAATTAAGGAATATTCCTTAAACCATTCAAGGAACCAAACTATATGTAAAGGAATATTCCTTAATTCAGGGGTATTGGAGTCCCTGGGAACATCCTCATACATTCCTATAGCGCACGCATGGATCGAAGCAACGTAGATTTTCTCCAAGCCCTTCAGTATCCGTCGTTGCTTGCTGGAACTGCAGCCCACAGCGCTTCTCCAGCACTTATATGACCCTAAACCCTAGACCCTAAACCCTAAGCTCTAAGCCCTAAACCCTAAACCCTAAACCCTAAACCCTAAATGACACACTCTCGTGTCGGGCGAGCATGCGGAGAATGCAGAGACAGCTGACAGGGTTTTCTTGAATCTGCTATCTGCTTAAGAACCCCCCAAAAATAGAAGAATAATCATTCCTATATTGCCCTTATAAGGAAGACTATTTCGATATTCTGGGGGTTCTTAAGCAAATAGTAGAATCTGCTATCTGCTATCAGTTGTGGACCTAGTCAGATAACCCTAAAGTAGGGGGCCATTGAAGAATTAGAAGAGGGTTTCGGGGGGATTATTGTAGTATAATCCTCTGCGTACGAGGTTTCTGACAAGGGTTTAGGGTTTGGGTTTAGAGTTTAGGGTTTAGGGCTCAAGGAGCTCCCTAAACCACCGCCTAAAACCCCCTAACCCCCCCGCACCTCCCCCTACACTGCGAAACCCGTAAACCCTGAGCCCGGCAACTTCAAAGCCCAAGAAAGCTTTGAGAGTGCCGGGTTTAGAGGTTCGGTTTGCTTCCACCCTCCATTACTTGGAGGTTCATGGTACTTATTAGCCAGTGTTATCTGTACTCATAACTGTACTTAGAGCCATATTAGGGCGCTTCAGGGGCTTATAAGTACAGTTATACGTACAGTTCTCAACCCTAAACCCTAAACCCTAGACCCTAAACCCTAAACCCTAAACCCTAAACCCTAAACCCTAAACCCTAAACCCTAAACCCTAAACCCTAAACCCTAAACCCTAAACCCTAAACCCTAAACCCTAATTGGTTAGTAAGTACCATGAACCTCCAAGTAAGGTGTGGCTGGCCCGCGAAGGCGCGGATGCCACCACGGGTTGCCATCAGGGGATTTTGGGGTTCAGGGTTTAGGGTTTAGGGTTTAGGGTTTAGGGTTTAGGGTTTAGGGATTTTGGGGTTTAGGGATTTTGGGGTTTAGGGTTTAGGGTTTAGGGTGCCCCTAAAGCCTTCCCTTCATGCACTCCGAATACGGCCCTTTATATTCCCCTGGGCAGAATCTTCAAAAAGCGTCCCGAAACCCAAGGGTACAACCTTAGAGGTCCGAGGCTTGCGGGGGGAATTCCTAGAAAGGGGTGAGGTGCCCAGGGTTGGGGTTGAGGAGTGTTGAGGGCTTCGGGCTTCGGGCCCTAAAGCCTAAACCTAAACCCTAAACCCTAAACCCTCAACCCTAAACCCTAAACCCCTAAACCCTGAACCCCTAAACCCTCGACGTAAACCCTCAACCCTGAACAGGCTCTCACATTTCCCAACTTCCCCAGTTCGCAGGCCTTCAGCTCAACCTACTTGGAGGTTCATAGTACTTATCAACCCAATTATAATTGTACTTACAACCCAACTATGACCTTATTCGGGCACTCAAGTGGCTCATAGGTGGGTTATAAGTGCAGTTATACCTGGCTCCCGGTGCCTGTGCAAGATCCTAAAAATCTCCTTCGGAACGCGAGGTTCCAAATTTTAGGGTTTGGGGTTTAGGGTGTAGGGTTTAGGGTTTAGGGTCTAGGGTCTAGGCCACAAGCCCCCCGTTTTTCCCTAGAAGCCCTAAACTCTACACCCTAAACCCTAAGGCCCTAAATGGTGCCAATGCCTCTGACCTCAGCCCAAATCTTCTTGTCCTCAGGCACGCCGGACCTTCGCGGGGAGCTCGTCCAGAAACGGAAGATCATCCCATGGACTGCCTAAGGCTTAGGGGTTCTGGGGGTTTAGGGGTTTAGGGGTGTAGAGTTGAGGGGTTTAGCGGCTTAGGGGTTGTAGGGTTTAGGGGTGTAGGGTTTTTAGAGTTTAGGCATAGGGGATGCTATAGGGTTTAGGGTTTAGGGAGCGGGGCCAAAAGACTTGCCAACCCCATAGCCGAACCCCCCCCAAACCCTCAACCCTACATTGTTATATCCGAAATCGAGCCCGAAACCCCAGAACCCCAAACCCCCAAACACCCCCAAAAGCCCGAAATTCCCAAGCTCCCAAACCCTAAAAACCCCAAAATCCCAAAATTCCCAAACCCCCAAAACCCTAAAAACCCCAAAAACCCAAAATTCCCAAACCCCCAAAACCCTAAAACACCCAAAACCCCAAACTCCCAAAACCCCCCTCAAAACCCTAAAAAACCAAAAAAAACCCAAACTCCCAAAACCCCTAACAAACCAAAAAAAACCCCAAACTCCTAGCCCTCAGTCGTGGGAGTTCACATGGTGCGTCTCGATGACGCAGACCCCAGCTCTCCAGAAAAAAGAGGGAGCCGGGGCCAGGGTTTAGTTATAGGGCTTAGAGGGCTTCTCGGGCTTACAAGGGCAGTTCAGGGGGTTTTGGGGTTTCTGGGCGTTTCTTGTGTTTGGTTGAGCGCTTATCTCTAGTAGGTCCACTTGGTCCTCCCAACTCTCTGCTTGATCCCTTTTTGTTCAAACGGCTTTGGCGTTCACGAGGTCCTCAACGCGTTCTTTGGCCGAAATTCTAAGGGTAGTTACATGGTCCCTGAATATGGTCCCCTACCCTTTTAAAGGGGTTCTGAATCAGGGACCTTGGGTTGTCTAGGGGGTGTAAGGGAGACCTCTCACCTTAAAGCCACAAACCCTAAACCCTAAACCCTAAACCCTAAACCCTAAACCCTAAACCCTAAACCCTAAACCCTAAACCCCAAACCCCAAACCCTAAACCCTAAACCCTAAACCCTAAACCCTAAATCTCAGAAGTCCTACAAGCCCTTCAAGCCCTAGGTCTCCTAAATCGGGATCCCCCACGGGCACAGAAAGATCCAACGGGTGCATGTCCCTCTTGCCAGCACTTTGGTTTAGGGTTTAGGGTTTAGGGTTTCGGGTTTAGGGTTTAGGGTTTAGGATTTAGGGTTTACGGTACAGGGTTTAGGGTTTAGGGGTTTAGGGTTACGGGCAACTCAAAAAAAAAGGCTCTCCCGAACATAACTCAGAATACGATAATCCTGATTAAAGGACCCTGACCTACGGGGCGCGCTTCTTTTTTGGGAACCTCCTCCCCTCCCGTCCCCCCCGCACACCCCGCGCCCACGTCATTGGTGACTGATCCCTGAATCTCCCGGTTGGCGACCTCAATCTTCATTTGCATATTCGGGTTTCGGGCCCAGGGTTGAATCCGGACATCGGCACGAGCTGTCAACTTCGTACTAGTACCCTGCAGAACCATGGGGTACGATGCGATGTGGAGATGTAGCTGTCCCGGTGAAAAGCACCTCACAGCCTTTGCCCTAAACCCAAAACCCTCAAGCCTCAACCCTCAACCCTCAACCCTCAACCCTCAACCCTCAAGCCTCAAGCCTCAAGCCTTAAGCCTCAAGTCTCAAGCCTCCTGCTGATGACGTCCGCACGCTGCTGCTGTGTCTGCCTGCTGGTTCAGGTTGTGTTTCCCGCTGGCTTGCAACGCGAGGCCCCCTGTGACCTCGACATATCCTTGCAGGCCCAGCAGAATGGGGATTTCCGAAAGTAGGGGGTACCTTCTTGGGCTGCTTATGTCAAGGCATAAGGGAATCCGACTACACAGGGATCTACTTTAGGGGCTCCGTATCTTCGTAAACCGCCCGAATAAGAGCTTGCAGCGATGGCAGAGTTTGCACGCTTGTTCTTAAGAACCCCAAAAGAATAAAAAAAGATCCCTACATTACCCCTTTTTAGGGGGTTATTAAGCAATTAGTAGGGTAGTGCGTGCCCTTCCAGGAGGATGCCTCCTTCGTCGTTCGCGTTGCGGGGAGCACCTGGCTGGAAAGCGCACCGCTGCGTCTGTTTGCACATGGATCTTGGCACCACTCCGCCGCCCTGCAACAAAAGCGGCTGCGACGATACAGAGGAGAAGACAACCTGGGGCCTTTCGAGTGCATGAACATTTCTTGGGAAGTGCAGGAGCAAGCGCGGGTGATCCTCTATCCCCCTTGGGAAATATTTTTCTTATTTTTGTTCATCTAAAACCCAGGAGGATATTAAACAAAAAACGTTTTTAATTAAGGTTCTAAGGCGAGTATAGGATCTCCTTCCACACCTCCTTGAAGACGTACCTCCAGAGCTGCGCCGCGGTCTTCGTTCAGGAGGTTCCGCAGGGAGCTGGCGACACGAACGCGTCGAATCCAGCCCTGCCTAGGGATGGCCATGAGCTGAATCTATATCCTTTTTGGGAATTCTTTTTTGCATTTTTGTTTATATAAAGTCCAAGAGGCTATTAAAGATATCATTTTTTTGTATTAAGGTTCTAAGGGGAGTAGAGGAATCCTGGCATGTATCCTCCGATCTTGAACTTCCCAGCGCTGCGGTCTTCCCAGCTCGACTCGTTGGGCTTCCTGCTTTGGGGAGGTTCCATGGCCAAGGCGGTGTTTGGTCGGAATGTCACCTCGCACCTGCAGGGCCTGTCGTCAGGACTGAGGGTGGACGTTTCGGGTGTTTTTTTTCGGGTGTTTTTTCAGTTTTTTTTTCGGGTGTTTGTTTTTGGAGAGTTTAGGGTGTTTTTGGTGGTGTCCTACTCCCGATGTAACCCCCCCCCCCCCCCCCCCCCCCCCCCCCCATGTAAGCCATGTGTTCTTTTCTTCGCAGGGGCCCTGTTGCCCAAATCCTAAAACCCAAAGCCCTAAACCCTAAGCCGTAGACCCTGAACCCTAAACCCTAAACCCTAAACCCTAAACCCTAAACCCTAAACCCTAAACCCTAAACCCTGAACCCTAAACCCTAAACCCTAAACCACCCCCCCCCATCCCTTGAGGGCCTGTAGCTCTCTTCGACAGCAGCCGGGCCACCCTGGTCGTCTCCCCCATGGACAACTTCAAGAACTCGGTGCAGCTGGGCCTTCACTCCCCAGATCTTCCCAAAGCCCCTGAAGGGTTTAGGGTTTAGGGTTTAGGGTTTCGGGTTTAGGGTTTAGGGTTTAGGGTTTAGGGTTGAGGGTTTTCCATTGAATATACTCATAGCCATGATCCTTAGTATTCATAAGGGTATATTAAGGAATACGCCCTAACTCAGAAGCATGATCCTTTGGTATGAGTTAGGGTGTACTGCTGAAATAAGGGTTTTTGGAAGATCTGGGTCTGTATCCCTTACTCCAGCTGGTCACTTGTACCCTAAACCTTATCTAAGTTCTAGAGATATGTGGGGTATAGTTTCTAGTCCAGCTAGAGGGGTCTAGACGTCAGGGCTTTGACGGGGCGACGATGGGATGACGATGGCGCGACGACGGGGTGGCGACGGGGCGACGACGGTGTGACGACGGCGCGACGACAGGGTGCGATGGCGCGACGACGGGGTGATGACGGGGGGACGACGGCTGTCGCGCCGTCGTCGAGCCGTCGTCGCGTCGTCGTCGCGCCGTCGTCGCGCCGTCGTCCCGCCGTCGTCCTGCCGTCGTCCCGCCGTCGTCCCGCCGTCGTCCCGCCGTCGTCCCGCCGTCGTCCCGCCGTCGTCCCGCCGTCGTCCCGCCGTCATAAGGCCTAGTTTGGGCTTAAACTAGGCCTTATGACGGGAAATAAGGCCTAGTTTGGGCTAAATAAGGCCTAGTTTGGGCTTAAACTAGGCCTTATGACGGCGTGACGACGGCGCGACGACGGCGCGACGACGACGCGACGACGGCTCGACGACGGCGCGACAGCCGTCGTCCCCCCGTCGTCCCTCCGTCGTCCCCCCGTCGTCCCCCCGTCGTCCCCCCGTCGTCCCCCCGGCGTCCTGCCGTCGTCCCCCCGTCATCCTGCCGTCGTCCCTCCCTCGTCTTGCCCTCGTCCCTCCGTCGTCCCACCATCGTCCCTCCGTCGTCCCACCGTCGTCCCTCCGTCGTTTTGCCGTCGTCCTACTTTTGTTGTGTGGACTAACACATATCTTTAGAACTTAGATAACCTAAACCCCAAACCCCAAACCTGTATCCCCTAAACCCTGAACCCTCAACAGGCCACTTTTGAGGGCTAAGCTTAGGGTTTAGGGTTTAGGGTTTAGGGTTTAGGGTTTAGGGTTTAGGGTTTAGGGTTTAGGGTTTAGGGTTTAGGGTTCGGGGTTTAGGGTTTAGGGTTTAGGGTTTAGGGTTAGGGTTTAGGGTTTAGGGACCTAACCAAACCTTCCGTTCAGATGCTGCACTGCAGGCACTTCTATGACGTGTCCCTTGGTGGGCCCCCACAGGGAACATTGTGACCATTTACGGTGTTTAGGTTTCAGGGCTTAGGGTTTAGGGTCTATTTTCTCATTTAGTTCGGGTGTTCGACGGTCATGTACTTGGTAGGTTTTTTTTTTTCCATACCCTAAGCCTTAAACCTTAAACCTTAAACCTTAAGACCTTAAAACCTTAAGCCCTAAACCCTAAGCCCTGAACCCTAAATCCTAAACCCTAAACCCTAAACCCTAAACCCTAAACCCTAAACCCTAAACCCTAAACCCTAAACCCTAAACCCTAAACCCGAAGCCAGCCCAGGGCCAGGAGCACGTGGGATCTGGGCGTGTCCAGCGAGGTGATGGCCCTGCCACAAGGTTTCCAGCATCGCACCCTGATGGTCGCAGACACTGGCATCACGAGGCGAAGTCAGGGTAGGGTCTAGGGTTTAGGGTTTAGGGTTTAGGGTTTAGGGTTTGGGGTTTAGGGTTTAGGGTTTAGGTCGAGTCCCCTCTTCTGTTCAGGGCCCCTGAATTCTTAGGGGGTTTAAGGCGTTTGATTTCGGTTGGGGAATGAACACGTCTTGGCCCATGTCTTCAAGAGTTGTGACGCCCACACACGAAGTGGTAGCAGTCTTGTTCCGCGCCGCCCTCAGAAGTAGTGGATTGCCTTTTCATAGGACTCTCTGGACTTTCAGGACTCCCGTTCCACGGGTTTGGTTTAGGGTTTAGGGTTTAGGGCTTAGGTTCAACAAGGGCTTAGGGTCAACAAGGGCTCGACCCCGTAAGCCCCCTGGCGGTTCAGGAGCTGTGGGTAGTTCTCTACAATAGGTTCTTTTTGGGTCCCCGATATTATGCCTCACCCTTCTAAAAAAGGACATCCTAAACCCTAAGCCCTAAGCCCTAAGCCCTAAGCCCTAAGCCCTAAGCCCTAAGCCCTAAGCCCTAAGCCCTAAGCCCTAAGCCCTAAGCCCTAAGCCCTAAGCCCTAAACCCTAAACCCTAAACCCTAAACCTCATGCGAGGGCCATGGATATCTTCGGTGGCCTGCTGCGGCGCGCCTATGGGACCACCCGGCCTTTGATGGACCTTGATCCTGTTGTGACTCGGACCCGGAGTCGACCCCTTATTTCCTTTTGTTAGGGTTTGGGGTTCCCTTAGTATCCGCTTAAAACCAAAAAAGGTACCCTTCTTATTCCTAGGTTACTCGTGGATCTAGGTGAACTACCTTTCCTACTGGACGGACAACGGGGCCTACTACTACGGAGACCAATGGCATGAATCAGGAGGGGGTGGCGAGACCCTTGCCCGGATTCACTGGACTAGTAAGGCTCAGTACGTCAAAGCCCGTGTTAGGGTTTGGGTTTTAGGGTTTAGGGTTTAGGGTTTAGGGTTTAGGGTTTAGGGTTTAGGGTTTAGGGTTTAGTTCAGCTTTCAGGGGTGGCTTGTGGTTGAGGGCCAAGGGTTTACTTGCCGGGAAGTTGCACGAAGGCTTCGAAGTTGGGTTTAGGGTTTATAGGGTTTAGGGTTTAGGGTTTAGGGTTTAGGGTTTAGAGTATCCTCTGTTGGGGCTATCCTTACAGGCAGACCTGGTTGGGAAGTGTGTCGAGCCTTTAGGGAGCACATCTTGGTCCCTCAGCCTGCTACCTGGGAGGCTCTCTAAGTGAGAGCTCTCTTTGGGGGATGCTACTAACATACGGAGCCTTGTTGTATTTTTATTTACTCATTCATGTATTTCTTTATGTGCTAGGCTATATAGGGTACCCCAAAGGCCCATCAGGTATAGAATCCTGTCCGAAGTTGCAGTCTGAGCACTGTGAGCTTTGTGTCTTCTGCACCGAGGACGTGTGGGGAAGCCTCCATGAAGCAGGCGGGCGTTTCCCAGAACGGGGGGTCTTAATATACCGCCCCCCGGCAGAAGACTGCATACAAACCCCCAAAGACATCCAAACCCTAAACCCTAAGCCCTAAGCCCTAAGCCCTAAGCCCTAAGCCCTAAGCCCTAAGCCCTAAACCCTAAACCCCAAACCCTCAACCCTAGTCGGAAACCCTCAGGTAGCCCACGGATTGGCAGGTCTGGACTTGCTGCAGGCCTGGGGCTTCGGGTGCCCTAAACCCTAAACCCTAAGCCCTAAGCCCTAAACCCTAAACCCTAAACCCTAAACCCTAAACCCTAAGCCCTAAACCCAAAACCCCAACTTACTTGGGATTTGGAGCTCCCAAAGTGTAATTTACACTTTGGCAGCAAAACCCAGGCCTTGCAGCCGAAGCTCGCGTGGGAGCTGGAGGTAGGTCCCATCTTCAAAGGTTTAGGGTTTAGGGTTTAGGGTTTTGGGGTTTAGGGTTTAGGGATAGAATCAGGGAGCAGGAAACAGCAGAAGAGTAAGACCATGAGTAGCGATAAGAAGCAGGGAGTAGGAAATGACATGAGAGCACAAGAACAAGAACAGAAAAAGGAACATTCCTTGGGGGATCACCCCATTAAGGGGCCCTTAAACAATCAACCCCACACCCTAAACCCTAAACCCTAAACCCTAAACCCTAAACCCTAAACCCTAAACCCTAAACCCTAAACCCTAAACCCTAAACCCTAAACCCTCAACACCCCTTCATAATCGCGAAAGAGCTACCCCCTAACTGCCCAGAATCCAGATCAGCGCCCAGCTGCACCGAGGCGGTGCATGTCTGGCAGCTGGATGACTGGTGGTACCCAGGGCATCCGGCTGTGTACGTTCACTGTGCCAGACCCCTAGTTTAGGGTTTAGGGTTTAGGGTTTAGGGTTTAGGGTTTAGGGTTTGCTGGAGGCTTGCTTGAAGTTTTCGGGGTTAAGGCTAAGCCCCAAACCCCTCCAAAAGGTGGCCAAGTCCACCAACGTCCACGCATCTCCCGTCACTTCCCCAAGCCTCTGCAGTCCTCCAAAACCTCTCAGCTCACTCCCCCCCCCCCCGCCCCCCTCAACCCAACCCAACCCACTCCAAGCCATCGAAGCTGAGCAAAGGTCAGGGAGTGGGTGCTTGGCCAGGCTGGCTTCCATAGCAGCCTGGGCGACCTCCAAAAGGCCTCATCTGCGCGCAAGTTTTCATATTCTTGATGCGGGTTGTTCGACTGCTTCTCGCTCATCGCCATCTCGCCTCCTCGCCCGGTCCCGCCCCAGTATCCTTTGGAGTGTCAACAAGCCCCACAGAGTCCCGCCGAGTATCCCTGGATTGCTCTCAGAGAATTCCGCAAAGAGTCCCGCCACGTGGCCGTAGAATGCGGATGATCGAAGAACATTATCTTTTCGAGGGGGTAGGGGTGGCAAGCGCAATTGCTTTAGTATTACGCCGAAGTTTCGGGCATGTGCGGTGTGCTTTCTTGAGGGGCCAGTATTGCTCCCTCCGAGAGCAAGCTCCGGCACGACCCGAGTCGGCTTGCACCATCAAAGGTCGAGGGGCTTAGCACAACCCCTCGCCCCCACGTGAATTTTGGCTTTGCTGATAGAAGACCTTCGACCCAGCCGTAAGGTTTAGGCCTAAGCCTTGAGGCGAAGTTGAGTTGCTGGGCTTGGAGCTTTTACGGGGGAACTTTCTGTCGGTTGGTGGGGCCCCTGACTGGAAGGAGGGTTTGGGGGTGTTCGGGTGTTGGGTGCAAGGTTTCGGGAGCAACCCTAAACCCTAAACCCTAAACCCTAAACCCTAAACCCTAAACCCTGAACCCTAAACCCTAAACCCTAAACCCTAAACCCTAAACCCTAAACCCTAAACCCTAAACCCTAAACCCTAAACCCTAAACCCTAAACCCTCAACCCTAAACCCTTAACCCTAAACCCTAAACTCTGAACCCTAAAGCCTAAACCCTAAACCCTAAACCCTAAGCCCTAAACCCTAAACCCTAAACCCTAATGATGCTGCTGCTGGGATTTTCGGGCCTGGGAGCCCTAAACCGTAAACCCTGTACCTGCCACGACCTGAAGGACCGAAACCCCTCCCTTTGTAGGTGTTGCTAAAGTGTTGTGATCCCTGTAGGTACGAGTAGCAACGCATTGGGTTCCCTTGGGGGTTTCGGGCTCTCAGGGCAAACCCTAAACCCTAGACCCTAGACCCTAAACCCTAAACCCTAAACCCTAAACCCTAAACCCTAAACCCTGAACCCTGAACCCTGAACCCTAAACCCTAAACCCGAAACCCTCAACCCTACACCCTGAGAAGCCTTGACCAGGCGCTTGGCAAGCCATGGCTGCTGCCATCCGACGGCATTTCGATCAAACGGCGCCCGAAATCCCAACACCAGGTTGCGAAGCCATGGGGTTTAGGGTTTAGGGCTGAGGGTTTAGGGTCTAGGGCTTAGGGTTTAAAGTTTAGGGCTCAGCTTTTAGCAGGGTTGAGGGCTTGGGCTTTTGTGCTCAGCCCCTACAGAGGCACCCCGAAACTCTTTCGGTCTGGGGAATGAGGAGCCCATGCTCTGGGTTTCTTTTTTTCTTAGGGTTAAGGGTTTAGGGTTTGGGGTTTGGGGTTTAGGGTTTAGGGTTTAGGGGGTTTCTCATTATCTTAGGGTAGTTTCATGGGCCCTTAATATGGTCCCTTACCTCCTATAAAAATGTAACTACCCTAAGAGCTTAAGGTATGTCCCTTTCTTCTGCAGAGAGAACGCCTACACAGAGCACTTCCGCTTCATAAACGGCTCCCATGGGTCCACTGAGTTTGCACTTCCACATCCTGATGAAGCCCTAGCTTTCTATCGGATGCTGTTTGACTTTGGGAAGCTTGGTAGTCCAGTGGTACACTTTGCCCTTTCATTTTTTGGGGTTTCTAGGTTCCCTTCTAGAAACGGCCAACCCCAAAAAGGGGTGCCCTTATTATGATATGGTTACTGGGCCACCCAGGAGAGCGAACGGGATGAAGAGCTTCGAACACGACTTCCTGAATTTCAACTTCCTGGCCGTACCCCACCTCCGCCAGACCTTCGGAGCATCCAGGTGCGCCTTTGTGAAGTCCGGAAGCCCTAAACCCTAAACCCTAAACCCTAAGCTCTAAGCCCTAAACCTAAACCCTAAACCCTAAACTCTAAACCCTAAACCCTAAACCCTAAACCCTAAACTCTAAGCCCTAAACCCTAAACCATAAACCCTAAACCCTAAACTCTACACAGCAGACCGCGCTCCAGGAAGTGGTTGCAGGCGATGGACGCGGCGGCAGCTTACAGGATGGTGCCGATGCAGATGCTTGCCGTTGGTTAGTACTGGAGGTTCGGTTTAGGGTTTAGGGTTTAGGGTTTAGGGTTTAGGGTTTAGGGTTTAGGGTTTAGGGTTTAGGGTTTAGGGTTTAGGGTTTAGGGGTACGTATTAGCCAATTATCATAAGTACAGTTTGAAGTACAGTTGTCATGGGTGAATAAGTACCATGAACCTCCAAGTAGGGAATGGGGGAATGAGGTACCCCATATAATCCCTTAAAGGTGTATCTAGGGCTATAGGATCCCGTAAAGGGTACATATAGGGTTAATCCCGTACAGGGTATATGTAGGGCCCTAATTCCCTCATTCCCTACCCTTAAACCCCAAATCCTAAACCCTAAACCCTAAACCCTCAACCCTAAACCCCTGCTAACCAGCAGTAAGGATGTGCATGGCCATGCCAAGCGACCTCCTGGTTAGCTTGGAGCTCTTGGCCACCACAAACTACCGCGCCAGTGACTTAGTAGCAGACTAGGTAGGTTAGGGTTTGAGAAAGGATTAGGGTTTAGGGTTCAGGGTTTAGGGATACCGGAGAACCAAGGTGACGACTACGCCTCGCAAGCGAACTTCGACATCGGAGGACCCCCCTGGTTCTTAGTAGGGAATGAGGGAATGAGGGCCCTATATAATCCCTTAAAGGGTCCTGAACCCTGAGCCCCAAACCCAAGCCCCAAACCCCAAACCCCAAACCCCAAACCCCAAACCCCAAACCCCAAACCCCCAACCCCCAACCCCAAACCCCAAACCCCAAACCCCAAACCCCAAACCCCAAACCCCAAACCCTAAACCCTAAACCCTGATTCCCTCAATCCCTACTAAGAACCAGCCAGAGGAAGCTCCTTGCTGGCCTTCGCCCTGAACCTGAGGCCCTCGAAGGACAGCTTCTGGTCCCAACGCCCGGCAAGCTCCCAGGAAACTTATCCTCTTGGTTAGTAGGGGTTTAGGGTTTAGGGTTTAGGGGTAGGGAATGAGGGACTTAGGGCCCTTTGTATACCCTTTAAGGGATTATGAGGGAATCAGGTACCCTATATCCCCCTATATATACCCTTTAAGGGACTATGTAGGACAGCTCATTCCCTCCTTCCCTACCAACACTAAGGAAACTGGCCGGCCTTGGGGCCCTCAGGACAACCCAGGATCCAACTGCGAGCTCAATGCGCTCATTGCCACGCTGTCGACAGGGCCGGTGGCCCTTGCGGACAAGGCCTACGAGACTTAGCAGCTGAGTGAGTACACTTTAAACTATAAAAGCCCTACAAAACTGCAAGTTTGCACTTTTTTGGGGCTTACTACAACCCCCCAAAAAACTGCAAGTGCACAGTTTTGGGGCTTATGAACCCAGCAACCAAGGAGACGAACCGCACGCTGCTGCTGAGATGCATGCGGCCCGACGGGCTTCTTCTGCAGCCGGACAAGCCCGCGACCGCCATCGATGCGGTGTACATGCAGTCTCTAGAGGCCAGTAACCCTAAACCCTGAACCCTAAACCCTAAACCCTAAACCCGAAACTCGAAACCAGAAACCCTAAACCCTAAACCCTAAACCCAAAACCCTAAACTTTAAACCCTAAACCCTAAACCCTAAACCCTAAACCCTAAACCCTAAACCCTAAACCCTAAACCCTAAACCCTAAACCCTAAACCAGCAACCCTCTTCGTTGCAAACGCCCTCCGTAAGCCGTTCAGAAATTTCTGTGCTAAGCCCTCCCCTGAGGCCAGGACGGTGCCACCCCCAGGCCTGGTCTGGGCCACCTACTCCCAAGTCCGGGGTGCTGCAAAGGGCCAGATCTGGCACTACGCCCTCTCCATCGACCTCCCTCGCCCTTGGCAGCTGCAGCCGGATGACTTCTACCCCAGTTTGGACATGGCCCGGAGATGGGTGGTGAGGAGATGGCATAGGCCTGGGTGTGCTATTGTTTTTCCCCGCAACCCGATCACGTCTGGGCGAACGGGTCAATCTTTTTTCAGGTGCAAGCCACACACCCTATCTCAAACCCTGACCCCCAGAATCCTGAACCTTGCAGGAACCATCGTCCGAACCTCTGCGTGAATGGCTCGGAAGCGCTGGTGTCGGGTTGCCTACTCGCGGAGATCAGGGTCGCGCGTGACTTCCCTCACATCCTGGACGACCGCCCCATCATGGTGCAGAACGACACGCACCGTTTTGACCTGTGGCAGTTTTCCCCTGTGGAGGAGAACCTCCGAAAGCGCCCAACCTCAACCTCCAAACCTCCAGCGCACATGTTCGAAGCTCAGCATTCTTGTCTCTCGTCTTTGGGTTGACTAATTACAAAAGGGGGAGCCCAGACTTGCATTCCCATGGAGGAGAATGGCTGGGTTTTCCTCGGGGAGGTGGGGAAGTATGTCAGCGTCAGCAGCAAGCGCTTCCGTCACGTTCAACCTTTGCGCAGTGGTCTGCTCGTGACCTTGGTGGGCGTGCGGGGGGAGGAAGCCCCTGGGACGCTATTGGAACCAAGTATGTTCGGCTAGGTGCGGGTCTCGAGAGGAAGGGTCATGTGATCATGTCTAGTGTGGGCGGGCCATATTCCTTCCACAAGCGGTATTGCGGGCATCATTTTACTGGGTTTCCAAGAGCAGTGGAGGTCCAACTAACTGCTCTCAAGCCCTGCGGCACGGGCTGGACGGTGCTTGAGAAGACCCTGCTGCTCGAGGATTCGGAGGTTTCCGCTGTCTTTGCCTCGGAACCTTCGGACCCTGCGCTCGGAGGGGTGCTTCAAGTCTAAGATTGCGAAGGACCTGTAGGCCATGGCCGTGCACAAAGCTGGGGACAAAAGGCCTAATGATACTCAACCCTAAATCCTAAACCCTAAACCCTAGACCCTAAACCCTGCATCCTTGGATCTTCCACGATCTGCGGCATTTCGGAATCCAAAGCCCCCAAGCCCCCAAACCTAAGCGCCCCAAGACTTAGTACCCAAACGTATCAACCTTAAACCCCCAGATGGAGACTGTTGGACCTTAAAGCCCGAAGCCTTAGGCCCTGAACACTCCACCTTACACCCCAAACGGTAAAACCCAAGATATGTATCTCTGTACATATATGTCTCTATTTATATTTTATATTTTATATTTTATATTTTATATCTATATTTATATTTCTATTTATATACGTACACATCATGATATATATATATATATATATATGTATGTATGTATGTATGTATGTATGTATGTATGTATGTATGTATGTATGTATGTATGTATGTATGTATGTATATCGGTATATGTATATATATATATATATATATGTATATGTATATGTATATGTATATGTATATGTATATGTATATGTATATGTATATGTATATGTATATGTATATGTAGATGTATATGTATATGTATATGTATGTATATATGTATGTGTGTGTTTTTTTCTTTGTTTTGACTGTTGAAGGGTTATTGGGTTGCTGTCCATTGCTCAGAAAGTGCTCAACATACTGCTTGAGCACAACTTGGAAGGCAACAAATCCCCCCCCCCCCAGGCAGAATGCATAATAGTTGAGCCTTAGCAATGATTTCACAATGCAGTCTTGGGCTTGGGTTTAGGGTTTAGGGTTTAGGGTTCAGCTTTTCGGGTTTGGGCTTCAGGGTTTCGGGCTTCGGGGTTAGGGACCTCAAATCTCCTGAACGTTGCAACCCCATACTGTTTGGGCAACAAAATCCAAATCTTCACGCTAGCCAAAAACATGCCAGAAACCACACACGCATCGCATGCGAAGACCCTCCCTGGGGTCTAGGGCTTAGGGCCACTTGTTGGGATGGCTCTCGAAAGTACAAAATCTTGGAACCTAAATCCCAAAGGAATAGGCTTAGGGTCTAGGGCTTTTTCGGAGTTCGAGGTTACAGGGTACCGGTAGCATTCCCAGCAACCACCAAACTCGCCCGACAAATCCTTGGTGTTTAGGTTAGTGGAGCTATTCTTGGATGGAGGTTCAGGGTCCTTACAACCCAATTCTAACTGCACTTACAAGGCCCCTAAGTCCTCTGTCTAGGTTGAAAGTAGACTTATATCTGTGGTTACAAGTACCCATGAACCTCCAAGTTGGGGGTATGGCGGCGCTTTTAGAATTCTAGGATTCATCGGGCTTGTTGATCGCTTAAGGCTTTGGGGCCTTCTAGGCTGGAGGGAAGCCTAACACCGCCCCAGCCCCCGAGTCCCTGAAGGCCAGCAAACCCTGCACCTTGAGCCCGATGCCCTGAACTCCATAAGGGTTTAGGGTTTAGGGTTTAGGGTTTAGGGTTTAGGGTTTAGGGCGAAACCCAACCTCCGCAGCCGGATGCGGCTCCGTGTTGGCACTTGCCAGCCGTAGTAGTGGTGAGGGGGATCATGGCGTCGCCGGGCTGTTCTTCAGGAAAGTTGTTGTGTCTTTTTTTTTTGGGTTTGCGGTTTCCAAGTTACCCTAAACCCTAAACCCTAAACCCTAAACCCTAAACCCTAAACCCTAAACCTGGCTTCTTGGTTTTGTTGCTTTAAGGTTGCGGGTTTTGTTTGAGTTCAGGGACTCAGGGAGCTTCAGTTTTGCTCTTCCTAAACCCCCCAGACCGCCGGACGACGCCCCGAGGTCCATGATTTTGAGCAGAATGGAGTTCTGCGGTCGCAAAATCAAGACGGCCAAAGCGAAGTCGGTGGACAGTGACCCTTGCCTCGCCTTTTTTCAATGCCCTCCGAAGCTTAAACCTTAAACTTAAACCCCAAAGCCGAAATCCTGAACCCTAAACGCCCTTCCTGTGTAGGGTTTGGGTGGAGCTACACCTAGAGCCCCCAGTTGTATGACACACAGCGTCAACCCTGACCTCTCTAAACCCCTAAATCCCTTAAACCCCTAGACCCCGACATCCCGAAACCCCAAATTCCTTAAATCCCTAAGCCCCGAAGCCCCCTAAGCTCCTAGCGCCACAAAACCCGTAAACCCTAAGCCCCGGAACCCCCTAAGCCAAGCCCAAGGACATAATGGGATAGCCTTTGAGTTTTAATGTCAGATACTAAGATCTCAGATTTAGAATCTGTTGTCCAAACGTTAAGAGAAGCAAGACATGAAGGTATGCCGAAGATGAACAATCCAAAGATAAGACTTTCTGTACTTGAAGGTGATACAGTCATCAAAGAAGTGGTTAATGGTGGACATCATGTTCATCCTGCACCACCCCCAAACTCTGAGATTATAGAAAGGAGTGGGAAAGATATGGAAGTAGAAGAATTAAGATAGACAAATTATTGACTCTAGGATATACCACTTCTGGAGACGAAATAGTTTCCAAAATCCTCCAAACAAGGCCAAATTTGAAGATCATAAGAAAGCCATGCAATGTAATGCTTATATTGTAGCAGTTCTGGTTTTTTCTGGAGATACAACCCTATTTCCTGATGAAGATAGTTGAATGTTCCAGCGAGTCCAAAGATGAATCCAGATGATAAAGAATTCCTAAGCCTTTATGATTGCACTTTTGGACTAGTGATAGAAAAGATACAGTTAAAAGGCCCATAAATAGTAAAATAAGAAAAGAGTAATGGATGGCCCTTTGAAGAGTAACGAGTTAGAAATACTCAATATAGGGGCTCTAAATGAATATAAAAATGAGCCCCTTTACAATATTACTAATACGTGCGGGCTAGTAATAATAAAATCATAATGTGCCAGCGCACTTCTAATATTACATTATTAGACTGTGCAATTATTAATATGCGGGGGCAAAATACTATTATCTTATAGCCCCCGAAAGAATACTCCTAAGCCACGAACACCCCAAAGCAGTTTATGGCTTGCTCGAAGGGGATTATACTAGGGGGTACTGAAATTCCTATTGAGGATTGTTAGTATAAGGGGGAACATCCCAACTTCAAGCCATCAAGTGTTTTGTCTTTGAAGCCCCCCGACCCGCACCCTCCTAAACCCCTGACCCCTACCACCATAATGCCCCAACGCCCTAACGCCCAAACTTCCTAACGCCTTGACGCCCTGACGCCCTAACGCCCTAAACCCTTCTCCCTGTACCCTAAACCCTACACCCCAAACCCTAAAAACCCTAACCACCTCCTCCTCCTCCTCCCCCTACAACCAAAACAAAAACACAAGAAAATTACCCTCCTCCTCCTCCAAGAAAATCCCTAAACCCCAAAACTCTAAACCCTAAAACACCCTAACAACCCTTAAACCCTAAAACCTCCTCCTCCTCCTCCTCCTCCAACCCTAAGCCCTAAACCCTAAACCCTAAACCCTAGACCCTAAACCCTAAACCCTAAACCCTAAAAAGCCCTAAACCCTAAAGTCCTCCAAGGAGAGTACGGAATCAACCAAGAGCTCCGCATCAACCGTCGCTTCGCTGGACAGCCTGAAGCGTCTTCCCTCCGAAGATAGCCGCGCGAAGCGCCTGCCGCCGGGCTTAAGAGGGTTTAGGGTTTAGGGTTTGGGGTTTTGCCTGAAAACCCAGAATCTGAAACCCCCTACATCCTAAACCCACAGCTCTAAACCCCAAGCCCGAAGCCTTGAGGTTTAGGCTTGAGGCTTAGGGTTTATGGCTCAAGGGTTGGGGTTTAGGGTTTTGCAAGCTCCCCAAACCCTAAACCCGAAACTCTAAACCCTAAACCCAAACCTGAAACCAGGAAAACCCTGAACCCGAAACCCCAAAACCAGGGGTCTTCTGGCTCGTTCCGGATGTTCCAGCCCTCGAATCTCGCTTTGTCGAGACTGAGCCTTAAACTCTCATCCTAACTAAACCCAAGAGTCGGGTTAAGGTTAGGGTTTAGGGGGCTTAGGGTTTAGGGTTCAGTCACCCTAAAACCTTAGACAAAGCCTTCCAAGCCCGAAAACTCTGAAGCCCCGCATGAAGCGTAATATACGGGTCGGAATAGCTGCTAATAGTATTCCCTTATGGCCCCTTCATAATTCTACTATAAATACCCTAAACCCTAAACCCTAAACCCTAAACCCTAAACCCTAAACCCTAAACCCTAAACCCTAAACCCTAAACCCTAAACCCTAAACCCTAAACCCTAAACCCTAAACCCTAAACCCTAAACCCTATTCTAACTATTCAGGCCCCGATAGTAGAGCCTCCATCCCAAGCGTTACTTCGTGAGATCCGAGGCGAAAGAAGATGCAGGCCGGGCTGCTCTGTTTTCTCCGGCTTCAACCCAAAACCCCAGACGCTAAGCCCCAAAGTGTAAGGCTCCAGGGCCCCCTAGGGTTTAGGGTTTAGGGTTTAGGGTTTAGGGTTGAGGGTTGAGGGTTGAGGGGTTAGGGTTTAGGGTTTAGGGTACCCGGTAACCTGGAACTGACGGTTTAGCGTGTAGGGCCCTGAACCCTAAACCTTGGCACCCTGAAAAAAGCCCTTCTCGGAAAACACAGCTGAGAGGTTCAGGGCTGGGGAAGTGCCGGACAAGAAACACGGCAGGCACAGCGAATTCGCATTGTCCCGCCAGACCCAGCGGTCGCGCGAAGGGATCAAAAGCGTTCACGAAATCGCGGCCCATTCTTTTGTGACGGTGCGCTACGTGGAAAGCCTGGTGCCATCTCAGCCCTAAACCCTAAACCCTAAACCCCCTAAACCCCCTAAACCCCCTAAACCCCCTAAACCCCCTAAACCCCCTAAACCCCCTAAACCCCCTAAACCCCCTAACCCCCTAAACCCCCTAAACCCCCTAAACCCCCTGAACCCCCTAAACCCCTAAACCCCCTAAACCCCCTAAACCCCCTAAACCCCCTAAACCCCCTAAACCCCCTAAACCCCCCCAAACCCCCCTAAACCCCCTAAACCCCCTAAACCCCCTAAACCCCCTAAACCCCCTAAACCCCCTAAACCCCCTAAACCCCTAAACCTCTAAACCCCTAAACCCTAAACCACGCTGCCTGCTACGAGCCATCTGTCGAATGCCTTGACCATCTGACGAGCGTGCTCCTTCATGGTTCTTGCTTTCGGATGTTCCCCCCCGTATACTAAGAGTCCTTACTAGGGATGATAATGGGGGGTTACTAACCCTAAACTCTAAACCCTGAACCCTAAACCCTAAACCCTAAACCCTAAACCCTAAACCCTAAACCCTAAACCCTAAACCCTATTAGGGACTGTGAGTATAAGGGAGCATCCCTCGTCTTAGTGCCTAACGTGGTCATCGTCCGGGCATGGAGGCCCTGGTCATTCCCACGCACTCGTAGCATAGACGTGCTCGCGAGCCGGAAAGCGAGGATGAGCAAGAAGGGTTTAGGGTTTAGGGTTTAGGGTTTAGGGTTTAGGGTTTAGGGTTTCTTGAAGGGCGCGTACCTAAGCCGTAAACCCTAAACCTTGGGATGTTCCCCCTTATCCTATGGGTCCTTGATAGAGATTATAGTACCCCCCGATTAGAATCCCTATTGAGGACTGTGGGTTTTAGGGGGAACGTCCTCGTCAGACCCCAAGGCCTGAGACCTCCCCACCCGAGAGGCCGAGGAAGATCTGTTGAACTTCCTGCGCGAGATCCTTGCCGGAGCTTCCCCAAACTAAACCCTAAACCCTAAACCCCAAACCCTCAACCCGAAACCCGAAACCCCAAACCCTAAACCCTAAACCCTAAACCCTTAACCTAAAACCCCAACCCTATCCCCGAAACCCTAAACCCTCAACGCTGTGGGGTTTGAGGGCTTTCAGGGGCCTAGGGACCTTCTGCAAGCCCTAGCCCAGGCACTGGGCCCCCTGAGCCCTGTGCCTGTCAGGGGGCGTCGGACTCGAAGGTTAAGTTCTGGGCTTCCGTCCCCCCTCAACTTACCTGGGTTTTTGGGGTTTAGGTTTTGGTTTTTAGGGTTTAGGACTTGGGGCTTGGGGTTTAGGGCTTGCCGGGTTTCGGGTTGAGGGGTTTAGGAGCTTCAGGCTTGGGGCCCCCCCCCCAAGCCCCCAACCCCCGCCCCCCCGCCCCCCCCCTTCCCAGACCTCCAACCTTCCCGCACACAAAAGGCCTCTTGCTAGGACATGTTGGCTCCGTAAGAGCCAGCCAGTAGAAACAAACTTTTCTGAAGGGTCCGGGGGGGGGGGGGGGGTTGCCCGGGGGGGGGCGGGGGCGGGGGAAACTATGAGGCTTATGCAGAATCCATCCAGGATCAGGGCTTCGGGCTTAGAGTTTAGGGCTTAGGGCGGGCTTAGAGCACTGAGCGCTTAGGGCTTAGGGTTTAGCACCGGGATGGGGGTTCTGGGCTTTCGGGGTCAGGGACCCAGTCAGCCAGGTCGTGAGGATGGCCTCAGCTTGAGGCACTTGTAGACCTACATTCTAAACCCTGAACCTAAACCCTAAACCCTAAACCCTAAACCCTAAACCCTAAACCCTAAACCCTAAACCCTAAACCCTAAACCCTAAACCCTAAACCCTAAACCCTAAACCCTGAACCCTGAACCCTAAAACCCTAAAACCCTATACCCTGCAAACCCTAAACCTCCCCAGCAGCCTGCGCAAAGCGGCTCCCGACCCAGGCAAGGGGTGAAAACCCCCAAACCCCAAACCCGAAACCCTCACCCCCTAAACCTTCACCCTAAACTCTAAAACCCTTAAACCCTTAAGCCCTTAAGCCCTTAAGCCCTTAAACCCTTAATCCCTCAAACCCTTAAACCCTTAAACCCTCAAACCCGAAGAAGCCCGAGACTCAGGATCGGGTTTCCTGGCGGTGTGAACAGCCCAAGAGAGGGTGGTGGTAAAGGCTTCTTCCTGTTCAAAACAGAGGCTGGGCGGTGGAGGGTTCAGGGTTCAGGGTTTAGGGTTTAGGGTTTAGGGTTAGGGATTTGGAGTTCAGGGTAAAAAGGGTTCAGGGTTTGCATGGGCTTGGAGTTGGGGGTATAGGGCCCAAGGTTTTACTGTTTGGGTTTTTGACCGGGCTCACTCGGAAATTTTAGGAATCCCGAGGTTTTAAGGTGGTGAAGGTGATGTCGGGCTCTGAAAGGTTCAGGATTCAGATGTTAACGCTGGCCACGAAGCCCTAAACCATGGGGCGGGTTCGAGGCCAGCAATGTGTACAGGGCGTGGGTTTCGCAGGTTTTTTCCATGGCAGTTGCCTGACCTAGAAGCCTCCCGCGCATGTAGGCCCTAAACCCTAAACCCTAAACCCTAAACCCTAAACCCTAAACCCTAAACCCTAAACCCTAAACCCTAAACCTTAGGCCCGAAGCCCTAAACTTCCAATCCCAAGCAAAGAGGCAGACAGAGAGGGACAGAGAGAGAGAGAGAGAGAGAGAGAGCGAGAGAGAGAGTCTTTTCTCGAACCCTACATCGCAACCCCCAATTGCGCGACTTAGGGTTTAGGGTTTAGGGCTTAGGGTGTATCTAAGGGAGGTTGCGCAGCCCCTTTAATGTGCTTCCTCATCCCCCTTCAAGGGTTCTGAAGTATGCGCAACCTTGAGCAACCCTTGAAGCCCTTAAAGCCTTTGAAGCCCTTAGAGACCCTGAGCCCTAAACTCTTAACCCTACGTTCTAAACCCTGAAAGCTCTTAAAGATTTTAACGCTTTTGACCCTTAAAGCCCTGAATGTCCGAAACCCAAAGAGTCGCCCCGGTCGCAGGTCATCTACCCTTGACAACCCCCAAAACCCTTAAACCCTAAACCCTAAACCCTAAACCCTAAACCCTAAACCCTAAACCCTAAACCCTAAACGCCCTTAGAGCCCTGAGGCCCTTGAACGCCCGTAGAGTCCGACACCTCAGAGAGTCGCCCCGGTCGCAGGTCATCTACCCTATCCACTTTGCCGCCAAAGAAGGAGTCGAACGGTGCAACTTTGGATCTTCCCCCTGATACTAAGAGTCCTTAGCAGGGATACTAGTACCCCCCCCAACCCCCCTATCATAATTCTCTTGAGGACTGTTAGTTTTAGGGGAAACATCCCATGGTGCAGGGCATCTCGCGGAGATATCTTCTTAGACCTTAGGGGGCGGCTTGAGGGTGGTTGAGGGTGGTTTAGGGTTCGGGATTTTGGGTTCTAGGGTTTAGGGTTCAGGGTTCAACCCTAAACCCTCAGTTGCCTCGATGGCAGGAGACGTCCGACTCGTGCGCGAGCTTCTTGCTGCAGGAGCGGATCCGCAGCACCTCGGCATCAAAGGAGAGACTCGTGAGGCGCTGGAGCCCTGAGCCCTAAACCCTAAACCCTAAACCCTAAACCCTCAGCCCTAAACCCTAAGCCCTAAGCTCTGAACCCTTGTGCACCCCCCCCTGCCACCCCTCTTTTGGGCACTGTTCATACCATCGCGTGGGCCGCTGGTCTTTCTGTTGCTCTTGATTATTGTTGTTCCGGTTGCTGCTATTGTCATCATCATCTGTACTATTCTACTTTTCTTCTTCTTATCATTCTCACAGATACTACATCATACGATTGCTCTTATCAGTAGTTTCTACTATTGCGTCTTACTCCCCAGAAATACTACTGTCATTGCTTGTCTCGTTGATGTACTTACTGTCTATACAGTGATGTTGATGATGATGATGATGATCATGATGATGACTGTTGTCCTGCGAATTGCCCGGGACTCCCATGTACTACTGGACGGAAGAACCCTTTTTGGAAGTAGGCAATTGACTGGAGTTTAGGCCTAAACCCTAAAAGGAATAGGTGAGGGTGGTCTTGCTGCTTGAGACGGCCTGGGGTGGGACATAAGCGTTAGACGGCCCCCCACATTCGCTCTTCATATTTCACGAAGCTAGGCTGCATCCCAACCTTCACAGCTTCTGCACCACATCACAGCAAACCTTCAACCCCAAACGCCCTAAACCCTAAACCCCAAACCCCTAGACCCTGAAATGTCTGTAGCTGCCAGGCAGAAGACATCCGCAGGCCACACAGCGCTAGACATCGCGAAGAAATCAAACAAGAAGGCGCGCGGACATGTGGTATTGATTGGTGGAGAGTTTCCGTGGAGTCTGGCAGTTTCGCTAGGAACCCTTGAGGGGAGACACATCCCACCTGTGGAATACGGCCCTAAGCCCTGGAAAAACCCAAGCACTTACCAATCCTCTTTAGGGTCTAGGGTTCAGGGTTCAGGGTTTCCGGCGGGTAGGGTCTAGTGTTTAGGGTTTAGGCTTCAGGGTTTACGGTTTAGGGTTTAGGGTTAGGGTTTCAGGAGGGGAAGGGGCTTAAGGGTTTGAGGGCTGGAGGGTTTAAGGGGGCCAAGGGCCTAAGGGGGGTTCAGGGTTAAAGGGTTTAAGGCTTTCGGGTCCTAGGTTTTCAGTGGAGCTGCCTGCATCCCACTGGGGCGGTTACATCCCCGAGCCAAGACCAAGCCCTAAACCCCAAAGCCCTAAACCCAAAACCCAAACCCCAAACCCCAAACCCCAAACCCTAAACCCTAAACCCTGAACCTAAACCCTAAACCCTAAACCCCAAAGCCTAAACCCTAAACCCTAAACCCTAAGGCCCCAAACCCTGAGTCGGAAGCTGCAAGGCCCGAAGCCCTGAAGGCAGAAGGTGTAGGGCTTGGGGTTCAGGGTTTAGGGTTTAGGGTTTAGGGTTTAGGGTTTAGGGTTTAGGGTTTAGGGTTTAGGGTTTAGGGTTTAGGGTCTAGGGTTTTAGGGTTTACGGTTTAGGGTTCAGGGTTTAGGGTTTAGGGTCTAAGGTTAGGGTTCAGGGCTGAAATCCCTGATCGCCTATATGGCTGGAACGAGGGACGGTTTGTTCAGGCATCCGCGGTAGTCATGTGGGTCCTTCATGAACCCCCACCTCAACTGCCCCCAAACCAGAGCCCTAAGCCCTGAACCCTAAGCCCTAAACCCCGAACCCTAAATCCTAAACCCTAAACACTACAGCAGCAGTACCAAAGAGATGAGGCTCTATGGGCGCCATATTCCAGGTTGGGGAGAGCATTGGATCGTATTTGAGGTCCCGAAGCCCTGAACCCTAAATCCTAAACCTTCACGTTTAGAGACCTTCGAGTACATAAGGCATACTGGGCACGCGGCCGGACACTCCAATAGCCACCAGCCCGAATAAATCCTAAACGCTAAACCCTCTACCCTAAACCCGAAACCCCCAAACTCCAAACCCTAAAGCCTAAACCCTAAACCCTAAACCCCCAAACTCCAAACCCCAAACCCCAAACCCTAAACCCTAAACCCTAAACCCTAAACCCTAAACCCTAAACCCTAAACCCTAAACCCTAAACCCTAAACACTAAAACCCTAAACCCTAAACCCTAAACCCTAAACCCTAAACCCTAAACCCTAAACCCTAAACCCTAAACCCTAAACCCTAAACCTAAACCCCAAACCCCAAACCCTAAACCCTAAACCCTAAACCCCAAACCCTAAACCCCAAACCCCAAAGCCTAAACCCTAAACCCTAAACCCTAAACCCTAAACCCTAAAACCCTAAACCCCCAAACTCCAAACCCAAACCCCAAACCCTAAACCCTAAACCCTAAACCCTAAACCCTAAACCCTACACCCTAAACCCTAAACCCTCTCCACCAGCAGGGTTCGCACGCGGAGATCCAGGAACTGCTAGGAGGTGACTTGCAGATCGCCCCAAGGATGCACTAACAGCCCTTAGTAGAGTTTTTTTTTTTTTTTTTTTTTTTTTTTTTATAGGGGCGCTTTAATCCCTATTAAGATCCCAAGTTTTGGGGTATATGAGGGTCCCTTGTTTTGGGAAAGGCCCATCTTGTGGGTTGCGAAGTGCAGGGTCCAGGGTTGAGGTTTGTGCGCGAAGGGATCGGTAAGTTGCACCCTAAACCCCAAGCCCTAAACCCTAAACACCCAAAACCCCAAACCCGAAGCACCCTAACCACCCTGAGCACCCTAAACCCTAAACCCTTTCTTTCCCAGATACATGTATATACATATATATATGCACATACAAAAAAATATATATATATATATATATATGTCTATATTTTTCAACCTTTGTACGATTTCGGTCAATCGGCAACCGGTGTTCTGATGGTTGAGATGCTGAACCCTAAACCCTGAACCTGAAGCCCCGACCCATTTCTGCGGGTGGATTCCAATAATGAGGATGAACGCTTGGGGCTGCTGGTTTAGGGTTTCGGGTTTAGGGTTGGTCTATAAGGGCCCCTGATTTTGGGAAATACCCATCTTGTTGGTGCTCCAATAAGGTTTGGTGTTCAGGGCTTAGGGTTGCCTTGTCTTTTTGCTCCGGTGATGCCGAAGTTGTTCGCATAGGCGGCGCTGTAGTTCCTTTTGTGCAGTTCCAGTGGTCACTCTCGATTCCAAGAGGGGCTGGGTGCGCTGTTGTCTACTCTTGCCGTCACCGCGAACACGTCGCAGTGCGAGTATGCGGAAGTTCTGCGCCGCCATGGTGAGCATGCTCCATTGCGAGGTTGCGACTTGGGAATGGCTATTCGTACTTTCAGGAAGCAGGCCTGTTGTCAACGTGGTCTGTTCCTACCAGGCTCGTCCGCTCTAAGGAGGGGTGGTGCAACTGATACGTACGAAGAGCCACACCAACTTAGGCATTTTTCCACCGCATCCCCAATCGGAGGGCCTAAACCCTAAACCCTTAAACCCTTAAACCCTAAACCCTAAACCCTAAACCCCAAACCCTAAACCCAAAACCCTAAACCCTAAACCTAAAACCTAAACCCTAAACCCTAAACCCTAAACCCTAAACCCTCTACCCTAAACCCTAAACCCTAAACCTAAAACCTAAACCCTAAACCCTGAACCCTCTACCCTAAACCCGAAACCCCCAAACTCCAAACCCTAAAGCCTAAACCCTAAACCCTAAACCCTAAACCCTAACCCCTAAACCCTAAACCCCAAACCCTAAACCCTAAGCCCTAAACCCTAAACCCTAAACCCAACCCCGAACCTTAGATTACTAAACGCCACCAGTACTCTAGACCAGTTCCTGTCCGTCGAAGAAGGAGGAGTATGTAAGGTTGTGTGTCTCCTGGTGTGAGATGTGCAGCAGGGTGCTGTGCTGTTGTACGCAAATCCCTATTCAGGACTGTTAGTATAAGGGGGAGCATCCCAAGTGCACTACTATCAGTGCGGTGGCGATGTGCGGCAGTGGTGAGCGCGGCAGGTAGCGCTAGAAAACCCGCAGGGGACCCCCAAGCCCTAAGCCCTCAACCCTGCACACCCTAGTCCCTGAACGCTAAATAGCGCCCTAAACACCCCAAACCCCTAACACCCTGAATACCCGAAACACCCGAAACACCCTAAACACCCGAAACACGCTAAACCCTAAACCCTGAACCCTAAATCCTAAACCCTCAAGCCTCAACCCTCAACCCTCAGCCTCAATCCTCAATCCTCAATCCTCAACCCTCAACCCTCAACCCTCAACCCTCAACCCTCAACCCTCAACCCTAAACCCTAAACCCTAAACCCTAAACCCTAAACCCTAAACCCTAAACCCAAAACTCAAGCCCGAGGTGTCGTTCCGGCGTTTTCGCCGAATGGCGAAAGAGGCTTGGATGCCATGAGGACGGGGTGATCTTAGTTGTGGGCCTCTCTAGGTTTGCAGGGTTTAGGGTTTAGGGTTTAGGGTTTAGGGTTTAGGGTTTAGGGTTTAGGGTTTAGGGTTACCAAGAAGGGCCTGCAGTTTCGATCCACCCCCCAAGAGGTGGCAGCGTGGTAGCTTCGGCCCACTGAAACCGCTGTTTCAGAGCCTCCTTTGGTCTTCTTGGGCCGCCCTCCCATGTTACGGTAGACCGCGTCTTTTTTTTTTGTTGTTTCTGAGTATAATTAGACTACAAAGATGCAGGGTTCTTTTTTTTTGGGGGAGAGACGTGGGGGTGCGACAAGCAGCATCAAGGCATCCCACGAACCGCATCAATGAATGCTGCTTTCAGCACCGGGGCGCCGGGTAATTTCCGGGCGCATTTTGGGGGGAGCCCAACCCCAAGGGGCTCGCAGGTTGCCCACCTATTCAGTTCCAATAGCTTCTGCATGCCTCCTTTTTGCTCCGAGCGATTTCGTTTTAGTGTGGTAGTGTGGCAGCGAAGCCGTCGAAAGGCATCAGAGGACCTGAAGGCTGTGTTCCAGTCGAGTTGCGGGGTTCTCAGGGGTCACGAGCAAACCCTAAACCCTAAACCCTCATGCCTAATCAGTAATCCCTAAACCCTAAACGCAACCCATTCCTACCCGAACTCTCCTGAGGGTTTAAGGATTTAGGGTTTAGGGTTTAGGGTTTAGGGGTTGGGTTTAGGGTTTAGGGTTTAGGGTTTAGGGTTTAGGGTTTAGGGTTTAGGGTTTAGGGTTTAGGGTTACGGCTTAGGGTTTAGGGTGTAGGGTGTAGTTTTGGAGGTTACGGCTTAGGGTTTAGGGTGTAGGGTGTAGTTTTGGGATGCCCTCTTGATCAACTCTACAGGAACCCGGGTGTGAAGGGGAAGCCTTGACGCAGAATCACGAGGAGCAATGACGGAAATAGAGGGCGTATATTAGGGTTTGCGGCTTTTCGGGATTTAGGTTTTTTTGTTGAGATTTTTTTTTAAAGGGTTTAGGGTAAGAACGCGTGAAGAGCCGTACTCGTGATACAAGCAGTTTTTCAGAGTGAGAATGTCGACTCTGTTCATGGGCAGCATCCTCGATGCTTTTCGGTCCTACGGCAACAGGGCGTAGGACTCTCTGGAGGAGATATCGGCTTCGCTGGCTATCTGCAAAATGCAGTTGTGTCTGGGTGTTTCTCAAGGGTTTTAGGGTTTAGGGTTTAGGTTTTCGGGTGACATTGCTCTTGGGAAGGCCCCAGACGATTTGTTCTGCATCGAAGACACCACAAAGCAGTTGCTTTCAAGAGTGGAGCTCTTGGCTTCACCATGGAGGCTCGAGCTGCATGTGTTGGACCTCTGAAGTGGTTGATCGGCTCTCAGCCGGTTTAGGGTTTAGGGTTTAGGGTTTAGGGTTTAGGGTTACCCTTCCCCTGCTTAGCTGAATGTTCCCCTCCTGTTCGTGTCTTTAATGACCCAGTTGCTGTTTTCGTCGCTATCAGTACCATGACCAGCACTATCACTCCTACTGTCGCGATTGTGAAGTACCGCGTAGTAAAGTGCAGCAGTAACAACACATGGCAGGCAAAGCACCAGGTATCATATTGCCATGGTATGGCCTTCAATATGGTCCCTTACCTCCTCTAAAGGGTTCTGATGTATAGGCCCTTATTTTTTGTATAGGGTATGTAAGGGGGTAGATAAGGGGTATCCTTTTAAGGGCCCGTACTAAGGGACCATGTAACTGCCCTCAGAGATGCACACTCTTCCCATCATTGTGCCTCGTAGTTGTTTTGTTCCCATTTGTTGTGCTGTCTTGTCTGCTGGTGGAAACCATAGAAATGCCAGCAACCGCTGTTCCGTAGCTACTGTTATCCGAAAGGATGGGTACAGCAGCGAGACGAGCCTTCGTGGTCCAGCCAACTGTGTTATGTGGAGCCGCATTTTGCAAAAGCAGTGGGAAAACTACACCCCTGTTCATCCGGCGTTTTGCACCGTTTAGCTATGGTGTGTTTATTTTTCGGCAGAGCGCGATGATCGACGCATGCCTAGATTCCGGGTCCACTGAGGACCTGGGCAGAGGAATCCAAGAATTGAGGACCTTGGGGTTTAGGTTTAGGGTTTAGGGTTTAGGGTTTCGGGTTAGGGTTGAGGGTTAGGGTTTAGGGTGCAGTTGAGGCTGTTGGGGTGTTTGGCTCTGCAACTCAGGTGGGCAGTTAACCTTCAACCTTTTGGGTTATATCTCATCCTCTTGCAAACAAAAGGTTAACCTTCTTTGGGCCAGGGTATTCAGCCCCTAAGGTTTAGGGTTTAGGGTTTAGGGTTTAGGGTTTAGGGTTTAGGGTTTAGGGTTTAGGAGAAGTGGGTGTGCCACCACAGGTCATTTTGTCATGACATGATCAAGGTCATGATTCCTCAGCGTTTGCTCACTTGTTAACCTGCTTTCCAGGCTGATGGAAACGGTGCCCCTAGACCCTAGACACTAGACCCTAAACCCCAAACCCTGAACCATAAACCCTAGTCCCTAAACCCTGAACCCTAACCCCTACACCCTGTTGCATGGGGGCTCGTATGACTTTGGGGAGTTTCCGCGACTAGCCCAACGCCCTAAATCCTAAATCCTGTCATATTCGTAGATTGGCTTTTTGGCGGGTCCTGGCGATAGGCTTCTGCGTCGATAATGAGCCGCAGGTTTAGGGCGTGATTCACGGCTGTTACTACAAGCAGGAAACGCTTAAGGCTTAGGGTTTACTTTGGTTGTGAGGCAGCCGAAGTAAATTCGGCGTACGGTGAGTGGGCAGCTCGTCCAAGGAACCCTAAACCCTGCTAGTTCCAGGTTTTTGAGTCGGTTCTGCTGGGATGACATGCGTGCACGACCCCCCCTAAACACTAAGCCCCAGACCTCTACTCGTTATAACCTTGAACCTTCTCTCTAAACCCTAAGCCCTGAGCCCGAAGCCCTAAGCCCGAAAACCTAAACCCTAAACCCGAAACCCGAAACCCTAAACCCTAAACCCTAAACCCTGAACCCTGAACCCTGAACCCCAAACCCTAAAACCAGCCTGACTTTTCGCTGAAGTTGCCGCGCCCGAGCCGAGCATCTCAGTACTGCACAGAAGCAGAACTCCTGGGACGTCCCTCGAAACCCAAAACCCTAAACCCTACAAAGGGGATTCTTGGTAGGACACTTGGGAAAACGGGGTTACGGGTTTAGGGTTTAGGGTTTAGGGTTTAGGGTTTAGGGTCCCAAAGGTGAAGCCTTGTTGTTGGTAGCCCAGTGGTACCCTTAGGGTACAAGATATATATATATATATATATACCGTGCTTCATATGTTTTCTGGACCTTGTACGTACTACAAAAGTGAGCTTACCTTATGTTTGTGGTGGGGACAGTTGTTTTCGGAACGGTGTGTATGGTTATTGTGCGGACAGCTTTTTCCTCGAATGTGGTACGTAGGGAATAATGTAACACGAGGAGGCCACAAGCCCCTCCAAGCAAACAGGCGATAAAGCAAAGAAGGCCAAACTTTTGCAAAACTTGGATACTTCAAGAAGTTATAGTCCCTCTGCTCCTCTTACCCCCGCCAAAGGACACTAAACCCTAAAACCCGAAACCCTAAACCTCCCAAGGCCAAACAGGGCGACCTCTCCGAACCCCACACCGAACACTTGAAACGCCGGCCCGACCCTGCGGTTTAGGGTTTAGGGCTTAGGGGCCCCCAAATAATCAATGCAGGTTAAGGGTTAGGGTTTAGGGTTTAGGGTTTCGGGTTTCGGGTTTAGGGCCCCAAATGAACAAGACCAAAGCCACAAAAGCCGAATGCAGCATCGGGGCAGTTGCTTGCATTATGGTCCTTCTGGGGTCCTATGATGCTACGGAGCCTTAGGGTTTTTTGGTTTAGGGTTTAGGGTTTAGATGACTGCCCTGCCTGTCCTCAAGCCTAGCTTCAGCTACAGAACTGCCGCTCTGCAGACCTATGCGAGCCGTGACCTCCAGGTTCTCAGAAATCCTCTGTTCGGACCTAGGCTTAGGGCTTAGGGTTTAGGCTTTAGGGCTTATGGTTGTTTAGGGTTAAAAGTTTAGGGCTCAGGGCTTAATGTTAGGGTCCCTTTAATAACCCCCCCCCCCCAAATTTGTTTTGGTCCCCGGGGTTTGGAGGGGTGGAAAAAAAAGAGGGGGTGTCAACGGTGCGGATTCTGGGGGTCTGGGGTCTGGGGGTCTGGGGGTCTGGGGGTCTGGGGGTCTGGGGGGGGTCAGCTGTCAGGGTCTGCTTTGCTTTGTCTTGTGAATTGTTCTGCTTGCTCTCTGCTTCAAGCCAGCTCAGCTGAAAAGTCTTCTCGGCAATGGGACTCTTAAGCCATTTTCAGTATTATTTTCAATTCCTGGCCGGACAAATTTTACAATTACCACCCCATTATTATTCTCACCGGACCCCCCTATATAGACTTGTTTACATACATCGGCCCGAAAACCTCCCGTAATGGGGCCCTCTGGCCCGGCGAATATTACGATTACCACCCCATTTATAAATGGGACGTTAACATTAGGGTGTGTGTGTGTGTGTGATTATAGGGCTTAAGCTTTAGCGTTCGGGGTGTGAGAGGTTCGAGTTTGCTGCAGCTCTAGCTCCCTCATCCAGCCGAGAGGTATCTCCCAGGACATCCCCCGAGACACATCGCCATGACAGCGTTTTCCGCACAAGTGTGTTTGACTTTGTGCATAGGAAGGTGTCCCCAACCCAAGCGCAGTCCTACAGGAGCCGACGAAAGTACCAACATGGTCCACTGGATGAATCTCTATGGGAGTACAATAAGGACTAGCCAGCATACCCCCTAAACCCTCAACCCTAAACCCCTAAGCCTTAGACCCTAAACCCCAAATCCTAAACCCTATCCCTATTTGGGCCTCCTGTGTTTTAGGACTGTGGCATTTGGGGCTGCAGGCACATAGCTTGGAGCGAAGTGAGCGGACTCTACGCCCTTAGCATTTGTTTGCCTAAAGCCGTATCAGCCGCCCAGGCCCCTAAACCCTAAACCCTAAACCCTAAACCCTGAACCCTAAGCCCTAAACCCTAAACCCTAAACCCTAAACCCTAAACCCTAAACCCCAAACCCTAAACCCCAAACCCCAAACCCCGAACCCCGAACCCCGGACCCCAAACCTAAGCCTGAACCTTATCAAGCCTACAGTTCTCAGTCTGGACTTGCGAGTTGGCGGCCCTTCTGTTTCGTTTTATCTGAATCGGAACCCCAGACTAGGCAGGCCCTTGGGTTTAGGGTTTAGGATTGAGGATTTAGGGTTCAAGAGCTCCTGGTCGAGCAGTTTCTCGTTTAGGCTCGTCGTTTATCGCATCGAAAGATACCCACCCACCCGAAGTTCCAGAAATGCAAAGTTTCCTCGTATTATTTGGATGGCTCAACACCGAAACTAATGACCACCACTGAGCAAACGAGAAGGTGGACATCCTAAACCAACGCCCAACGCCAAGATCGAAATTTAGGCCTTGCCGACGAATTTCACCAAGCTTTCGCCCAAATTGGACTTTGCCGACGAATTTACGTCAAGTACGGCCTTGCCTTGCCGACGAATTTAGGCCCGAATTCGTCGGCAAGGCGCGTTTTGGTCCTTGCCGACGATTTTCGCGCCCAAATTAGGCCTTGCCGACGAATTTAAGGTCCAAGGCGCGTTTTGGGCCTTGCCGACGAATTTCACCAAGGTTTAGCCCAAGTTGGGCCTTGCCGACGAATTTAAGACCCAAATTAGGCCTCAATTTCAGTTTCAAATTCGTCGGCAAGGCGTTTTGGGCCTTGCTGACGAATTTCATTAAGGTTTCGCCCAAATTGGGCCTTGCCGACGAATGTTAAGGCCCAAATTAGGCCTTGCCGACGAATTTAAGGCCCAAATTGGTTGCCGACGAATTTCAAGCTCAAATTCGTCGGCAAGGCACGTTTTGGGCCTTGCCGACGAATTTGAGTAAGGTTTTATTCCTTCAGGAAATTCGTCGGCAAGGCGACGGGCCGTGCCGACGAGTTTGAGTAAGGTTTTAAACCTTCAGGAAATTCGTCGGCAAGGCTCAAATTGGGCCTTGCCGACGAGTTCATTAAGGTTTAGATATACATATGATAGAGAGTGTTTACGGTTTAGGGCTTAGGGTTTAGGGTCATTCCGCAAGGGCCCGCCTAGGAGAGAAGACCAACTGCATGCTCACTGTCTGGCTGTGGCAGCCAGCCACTGTCCTCAGGACTCTGAAAGGTGGGTTGCCCTTCAAAGTGCTTGCAGAAGGCTTAGATAATGTTTTTCACCTTTCCAACCAGCACCCAAACCCTATATCCCCACACCCTTTATAGGGTTCTTAAGGGAGGTTCTTAAGGGAGGTTTAGGGTTTGGGATTTAGGGTTCTTGAGGCAGTGAAGGGGGATATGTAACCCAAGGTTCCCTAACACTCCCCACTACTCCCCAAGGCTCCCTAAGCTTCCCTAAGGTTCCCGCGGTGCCTACCCCCCATGAACCCGCCTCCCTGAAGAACTCCATAATAATGTATGAGTGCCCCCAAACCCGAAACCCAAAGCTTTATGCCCCCGAAGGCCCGAAATTCTCAGGCTTAAGGCCTACGCCCCAAACTCTAAGTTGGGTCCTTCAGCAACCCCACCAATCACTGCTTCTCCTGTCGTAGGGCCATGGCGCATCGTCTTCCAGTTTTGCCACCTTCGGGTGACAAAACCCGCCCACCGGAGAAAAGCTCGATGGATTGGGGCGTTCCTACTCGTTTAGGGGTTTAGGGTTCAGGGTTTAGGGGTTGAGGGTTGTAAGCCTTAAGCCTTAGGCTCAGGCGTGGCTGGTGGGGTTGCTCTCGCCCTTCCTGCACCAGCCGAACCGCCCGACGTACACTCCGGGCGTCGTGCAGAGCATCTGCCTTGTAGCGAACTACTGTCGCACTCTCGCGTTTCAGTCGTGCCGCCACTGGCAGTACACCCAAAGGTTTGTCAACGCCAGCGTGCGCCGCCTCGGCAGCCGGGCTGGCCCAACGCGGGGTGTAGCGGTAGTGTGCACATCGCAGACGAAGGAAAGCCCGTGCAGCACGACGCACGGCGTGAGTTCAGGAGGCAGGGGCGATTTGACCCTAAACCCTAAGCCCTAACCCTAAACCCTAAACCCTAAACCCTAAACCCTAAACCCTAAACCCTAAACCCTAATGAAGGAGGTTCTAGGGGTCCTAGGAGCTGTCAGGGCGGTTTCAGCGCGGTGCAGGGAGGTTTAGGGGTCTGTGGGAGGGGTGCACAGCCTGGAACCGCCATGGCATCGGTTCTTTGAATTGAATTCGTTCAGGCTGGTCCCATGCGAGGGGGGGGGGGGGTTTAGGGTTTAGGGTTTAGGGTTTAGGGTTTAGGGTTTAGGGGTTTAGGGTTTAGGGGTTTAGGGGTTTAGGGGTTTAGGGGTTTAGGGTTTAGGGTTTAGGGGTTTAGGGTTTAGGGGCAAATTAGCGGTTGTGGTCGGATCCTGGTCTGCTTGTTCTACACGCCTCGTGACCAGAAGCCGAAGCGAATAACAAGGATGCTCAACTCTAAGCCCTAAGCCCTAAGCCCTAAGCCCTAAGCCCTAAGCCCTAAGCCCTAAGCCCTAAGCCCTAAGCCCTAAGCCCTAAACCCTAAACCCTAAACCCTAAACCCTCAACCCTCAACCCTAAACCCTAAACCCTAAACCCTAAATCCTAAACCTAAACCCTAAACCCTAAACCCTAAACCCTAAACCCGAAGGGGACCCTAAACTGTTGATTTTGAAGCTGGTGACAATCCAGATCTGCCATCGCGCTCAAGCGTTTTGACTCCTTGACCCCTTGATGTCCCTGAGCTTAAACCCTAAAACCTAAACCCTAACCCTAAACCCTAAACCCTAAACCCTGAACCCTGAACCCTGAACCCTGAACCCTGAACCCTGAACCCTGAACCCTGAACCCCCTAAACTGAACCCCCTAAACCCTACACCCTAAACCCTCTCGAGCCCACTAGAGCCCAGCCCCCACAAGCCCTGGAAGCCCTCTCAAAGCCCTTGTCCCTCCCCCCCTAGCACCCTGAACCCTAAACCCTAAACCCTAGACACCCGAGTTTGGCGAGACCCTTAAACCCTAAACCCTAAACCCTAAACACTAAACACTAAACCCCAAACCGTTTATAATATGGTAAGATCCAGACAAGCCCTCTGAATCTGGACCCCGAATATGCGCATGTCCTGGCCCGCAGTGCGATGCCATGCGTGCAAGGCCGCTGGTGTTGGGACCCAGGTTTTCGGGGTTTAGGGTTTAGGGTGTAATTAGGGTTTAGGGTTTAGGGTTTAGGGTTTGAACTTTCTCTCCTTAAGCCTCGGGATCACTTTCTTTACCAGCCTGCTCGGCCCCTTGTGAGTCAGGGGAGCTAAGATGAGGGTTTGGGATTGTTAGAAACCTGACAGACCTGCTTCAAAAGTTGAGTCAGTGACCCTAAGTCCTAAGCCCTAAACCCTAAACCCCAAACTCCAAACCGCTTCGTCAGAGCTTCCAGAGCTTAGGGGTTTTAGGGGTTTAAGGGTTTCAGGGCTCAGGCTGCGATGCCTTTGGGGCTCGAAGGCTTGTCGCCATGGCTTTGGGGCTGGAGAGGGTTGAGGGTTAACAACCCTAAGCCCTAAGCCCTAAGCACTAAGCACTCAGCCCCGAACCCTAAACCCTAAGCCCTAAACCCCAAACCCCAAACCCCAAACCCCAAACCCTAAACCGAAAAAACCAAGTACCCTGTAACAGGGACCCCCCAATTGGGGGTTATCCTACAGCCCACCGAAGAACCACCTGCTAAGTTTCCCCGGTCCTCCCAAGTAGGGTCTTCGGGGTGTAGGGACATAGTAAGGTGAGTGCTCTAAATGATGGTCCCTTTGTGGGTACCCTAAAGAAGAGGGGCCATCTTAATAGAAGGACCCCCAAAAGGACCATATTGTAGAGAAGTAACCATATGCATCAAAACTTAATGAAGGTTTGTACTTGTTTGGGATCCGTCTAGCCCTAAACCCCAAACCCTAAGCCGGAAACCCCCAGCCCCAGGCCCTAAACCCAAAGCCCCACCCCAAACCCTAAACTTCAAAATGGACACCCCAAAACACCCAAACCCTGAGCCCTAAGCCCGAAGCCCAAGCCCTAAGCCCTAAGCCCCAAGCCCTAAGCCCTAAAGCCCTAAGCCCTAAGCCCTAAGCCCTAAGCCCCAAGCCCTAAGCCCTAAGCCCAAAGCCCCAAACCCTAAACCCCAGAGCCCCCAAAAAATCGGGATTTGGGTGAAGGCAAGAGTCGATTGCGGCCACGCTGAAGGGGCTGAGGCCCCTCTCCAGATCGCGAGTTGCGCTTTGGGGTTTCGGGTTTCGGGTTTCGGGTTTAGGGTTTCGGGTTTCGGGTTTATTGTTTAGGGTTTCGGGTTTATTGTTTATGGTTTCGGGTTTATTGTTTCGGGTTTCGGGTTTAGGGTTTCGGGTTTCGGGTGTAAGCTTCGGGTGTGTAGGGTTTCGGGTTTAGGGTGTCGGGTTTCGTGTTTAGGGTGTAGGGTGTCGGGTTTCGGGTGTAGGGTTTCGGGTTTCGGGTTTTGGGGTTTTTGTGTGCAGGGTGTCGGGTTTCGGGTGTAGGGTTCAGGGTTTAGGGGTTTGATTGATGTGTAGGGGTCGGGGTTTTGATGGATGATTACGTTTTAGGGTTTAGGGGCTTAGTTGATTCTTGGGGTTAGAGGTTTAGGGGTTCAAATGGTGTTAAGGTTCAAGGTTAAGGGTTTAGGGGTTTGACGCCTAGGGTTCGGGGGCTAGATTTTTCACGGCTTAGCATTTGGGGCTTAAGGCTTAGGGCTTAGGGTTTAGGGTTTAGGGTGGGTTTAGGTTTTCAGACTGGGCTTCGGGTTCAGGGATTGGGGTGGTTCGAGGCTTTGGCTCTTGGATTAAGATGACCCTTCATTTGCACGCCAGAACCACTTGGGTCCGGATCCGATACCCTACAGTTTAGGGCTTAGGGTTTAGGATTTAGGATTCGTGAACCCTAAGCCCTAAACCCTTGTAAGCCATACACCCTAAACCCTAAAGCCTAAACCCTAAACCCGAAACCCTAAACCCTAAACCTGGCTCCTCACTCCGGGCTCTTGGGGGCTTGGAGCGATTAGCGTCTAGGGTTTAGGGTTTGGGGTTTAGGGTTAGGGTTTAGGGTTTGGGGTTTAGGGTTTTGGGTTTAGGGTTTATTTAGGGTTTAGGGTTTGGGGTTTAGGGTTTAGAGTTTAGGGTTTTGGGTTTGGGGACTCTCCGTCGTTTCACGCGCAGCTGCCGTAGGCTGGCAGAGGCACTGCGCCGAGGCCCATGCCCTGTGGCGGTCTCAGCAAGCAGGGAGCCCTAAGCCCTAAGCTTGAAGCCCTAAGCCCTGAACCCGAAACCCTAAACCCCAAACCCTAAACCCTAAACCCCAAGCCCTAAACCCTAAACCCGAAACACTAAACCCGAAACCCGAAACTCCCAAACCCTAAACCACCCTCAGGAGCCCTCAAGGAGCCTAAGCCCCAAAACCTTCAGCCCTGGAGATCCTCCGAGCTGGTCATTCCCTGAAGGTTGGGTTTAGGGTTCAGGGTTCAGGGTTCAGGGTTCAGGGTTCAGGGTTTAGGGTTTAGGGTTTAGGGTTTAGGGTTTAGGGTTTAGGGTGGTTTGGGCTTTAGGGTTTAGGGTTTAGGGTGTAGGCTTTAGGGTTTAGGGAGACCCCTTCGACTTGCAATAGGGTGTAGGGTTTAGGGTTTAGGGAGACCCGTTCGACTTGCAATGCCAGTTCATCATGTGTTCGTCTACCCAAGGTTGCCCGTTTAACGCTGCTTTTTGGTACAGAGGTGCTGTCTGTGGCTTATGAAGTCTTGGGATGAAGCGGTCCGAGATGAGAGGCCAGCCAAACCCAAGCCCGAAGCGCTGAGCCCTAAACCCTAAACCCTAAACCCTAAACCCTATACCCTATACCCTATACCCTAAACCCAGACTCCCTAAATCCTTACACCCTCGACCCTGGGTCCGAATTGACGTACCCGGGGCGTTGCGAAGCAAACTAGGATTTGTGGGAAGAAGCGCGCCGCATTTGGGGCTTCGGGCCGTAGTGCTTGTTAGGATGCCCACAGTGCACTCTAAACCCAAGGGGGTTAGGGTTTGGGGTGTAGGGTTTTTCTTAATGGACCCTGAAAACATGGTTCCTTACCTTCTTTAAAGGGTTCTGAAGTATGGGCCCTTGGGTTACCATGTAGCTACCCTTAGAGTTTTAACGGTGTTCAGGGTTCAGCACGATCAACCCCCAACCGCAAAGCTGCGAACTCGCCTAAACCCAAAACGCTAAACCCTAAACCCTAAACCCCGAATCCCTAAACCCTAAACCCTAAAGCGCAAACCCTAAAGCGCAAACCCTAAACCCTAAACCCTCAACCCTAAACCCTAAACCCTAAACCCTAAACCCAAAGCCCCGAACTCCGGAGACTGAAGACCCCCACCCAGGTGCCTCCGCCGCCTGCTCCTCCAGTGGCCCCTCGTGCGAGGACGTGACCTGAAAAAATACCCTTGAGGGTAATAGCCCTAAATCACCCAAATAACCCTAATAACTCCAATAACCCTAATAACCCTAATACCCCTAAACCACCCTGATAACCCTAAAACACCCTGATAAACAACTGTAACCCAGCCTCAACCACCCTAAACCACCCTAAGCCACCATAAACAACCTAAGCCACCCTCATGACCCTATTAATAACCTTAGTAGCCTTTATCACCCTAACCACCCCCACAGCCCTCATAACCACCCTAAACCACCCTCATAGCCCAAATAATCTAAACCCTAGACCCTCTAAACCCTAAACCCTAAACCCGAAACCCGAAACCCGAAACCCAAACCCTAAACCCGAACATGAAACCCGAAACCCTAAACTCTCAACCCTCAACCCCAAACCCTAAACCCTAACTTCAATAACCCTAAACCACCCTCAGAACCCTAATAATCCGTTGGGCAA